>CM035210.1:2418787-2495891 GCA_020233015.1 Callinectes sapidus | reverse complement strand
CACTAGGGGAAGTGTCTGTAAATTTGTATATATAGTTATTCTTTACAATTTCAACATTCAATTTAATGTTGTGTGATATGGTGAACTTAGTTTCTTAATAAAGTTTGCTACACATTAAAAAAAAAAAAAAACACTTTTGTTTAGGGTTTCTGCAAATGTTTCATTGTTCCTCTTTCAGGTTACATGTTATTCTATTATATGCACGTTCAGGGCAAAGATACTAGGATCTACTGTACATATGCAGACCAATAATAATGGAGTCTGCCGTGTATGTGGTGAATCAAGGGCATCTTATAGTGGACCACCTCTGCTGATCCATTCACTCATTACAAGGTCAACACCATCCTAGTATCCACACAGAATATATTTATAATATTTCTCTGGTGTGGAAGGCAGCAATTGTCTATATGCTTCAAACAAGGCCAATCAATCAAGGGTCTCGCGGCACCAGCATCGTAGCCTAGTGACGCGGCCCACTTATCTCATAGAAATCTCTGAATGATGAACATTTTAGTTGCCTAAAACATTGTTTAATACGTACCTATATATTCTAGTTTATGTCAATGACTAACATCATTGCTAAATATGAGTAAAAAACCAAGTAAACCTTACCTGAGCAGGAGGTGATGCCATTGCAGACAAATTTCGCGGGAAACTTGAGAGCAATGTTGTGAGCCTCCGGCGTACCAACCACGCTCCTTGTCCTCAACTCGCATATGTTGGTGAACCTGCCTGCCTTCTCCACGGTGGAGCGATTCTTGAATACCCCACCGTCGCAATGTCCACGGTCGGAAAAACCACGCCGTGGTGCACCATCCACGATTCTTGCATACGGGCCTAAGACTGACAGACTGGTTGCCGGATTCGACTTTCTCGCGCTACTCTCTATCCCTTCCACCAGTGACGCAACACATGAAACGCCTTTACTGGGCATTATGGATCTCCGCGTTCTCTATACTGACGTTATATAACACCATTGATCGTCTCGCTCAGCGTCATGTCACGTTAACAATCGATAGACCCGTAGTGTCATCAATGCATCTATTCATCTTCATCGTACCAGTAATCTGCAGCACAAAGTTAACGACAAATGGATCAATTACAACCAAGAGAACACAAGTCTCTGCCCACACATTACTCGAATAACAGGTAGCATAGAAAGGTATGACAGTAGCCTACTTGCCAAAAATTCTTACTCTCTTGAAATTTGATATTTAGGGTAATTTGCTGTTTCATCCAAGTACCACATTCTTGGTGTCAACATTTCTTTTTCGTTGTTTTTCTGAATGACTTAGGCACGACAAATTCATATCTCTCAATTCCGTTATAAAAATATTTCAGTTAAAAAAAATCGTTTTTAAATTGTAAAACGTCTCATTCTTCCCGTCGACACTACATCTAAACTTAACAAAACAAACATGAATCCAACCTCACTCCATCAAGCCTCAAGAAGACCCCATATTTTAATGTTATCAAACACTTATACAATGTCAGTCCGTTTTCTAAAAGCGAGCGCGCACTCTTGGCAATGTTATGGTATAGTGGCCCCGTAAAGCACAGGGATACACAAATATCGTCTGCAAAGTTTCGTAACATCCCAGCTGATCGCTCCAGGGTTAGGCAACGTTCATTTTCTGGTTTCCACAAGACGTACCATTCACAAAACACGCTAACACAATCACGCCAGGCAATGGTGTCGTATATTCTACGTTTCTAATGAGAAATACAAGTACATAAATGATGGGAATGCAAATAAACACACGCCGGCTTCCTTATTTACACCCCGTGTGACCTGTTAACAGGAGGACACCCACGGGACAAGCCGGTGACCTGATGACTGTCATGAGCGAGTACTTACCGTCTCTGAGGTCAACAATACTGATGATTGACATCCTTGGTAATCTCCTCGTATAGAAGTTTCACTTAACGACCGAGATATATTCCTTGTAGAGAGCACCGAAGTCTGGTTTATGAAACTATCCAGCAGACGAACTGCTCGGCCTCGTATCGAGTTGGCCATGACTTAGACAGGCTCTACGTCTTGCGTGTGTACTAGGCCGTCCTCCTCGCGAGCGGTCCAACGCCACACTGGCGTGCCGCATCCACCACACACACTTCGCCGTGCGGAGCGCCAAGCTGTGTGTTGCAGGCGCCTCCCCGCGGCGGTCACCCGACACTGTGGAGTCTGGCGGGATTTCCCACTACCCAAATGCTGGAAGCGGTTTGACGTGATATTTTCATTTAATTTCGATTTTTTTTATTTGTTACGTGTAAAGATTATCGGAGGTAACCTTGATTTGCGATATATCTGCATCAAATTTATAGTTTCCCCTTTAATTTCTTCTGTACATTGTTCACTGTTTTGTAAATTTACAGAGCTGTACTTATATTTTGTATTAAATCGTCCATTTCTGAATTTCGATACAATATTATGTCAATATAAATTTGAGAATTTCACTAGTAATGAAAATAACAAAACTGTCGCGATAATGTTAGTGTATCGGAATCCTGCATCAACAAGCGGCCACCTTCCTCGGGAGAGAGTGGTTACTTGTAGAGAAATTCAGTGGTAACTCCACTAAATTTCGCTGCAACCACAAATACAATTAAGAACAGAGTAAAATGGTATTAGATGTTTGTTCTGCAAGTCTTGGGGCAGGTTAAACCGTAACTATCAGTCTGTAACCCTTAGGTTTAAAAAAGCAACACAGAAAGCTAGAAACCAATGAGCCTTCTCATGACTGACCATATGCGATACACATATACATCACAGTTATCCTTATCCGTAAAGCTGTCAAGTTAAGTCAATTTGAGGAATGGATTAAATTCTTGCGTTAATGCACCGTCACTCAAAATTAAATTAAATCGAAATATTACAGATATAATTACGGGTACTAGAAAATTAATGTACCCGCTACGTACAGTACATTGACAGCTCTATGGGGGGGGGGGGTCTACGGCAGTCGCCTTGGTGGGTGTGTCTGTGCTATATGGTGTACCTGTATTGTGCGGACAATGACCATTGCAGTGTCAAAGTGCGACCACCATCAAAAGGCAAGTGACCTAAATAAACATATGAAATCACTTCCATTGTTTTGACTGTCTATTAGTATTAATCTCTTTTTATCAGTTATGAATCTCAAGAAATGCAGGTTCCTTAGCATTTTGTTGGCAGAGCTTGAAAAAAAAAAAAAAAAAAAAAAAGAGAGAGTGAAGAACGACTTCTGGGTGTAACTTACTATCTGTGTCTCACTCTATGCGTTTTAAAACACCTACCTTTGTTCCTACCAATGTAACAATACAAGGAGGGAAGAAATTCTTAATGTATATATATATATATATATATATATATATATATATATATATATATATATATATATATATAATATATATATAAAACACACACACACACACACACACACACACACACACACACACACACACACACACACTGAGTTTGAACACCAATCCAATAATCAAGTTATTGGAAAACAAGCAAGGAAATAAAAGTGAGAGTTTGTAAGCAAAAATGAATGGTACAGTCTACTTATGTTAGTCTATAGTGACCTGATTTGGTGTTCTTACCAGATGAGCGCCCCTGAGCATATCAGGGAGACAAGTGGAGCGTCGGACTCGGGAACCCTCACTCCAATGACCCACCAGTTGAAGGCATGGTTAGGTGTCTTGCATCACGACTGAAAAAGTGGATTGTATATAAGTATATGTTATGCGACACAACACCTTGTAATAACTTTAGACAAAATCTGTGTCTCTCATTGAACACATATAGATATGTGACTAGCAACTACAAATTGTAGATGGGTGACAACATAAGCCTGGTTGGGTAGGTGTGGTCAGGTCAAAGGGACCATGTCAGGTCACATACACTGGCCTCAGCCGCCACACACACCTTTGCCTCAGTTACCTGTTGACTCTTGTGGTGGAAGCATCCAGGCTACGCTTGTATTTCATTGCTGACGGACACCAAGCAGGTATTGTGTTTTGTTATAGTTAAGGGAGATTATCTTGCAAAACACCTACTCCGCTAACTTGACTTACCCGCGCCTGCGGTTCCTAGTGACTTCTGACTATGTGGTCGTCCATCCAAATAATAGCTAACTTTTGTTGATTTTATCGTTAATATTAAATGGAATGTTTCACAAAGGAAAATATTTAAACGTCAAAAGCCATTGAATGAACTAAGACGAAGTTTTATTATGGGTATGTTTATATAGTTACCCATTCTTCTACCCAAACCACAAAAAATTTCCACTACACTTTTATTTCTACCTTTAAAAAAGCAGGATTGATTGATTTTTACACTAGATGGAAAACAGTAGCTATAAAATTTAAGCCCTTTACGAACGCTGTCCTCCCGGCCGCCATATTGGACAGGAGCAAAACAATCACACAGCCACTGCGATTTTAGCTCCTGGTGGGTACAAATCACTATATATTTCAATACAGGCAGATAGAACTAGGAACTAAGCCTAATTCCTTCCCACACACCCATCAGCAGGCCAGCAGAAAACTTGATACAGCGGGGGAAGGCCATTCAATAGACCAGGCGAATCGGTAGCGACGGTAAATGACTTTGTTTGCACCGCACGCTGTCTGTTGCACTTAGCACTGTTTTCCGTGGGGTGACGAGGCGGGGGTGGCGTGCTGGGGTGATGGTGGGCTTGGGGTGGCTGGGTTAGGGGTGATGGGGTGAAACAAAAGGTAAGCTTCCATTGTGCGTGGCCACGATCGTTGTTGATTTTGTGTGTGTGTGTCCGTCCATGTCTGTTATTCCCAGCGTGTGAGTGTTATGGGCACACCGCTGAGATAAAGATATAATCTCTCTCTCTCTCTCTCTCTCTCTCTCTCTCTCTCTCTCTCTCTCTCTCTCTCTCTCTCTCTCTCTCTCTCTCTCTCTCTCTCTTTGCGGCCATTTTCCGTAGTTAGTAGCGGTAAAATATAGTCTTGGGTTGCATTTTATTATGCTGTTCTCTCCTTCTGCCCCCCCCCTCTCTCTCCTACCATCTGTAAATAGTGTTTGGATTAGCTTACAGTTGGTGATATAAAGGTTACCATAAGTGTTGCCACATGGAGCATTCACCCCCTGTGGTTTTCCCACCTTGTTGAAAGTGTTGGCCACCCAGAGTTTTTGCTGCATAAACATACTTATTTAACCTAATCTAGCAATATCTTGGGTAATGTGACCTGGATCTTGTCTTGCTGATGTGTTTACCTAATCTAACTTATACAGGTTTTACGTTTTATTTCTGTTCTCATCATCTAATCTAATAATGTCTCAGGTAAAGTAACCTGAATTTATTTTGCTGATGTGTTAACCTAACCTAACCTAATATGTTGGTGGCTGATGGGTACCCTAGTGCATGTGTTCAAATCCTGCCCACAGTCTGACAGTAGAAAGGGCTTTCACTCGGGGTAACTGTTCCCAAATGGGTGGGTTTTCAGATAAGAAGTGTCCTTTAGTCTGTAAATTCCTGTAAAAACCCACATTGTGTATGAAAAAATGTTTTGGATAATATGATCTAAATTTATCTTAGGTACTGTGACCTTACTTATGAGAGCTACATTTAAAGTGACTATGTGACCTAAATGTACTCCAACTAACCTAATCTAATCACACATATTGAGACTTTGATATTCTACTTATCCTGTCAAATGTGACCAATTGTAACTTTACCTACTGTCACCTAACAATTGTAATCTCACTCTACCCTGTCAACTGTAACCACACTATCTCACTAGTTGTACTGACGCCCCAGGTTGTATCCCACAGTTAATATTTCGTACTATAATAGAATAAGAATATACTCAATTGCCATAAAAGTGTGTAGAATACAAAGGTTTGGATCTAATGAATCTTACATAACCACAAGCAACCAGTACACTAGATATGACAAAACTTTACTTTCACTATTGTGACTTCATGGTATCCTACTTAATGTCACCAAACTTTACTTTTACGTAACCCAATCTCTCTTGA
Source organism: Callinectes sapidus (assembly GCA_020233015.1). Classification (NCBI taxonomy): domain Eukaryota; kingdom Metazoa; phylum Arthropoda; class Malacostraca; order Decapoda; family Portunidae; genus Callinectes; species Callinectes sapidus. The sequence goes on along the minus strand of CM035210.1, from coordinate 2,489,893 downwards.
CCCTACCAAATATGCTAACTTTACCTGAATATGACCTATTTTTACCCCATTTAGTGTAACCAAGTGGTGTCTTTATTAAATAGCCTTTAATTAGATTGTGTTCTTTTTTCAGACCCAAAGCCCCGAAAATGTCAGGGTTCTTTGAGATAGAGGCGGAGGAGAGTGAGGAGGAGGAAGAGGAGTATGATGAGAATGAGAAAAAGAAGCTGAAGATGATGAAGAAAAAGTCACACATCCAAGATTCATCAGAAGAAGAGGATGAAGATGAGGAAGGTGAGTGTGCAGTTTGCCATAGCAGAGCAAGTATACTCCTTGCTCCTTTTGTTTTTTTCTTTCTTTTATCTTTGCTCTTGATTTTTTGCTTTAATTATTCTTTTATTCTCTTACATTTTTCTTTGTTCTTAGTGTTTTTGCTCTATTAACTGTTGTTCCTTTTCTCTTAACTTATTTTTTTTTATCTTTCTGTTTTTTACTTTCCTAATTGTTTTTGTTTTCTTTTTATCTTTGTTCCTAGTCTTTCACTTTACTAATTGTTGTTCCAGTTCACATAGCTTATTATTAGCAACTTGAATTAATTTATCCTACCACATTGAGGAGTTTACTAAGTTTCTCATTCATATTTGTATGTGAGGGAAGCGGCTTATTTTTCCATCAACATACGTATATATATTCACTGCCCCATATATTAAGAAAGTTAATAATTTTCTCATCAATATTCATATCTACTACTACATTTCAGTTATGTATTGTACAGTGGAGACTCGATGCTTGAATGTCTCAATGGTTGAAATTTTCAATATTTGAATGCAAAAGTTTAATTTAATACAAAAAAAAATGTAGTGCTCGAATGTACACACTCTTGGTTGTAAACAAAGACTTCCTCCCCACCACCCAAGAGTGTTCATTGGCGTCACCATTGTGATGTCATAAGAAAAGGTAGCCAATCATAAGGTGGCATTACTCTAGGGCTAAGGAAATCATATGAAATTGTTCACAATTGATACAGCATCGCAAGCCCACAGCTATTACTTACCATAGTCAGCACTCCTCACAATGCTTTCATCATAGCTAGTGAACCCCACAGTAAAACAAGGACACATTGATTTCACAATACCAAGACCTTGACTCTGGTGGAGGTGGTGTAGTGTCAGTGTAATTTCAGGCAGAGTATCACTATCACTCAGTGCCACAGAGTGAAAGTGATCTTCATGACAATATTGTTTATGAATACAAAGATGATATCCATAAGGCAGTAGAGGAGCAGAAACACAAATATCGTTGTGAAAGCAAAACACAAAAGGAAAAAAGTCAGAGACAATGAAACAATTTTTGGTGAAGGAGTGGGAGACAAGTCAGAAAGAACAATGAAATGATTAGAAACTACACTGCAGATAAACACACAGGATCCATTAAAGCTAAAGAAAACAAGGTTTTGTAATAGAAAAAGTGAAGTTTTGCATGGAATATATACTAAAACTACAGCAGAAGATAAGGTGGGAAATTTCTGCTTGCAATCACCAAGAGTAACAACTGCTGCTGCTTCTTGTGACTGTTACTCCTAGTGATTGGTGCGTCTTCATCTGCCGTATTTTCTGTATTGCAAAACCTGCAAACTTGCAAAAATCTACAGTAGCGATCATACTAAAAAACAAGGTCATTAAGAAAGCTGATGAGGCGATGGATATGAAAAGGGAACTTGAGTGGTCTGTGGCAGAGGAAAGAATGTTGTTATGAAAAATTATATTGAAATTTTTGTAAATTGATGTTTTTGCCAAAGTTAGAACAAATTAACTGATTTATAGGTATTAGTTGTCAAACTTTCAAACAGCCATTTGGAATGAATTAAGTCCGAGTATTGTCTCCACTGTATATTTAGAAAGTAGATACCTAATTTTCTCATCAATTCATCCTATATTTTTCATCCTTTGAATTTTAAGTTTATTGAATTGCCTTGTCACATTTTCATATTTGCTTTTTATAATTTACTGTATATATCTAGTGCACTCTGGATCTCCTTACCTTCCTTATTTCCATCTCCCTATCATCCGAACTAATCTGAGGGTAAGATTTCAAGAAATTTATCCCATTCTTTTGGCTAACTCTTGTACATGCTTGGGGATTGGAGCATCTAAGCAGGCCTTTTTGTTTAATAATCTTTATTGCTCTTGGATAGATTTCTCCCCTTACATTAAAAAGAATGCAGTCACTTTTTCCGTATTTGCCATATATTTATCTTTTATGATAGCAAGAATAAGATTACTAATGCAAGACTAACTAAATCACAGATGAGGAGAACAATGACTTCATCAATGACAACGAAGAGGAAGAGGAGGAGGAAGGTGGCTCTGACAGTGAAGTGGAAGGGAAGAAGAGGAAACGGAGGGATGATGATGATGATGACTTGGAGGCTGACAATTTGGATGAGGACGACTTGGACTTGATTGAGGAGAACATTGGTGTTAAGCTTGATAGGAAGGTAAGCGTTTCTGTGTGTGTTTCAAAACTTTACTAGTTTAACTCAGTCTTCATCATTCAAGTGATTTTTTTCGTGTCTACATTCATTCATTGTCTGTTTTATATTTGAATTCATGGGTGTACTTGTTGATGTTATAGAAATCAATGTGAAGCTTGTAATTTCTCTTGTAATTTGCTTTGTATGAATAGGAGGCATGAGTAAGATGGAAGAACTTAATTAACCATATTATTCTAGCACACTAGAAGTAGGATATAAAAGCTAATTAACCTCATGTATCCTTACCACACCACAGTAAGATGTAAGAACTATATAACCACATTCTCCTACCACACCACATTAACCCTTTCACTGCAATTTGCTCCATCTTTCCTTAATAGTTGGTCACTCTAAGACATCTTTACTAATTTTATAGTTACCTAAAATCTTTAAACTGGATAGAAATTGCAAAATACATTCTTTTATGCATTCCTTTCTTGTAGATGCTAATAAAGGTCTCATGCATTGCTGTTGATGTTATTAACTGTCATATCGCAGTGAAAGAGTTAAGATAAAAGAACTTGACCAACAACAATTTTCTAATTCACATTAAAATATATGAACTTGACTAACTGACTAGCAACAATTTTCTACAACACCACATTAAAATATAAGAACTTGACTAACAAACAGTTTCTACCACACCACAGTAAAATTATTAAACAACTATTTATCCTCACTACACCATAGTACAATAGAATGAGAACTACAACATGTAATTAACTATGTACTCTTACCATACATCAAATTCCTTAACTTAATGGTCTTCTGGAAAGGAAAATTATGCTAACCTAGCCACTTAAAATGTTAGGGAATAAAGTATCTTGCTTCAACCTGTGTTTTCCCACCACACAATTCTCACATTTGCCTCTACCTCAACAAAATAAGAACTACTACATGTAATTAACCACAATTCCTGAACTGAAGCTAACCTTGAATCTTTCTACAGAAAAAGTTCAAGCGTCTCAAGAGGATTCAGGACGACGACTCTGATGCTGACAATGAAGACATCCAGGATCGCATCAGGAATGAGATCTTTGAGCATTCTGGCGATGTGAGTATTGGGCCTTCCATATATAGTAGACTGGGTGGTGTATCGTAACTTTCCCCCTCTCTTTTTATTGTTCATTTATTTATATTTTACATATTAAGCCTTCCACATGTAGGTTAAATGATGTATTAGTGCTTCTTGACATTTTTTGTTTTTGTTTTATTAGTATCTTTTTTTTCCTTCTTTTTTGTATGGAATAGGGTAAAACTGGCGAAGGGCAAGAAAACCAATTTAACAAAAAGGCTTACTTAGATGCCAGTTCTTGAGCAGGTCTTTGACAGTTGGCCAAAATAATGGGGTAGATGTCTTGAAACCTCCTTCAAGGTATTCAGATTGTAGGAAGATGGAAATACAGAAGTAGGGAGCCAGAGTGTACCAGAGAAAGAAATGAATGATCGGTTAACTTTTGCATTATTGTTAATGTTTTCTTTTGTGCGTGTATGTGTAAGAGGAAAAAACCAGCCAAGGACCACAGAAACAGCAGTTAGGAAAGAAAAGAACTACAGTGGTACCTCTTGATTCGAACACTTCTCAATCCGAATACATTTGGCTAACAAATTTTGACCTCCAATCCAAATGCTGCCTCTCAATTAGAATAAAGACACGTGGCGGTCGACACCACCTTCCCACCAGTTGGCTGGTCTCGCTTGCACTTCACCGTGAACACATCTCTCTTTATTGCGACTCGTGAACAGCTTTCAAGTCACTCTGGCCTCTAGTTGCCTCAGTTACTCCGGCCCCCAACCCTGGTCACTTCCTACCTACCACCCCAGTCAATGTGGCCTTCTACTCTGGTCACTGACAAACTTATTTACTAATGAAGATGTATTTTCTTCTTTAAACAACCAATGAAGAATGAATTGTTAAATATTATTGTCATTTGCACAAACTACAATAATACAATTATTTGCAGTTTCGTACAATAATTTATACTTTTCTTGAAATAATTCAAGTTGGAAATAATGCTGTGAGAATATATTCTACTTGATAAAAGAGAGAGAGAGAGGGGGGGGGGGAAGAGAATGGTGAGTGGCTGGAGGGAGGGAGGGAGTGGGGAGGGCGACCTACTTGGTTTGTTTGCATATCGAATTGGAGAGGATAGGGACAGAGTGAGGGGGAGGGGGGAATACTACGCAATCTGTTTCCGTATTTAGTGCATGAGAGGGAGGCGGGGAACCAGGGGAGGCCTGTTTAGTATTCATCGGGACTTGGGAGTTTCACACCAAATTAAGTTTTTTGTTATGCCTGTTTTTTTTTTATGCATTTCATGTCTGTGTTTACTTCATACTCTCAAAATGTGAACGATATCTATAATTATGATGAGATGAGGGGAAAACAAGGTGCCAATATAAGACAATGACGTGCCTTTATTTGTGTGATGACAATGACAGCCTATGCCTTTGTGTGTTTGTGAAGAGGGTGTGATAACCTGTATTTATAAAGATATTGTGACATCCTGTACCCTTGTGTGTGTGTGTGTGTGTGTGTGTGTGAAGACCATGACATATACCTTTGTGTATGTAAGAACAATGATAGCAATGTGACCTTTGTTTTAGAGAGTAGTGTGACAGCTTCTATCTTAGTTAGTGTAGACAGTGTGATGAACTTTACTTTTGTGTGCATGAGAACTGACAACCATCTTACTGCCATTTCTAGGAGGATGAAGATGGAGCATCCCAGGCCCACCCACCCCAGCAGCCAGAGACTTACCCATCAGACGAGGAGGAAGAGGGAGAGTATGATGATGAGATCTTCATTGTGGACGAGGAGGGCAAGCCGTATGCCCGCCAGAAGAAGAAGCCGGTGTTTGATGACGAGGGCCTGGAGGCTGCCAGGGACATTTTTGGTTGTGACTTTGATTATGGAGAATTTGAGCAGTATGAAGGTGAGTAAAGCTTTTGACTGATTGTTTATTTATTTATTTATTCATTTATTTATTTATTTATTTATCTATCAATTCATTTGTTTTTATGTAAGAGTAGAGTAGTCAACCAAGAGTAGAGTAATCAACCACAAATCTTCACCACATCAAAGAGAAATAAGGAACTACTACATGCAATTAACCTTATATTCCTACGCATATCAAATTTCTGAGCTGAACTGAGAAGGGCACCAGTTAAGGACAATAAAAAATTAAAAAGGCTTTATCTAATTATTTATTCAAGAAATGCACCAGCTAAGGGCAAACAAAAATTGAAAAAAAGGCCCAATAAGGTGTTAATCCCAGAAAGATTTGAAGTCATCCAAAATTGTGTTCAGCATTCATAGTTTACAGGAACTTTAAGATAGAAATTCAACCAACTGAATTAGAATATGGTCAGTTATTTGGGAATGTGAACTTAATCCTCTTTGTGCCAAGCTATTCACTTCCTTCAAGATTCCACTGTACTGATGTTTAGACTTGCTATTATGATTTCTAGCTTCCTGTATTTTTATCTTCACTCTGTCACAAAGTATGGAACATTGATTATTGATTATTTCTCCTATAAAACCATCCTCTGCTGCAGACTGGGAAGAGGAGGAGGATGACGACGAAGGTGAGGATGATGAGTATGAGGAGGATGATGATGGAGAGGCAAGGGAGCGGAGGCGAAGCAGGAAGGAACGAAGGAAGCAAGTTAAGAAGTCAATCTATGAGGTAAGAATTGAATTAAGAAAGCGAGAAACTTTTCTGAGTGTTATAAGGCTGCAGTTGGTTTTAGTTTTTTCATGGGTTGGATAGGAATAAAAGGAGCATATTAATTAAGTATCTGTGAGGTGAGAATTTAATTAGATGAGACTGAACAAGAGAATCTAGGGAGAGCTATAAGACTAGAGATAGAGATGTTAATTAGATTTATTTTATTTAGTTCAATAAGAATAAAGGAATCAAGGTAAAAAGATTGGATTGACAGAAAGAGCATTTAGGGAGAGCTGTAAGACAGGAGATGAAGATATTAATTATATATAGCTTATTGGTAAGGATATTGAAAGTATATAGCTACCAATGAAGAAAGTAATGGTAAAATACAAAGACATGTACTTATTTATCAGTGAAAAAAATAATGATGAAACAGAAAGATATTGAATCTACATCAGTGAATTGAAATAATGACAGAACATGGAAAGATGATAGTACTTAGTTATCATTGAAGAAAGTACAAACAGAATACAGAAAGATAAAAATACATAGTTATCAATGAAAAAACAACAACACAAAAGATGGAAACACTTAGCTTTCAATGAAAAAAATAATGTAGAACACAGAATGATATTGAAAGTACATACACATGACGATACACATCAATTTACAGTGAAGGCAAAGACCAGAGTAACAAACACCACTGTGGTGTACTCTAGTGGGCCGAGAGATCCCCAAGCAGACTGGTTTGAATCTTGGCCAAGGTCTGAGGGCATCCACTTGGGGTAACAGTTCTTTTCAGATGGGAGGTCTCTGTTAGGTGTTCTTCTTAAGCCCATAAATTCCTGCAAGAAGCTCACAGTGTATATGAAAAATCCTTCCACAGGTGTTTGAGCCAAGTGAGCTGGAGCGTGGCCATCTCACAGACCAGGATCACGAGATTAGGAAGTTGGACATGCCCGAGAGGTTCCAGCTGCGGCAGATCCCAGTCACACGGACCAGAGGCGAGGCAGATGATCGCACCACTGACAAGGAACTCGATCTGGAGGCAAAGTGGATCTATCATCACGCTTTCTTCCGCCCGTTCATTTCCAATCAGGTGTGTGGGTGTTGTGTTTGTGCCTTGATTTTTGGGGGTAATGTTTGGTAATATTGTGTTATGTATTTAGTGATGCGTAAAGGAAGTGATAGAGTTTTTTTGTCTGCTGTTGACCGGTTGTTGTGTTTGTCACTGTATATTGATTGTGATCGGTAATGTTGAGAATATTGTATTGTTCTTTTGTGTTTGGTGATGGATAAGGAAAGTTAGAGATGTTTTATTAGCCCCTTGTGTGTATCTTTTTTTACTGTTTGTCCCCTTATGTTGATTTTGTTGTGTTTTATGTTTGATAATGAATAAGGAAATGATTGATTTTTTTGTCTCATGCATTGATCATAATTATTTATTTATTGTTTTTGTGTGTGTGCAGGAGGGTCGTGAGGAGGCAAGGATGAGGTCTCGGCGGGACATCAACATGATACAGAAAATTTACAATGCCCTGGATCTAATGAGGAATTCAACGTGTGAGGTGCCATTCATCGCCTTCTACAGGAAGGAAGAGGTGCAGCCTGAGCTGAACATTCATGACCTGTGGAAAGTGTACCAGTGGGATGAGAAGGTGAGTTCAATTTAACCATCTCATCTCATCATTAATAATATCAGGGTGTCAAAGGTTTTGCTATCTGGAGCAGTCATGGCTGTGGTTCACCTCCTAATGAGAACGTGTTGGCCACTTACTGGATTTGCTACCTAAACTTTTCACTTTCTATTGAATATATTGTTATTGCCATACAAGTGGGTAGTTTGTTCTTGTTTATGTTTGATTCTCATTCTTGGTTGAAAACACTGATGTTTCCAGGGATAGGAATTATTTTGAAAGCTATCAATTTATTCTGAGAGTTACTGCTGTCAAGACGGTGCAGTACAAGTGTATCCTTTGCAGGAAGACTGCTTTAAGTTGCAAACAGGTTGAGGTGCAAACACAGATGTCAAACTTGCAGTTGTTGAAACCTCTGGGTACCATAGTCTCTACTGTCACATTATTTTTTCCCTTCCTCATTTACAGTGACAATACATTTCCTTAAACTTAAGTAACCTTTTAAAGCAAAGATTAATATTTTCAGTTTTTCACTTTTTCTATACAATCTATTTCTATATTGTTGAGAGTGACAGTAGCAGTAAAAAGTGTAATGCTATTGGGGCTTATTCCATTAATTCTATTGGGTATATTTCTACAATGGCATTATCATAAATTATGGAAGTTTGTCTCATATAAGAAATTGTGCATCAATGTTGGTATTAGGATTGTATCACACTCCTTACCATGCACACTTCACTAAAACTCTTGAAGTGGTAATGTAATCTTTCTTATCTCCATATCATTAGGATGAAGCTGTGGTGTTTCTTAGCATCCAGATATTGTTCCATCTCTTTAAACTTGAGATATGTATATTGTGTTTGTCCTCTAATCAGAAGTATAATTTGTATGTGAAATGATTGGCTGAGCAAAAAACAAGACCTTTGCTCCTTGGAAAGTGAATAATTTGAAAAGGGTTCTATCTAATCTGTGTATTTTGGTTTTGGTGTGTTGTCTCATCATGGCCAAACAGTCTTTTCACTCTTCATGTTTTCCAGTGGTGTCAGCTGAAGAACCGGAAGGAGAACTTGCGCACAAGGTTCCAGATGATGGCGGAGTACCAGGGTGACCTCATCATGAAGGACCTGGATGCCCCACTGCCAGAGAACATGCGCATGCTGAAGGAGGAGGACATGGAGAGGTGAGATGCACTGATAATGACTGAGAAAGATTGAGGAGGACATGAAGAGATAAGGCTATGTATGATGAGTGGAAAAGATTGGAGAGGAAGACATGGAGAGGTGATGTGCACTGATAATGAATGAAATTATTTATTTAGAACAGGGATGGATAAGCTTTTTTTGAGAGTATGTCCTGATGTTGGCCAAATCTCTGACACAACATTTTTCCATGTGCCAACCAAAATGTTCCAAGAACAAATTGTTATATATCTGTTAAGCACAGCTAAGCACATTACCACTGGACAGGTAGTGCATTACCATTACCAAAAAATCAGAAGTGCATTAATTTTTTAATTTCTTTAGAGCAGTCTATGTTACTGCAATACCAATGCCAAAATCAAAAGTGCATTACCAGTGTTACCAAAATTTACTAGTGCATTGCTGCCCAAAGTTAAGCAAAACTGTTTTAAAAGTGAAACAGACATTTCTGACTGTAAGTGATCCCTTGATGATGCTGATGGAGTGCTCGCAATGAAGCTGCTGACTGCACTATCACCAAAAACACTCTTGCTCCGGTCTCCTCTTTTCACTAAACGATCCGTTGTCCAATAGCCACTAGTTGATGAATATAAAGAAAATGAATATATTGAACGTTGGTTGTTGGCTTGTGAGTGCACTGAAAGCTGAGCAAACAATGACATTTTGCCAGGAATTGCTGCAGAACAGAGCTCAACAATGCAGCACAACAAATCCATCAGTTAGGCTACACCTTTTAAGACAATTACATCACTGAGAATAAAGATTCATAAGCATATGCAGACAATGCTGTTGCAAGATTTTTTAAACCGACATAATTTTCTGTAATAGTATTCCAAGTCCTTATTATTTCATCTTCGTCTTTTCATTATTTTCCAGGTCATCTTTAAACTCGATCAGTTGTATTTCAAATCATCCTTGTCTATCCATGAAAACATTTGCAAGTTTATTTCATCCATTTTGATACTGTCTGGATACTATATCAATTTTGCTGTCTTTCCAGCTCTCTGGATTTGCCAAATCTTCTAAATAATGGCCAAATAGTTGACTTGATAACCTGTGTTTTAGCTTGCTTTTAGCAACTTATTGATGTGTCACATTTGACAAGTGTGCCGAGGGTTGCCCATCCCTGATTTAGAATGTACTCTGATTCCGTTAAAAGTAATCAGCACAAAACTTTCTATTATGGTGTATTTTTTCAAGAACAGTATCTCTGTTTATTATATCTTTTATTTCTCATTGGTGGTTAATGTGTATGGACCAAAATTGGTTTAAATATTTCAATTTGTTTGGGACAAAATGCTTATATGTATGACCACAATTAGTGTTAGCAGCTCAGATTGACCACAAAAATAAGAAATATCACATTAAAAGAAAAATATATCTGAATGATGATAAATGAATCATTGCTTTATTCATTGACTGCTTTTAACTACCTAACAATGAAGTTAGTCAATAAATGAAGGGTTAATGTTAACTTTGAAATTAATGAAACATGGGAATACTTCAGTTGATTTCAATGTAACTATATAACAATGAGATCATATTGTACTTCATTTATTTTGTTTGTTTTCCAGAATTGAGGAGATAGAAACATCAGAGCAGTTCAATGACTACTACAAACAGTTCCTTCTGTACTACGGCAAGGATCAGCCGGCCATGAGAGACCACATGAAGGCGCGCCGTAGGGAACGCCAACCCACCACCAGAATTGTAAAGGTCAGTGACTAGGCTTTCTTATTCCTCTCACTCCTATTATATCGAACCCCCTAATACTAGTACTGGGGGGGGGGTGGACTGGCAAATAAGTGGGCTTTTTATTTTATTCTCTTTGTTGCCCTTGGCCAGCTTCCCCTTATATAAAAAAAAAAAGAATGCCAAGAATACACTGCTTGATTTATTGACTTTTTATTTGTACTGGTGAGTAAATTACACTTCTGTTTGTTAATTTTCAGTCATGCAGCTCCATGTCAAATACAGTGGGTTGTTCATTTATTTTGTAGTTATTTATATGGATCAATCACAAATATACTGGCTTCTTCATTTATTTGTGATTGTATATGGGTTACTCTTAAATACACTGCCATATTTGTTTATTTGTAATTATTTGTATTGGTGAATCTCAGTTTATAAATTAACTAAAGCCTGATGAAATCCCCCCAAATTAAGCTTATTGAAAAATCCACTATAGATTAAATAATGACAATGAAAAATCTATAACTTCAGAGTTGTTTAGTATGCCTCTGGGTCTGTATTAACAGAGATTCTTAAGTTTGTAAGTTTTTTTAGTTGAATCTTAAAACCCATCTTAACTCCATAAAATTAGCCTTAGTCATTATCTCGTCAACAGTAAACTTAGCTGCTGATGAAATAATGGCTAAAGTACAAGACCAATTTTGAGAGAGTGAGATGGATTTTAAGACTAAAAATTTGTCTGAAAAAAAATTACATACTTAAGAATCTCTGTTAGTACTGGCACTGAGGTTCAAAGGTTGAAAGGAAAAACTTGTAATGAAAAGCTTGGCAATTAAGTTCCAGTTTTTCATATCACAAAAATTATCTTTACTACATATTCAAGCTGCAACTCCTGCCAGAGTCAAAAGCCAGTTAGAATCTAGAAGTTCATGGTCAAGACTTCCACTAGATGTTGCTGAGAGCCTAACCATGATAAATTTTAACACTTCCTTTTAAAGCACTGATAGAATAATGAAAATATTGTGGTGGCTTAATTCAGGTAATGCGGAAAGTCAGGAGAAAGAAAAAGAAGAAGAAGAACTTGATTATTGAAGATGATGATGAAGAGGAAGAAGCAGAAAAGAACAAAGAAGACGAGGAGAAGGACAAAGTTACGGAGACTGAGAAGAATGGCGAAGAGGGAGAGGAGAACAAAACCACAGAAGGAGAGGATGGTGAAGTGACGGGTGAGAAAACAACAGATGAAAACGGCGTGGAGAAAGAAAAGGAGAAGGAGAAAGAGAAGGAAAAAGAAGATGGGGAAGATGATGATGATGAAGAGGAAGAAGAGGAAGTGGAGACAGAGGTAGAAGAAGAGGTAGAGGAGGAACAGCCTGAACCAGAAGAAGATACAGAGGCACTCAAGAAGGCTGTGAGGAGGCATGAATACGAGTTACTAAGAAGAGCTGGCATTGGTAAGTTCTGATTCTCTCTCTCACTCTCTCTCTCTCTCTCTCTCTGGAAAATATAAGAAAATACATTTGAAGTTTTAATTTCAAGTTAAATAAAGGAGTTAAGTTGCTAATTAGACTTCTAGGAGTTCTTAGGCTGGTATTGAAGAGGGAAGATTTCTATTTAAATGATTCAGTAGAGATGCTAGGTAAATGTGTGTATTACTGTGTCAGTTCCAGATGTATACAAGTAAATCGATGTTATAGTGTGTAATTAGTGGATTCAAAGAAGTGGTGTACTGGCCTTAATGAATATTTAATTTGTCTAATTATTGTAGGGTTATTGGGATTGAAGTAATAACACATCTACTCACATTTCTCATTTTGTATTTTCCCATGACAAACTATTTCAAGTGAGGAGTAATAAGATAAACAATAGTAGCTAATACTTATGGAATTTAATTTTTTAGTTTATTATTTTTTGGATTGATAGTTGAGTAGTTTTCTAAAATTATTTTTCACTTTGCTGAGTCAAAACTAATGAAAATAAGCAAATGTAAACTAAGTCACAGTAATGTTAATTCTGGTCTTCAACTCTGCCTTAAAGTTTGGAATTCTTTTAGTGGAGTGTCAATTCTTAGATTCATTATTATTTTCATTAACCACTTGGTGAATGATATTTTTAAAGGTTAATAAAGTCAGGAATTGTTTTAGTGTAGTGTCAATTCTTAAGGTCTTCATTATTGTTTTTATGAACCACCTGATATTTCAACAGATTAGAAAAGTCAAGAACTCTTTTAATGTAGTGTCAATTCTTAGGTTCCTCATTATTTTTATTGACCACTTAATGAGAAACATTTGTAAAGGTTGAAGGTGGTGGTGAGAGGAACTGCCCCTGTGCTTCAACTACTGATTACCACAGCATGCGCCATCACCTTCCCTTGCTTGTCATTCCAGAGTCGCTCACCAAGAAGTTTGGCTTGACACCTGAGCAGTTTGGTGAGAACCTGAGGGACAGTTATCAACGGTTTGACGTGGAGCAGTGTCAAGAGGACCCCATGAAGGAGGCTGAGGAGTTCCTATCAAAGTGAGTGTTGAAATGGATCTTGCCCTGTTTCGTAGTGATCTTTTAAAAGGATTTTTTATGTATGAAGACGAGGACAACAAAAAACAATCAAACAAGAAGGCTCACTTAGATGACAATTCCCAAGCAAGTCCAAGACAGTCAGTCAAAGGAATGTGATACATGTATTGAAATCTTAAATGAGTTCAAGTCATAGGAAGATGTAAATACAAAAGAACTTAGGGAGTTCCAGAGTTTACCAAAGAAAGGGATGAATGAGAGTGCTGAGAGAGGTTAATTGTTATTTGTAGAGAATTGATAGAATAATGAATGCTGTGAAGTGAAGTAAATTGGGAGATGCAGGTTAAAGAGGTTTTTAGGATGTGTTTAGAGAGAAATAAGAGTAAGATTATACAAAATGGGGAGAAACATGAAGGAATATGAGAAACATAATACCAGTTTTAAAACTTATCCTTTGCTCTCTTTGTGTGTCCAGAATGTGCAGCACCCCAGAGCGAGTGCTGGAGGCGGCAGTGCGGATGGTGGGGTGGCAGCTGGCATGCGACCCTCTGGTTCGCCGCACCATCCGAGAGGCATACTTTGAACGCGCCAGGATCAGCAGCCGACCCACAACACAGGGCCTGAAAATCATCGATGAGCATCATCCGCTCTATGCTGTGAAATACCTCAAAGACAAGCCAGTGACAGACCTCCAAGGCGATCAGTTCCTGCGGCTCAAGTGTGGCGTTGAGGACAAGCTCATGACCATCAGCCTCAGCGACACCATGGACGGGAATACCACCGTCAACTTCCTGGATGAGGCCAAGCAGTTGTACTACCGGGATGAATTCTCCCAAGTGGTACAGGACTGGAATGACCTGCGAGGCCGTGCAGTGACCTTTGCCTACAAGCGGGTCATCGAGGACCTGAAGAGGGAGCTGACCCAGCGCCTGCTGCAGGAGGCCCGTGACCATGTGACCGAGCAGTGCTGCAGCAAACTGTACAACTGGATCAAGATTGCACCATACGACCCTGGAGACTTCACTGATGAGGATGCTGACGACTGGGAAACCTCCAAGGGCTTCAGGGTGTTCTCCATCGCCTTTGTGCCGGACCTGTCCCAGGCTGCCTTTGGATGCTGTATTGACATAGATGGCGACTGCTGTGAGTACATCCGCCTGGCCCACTTGTTGAAGCGCCGCAACGCTTACAATGAGCGGGATGCTATGGCCAAGGACAACGACATCCGCCGCATGCAAGACTTCATCCTGCGCCGCAAGCCCCACGTCATAGCTGTCAGTGGGGAGTCTCGGGACGCCCTCATGGTGAAGGAGGACCTCATCCAGATTGTGAAGGATCTGGAAGAGCAGGAGCAGTTCCCCAAGATCAGTGTAGAAATCATTGAAAACAATCTAGCAGACGTGTACTCCATGTCCAAGAAGGGAGAGGCAGACTTCCTGGACTACCCACCACTTCTCCGCCAGGCTATCTCCATTGGGCGGCGCGTGCAGGACCCCCTCATTGAATTCTCTCAGCTGTGTAATCCTGATGAAGAACTTCTCAATATCAAGTTCCATCCCCTGCAGGACCAACTCAATACTGCAGAGCTGCTTAATGCTCTCTATACTGAGTTTGTCAACAGGTTGGTGAAGGAAATCAGGGACATAATCTCATTTAGAGTATTTTATGATTTTTACTATTTGAGTTTGATTTCTCTTTTTATATTGTTACTGATGGCTTTATAACATGCACTTAGTGTTTTTATTTACAGTGAAGACTCAATACTCAAATGTCTTGGAAATTGGTACTAAAAAAGTGTCTGGTACTCAAACATTTGCACATGCCACCATACTGAAGAACAAGGAGGTCATTGAGGCAGCTGATGTGGCAATGGTTGTAAAAAAAAGCAACTTATCTATATTTTTAAGTTCATTTCTTATGGTCAAACTTAGGGGTCAAAATATGGGGCTGATATAAAATAGCAACCTTTAAATATATCTGCACCAGTAACATCAAGATACTGGAAAACTTAGTCTAAGGGGTTTGTTTATACATTTTCTTTTTTTACTAAGACTTGTGGTAAAAAACAGAAACTGTTACTCATGAGAACTGCACTTACCCCAAGAGGAATATGTGGTGTGAATGTTTAGGGAGAGTCTCTTCCTCCTTGTTGTGCAGGAGACTGACGCTATGTGAGAAACAACAACATACATGTGCCTAAACAGGTGTTCAAATGGAATGCTTGTCACTAGTTGGCAGCATTGAGCAGTCAACCTTGATCATTTTGTTTCTTGCTCCAATGTTGAACACTTAGCATTAGGATTTTAAAAGTAAATATTAGTCTGATATAGTGGTGAAACAGGTGAGGACAGAAAAACATACAAATTGACTGTTTCTTTGTGTTGAAATGCTTGAAGTTGTGTTTTCAATCTATTTGAATTGTTTTATTTACTTTTCTGTAGATAAACATAAATTATTACTATACTTATGCTATATATACTATACTTATGACTGAGGCTGACATTGGGCTAGGGCAGTGATTCCCAACCGGGGTTCCATCACCAGGGGTTCTGTGAGAAACCGGCATAAAATAATGATGTGCTATTACAAAATGACAGTGACATTAATTCATTATTCCTATACTCAATAACAAAGTCACAAGCACTTTACAGACGCCAACATACTCGCACGTGTCAGTCAGTACAATGTATAATTATATATATATATATATATATATATATATATATATATATATATATATATATATATATATATATATACAGTATATATATATATACAGTATATATATATATATATATATATATATATATACACTTGTACATATATCGGGGTTCCTTGGAATATGAAAAAATATTACAGGGGTTCCTTCGAGGTGGAAAGGTTGGGAATCACTGGGCTAGGGTATGTAACAGTTCAGGGGTTTGACTTCCCTTCAATGTAAAGCTCTAGTACCACATTTTAGCGTCAAATTAGAGAAGTTGACTTATGTACCAGATCGACTTCAATATATGATAAGTGACCTGCAGCAGTGGAAGAAATTGAAAAATTTACCTCTTTTCGTAAACTTAATGCTTTATAAAGTAAGGTTTTTTGTAAACTTAGGCTTTATTAAGGTTAGAATGAATTACCTGATTTATCAGTAGTCAAACTTTTGATGTTGAAACAGCCATTTGGAACGAATTAAGTTTGAGTATTGAGTCTCCACTCATGGTCATGACTGCTTTCCAGTCATGACCAAACACCTATAAAAAAATAAGTTGAATACACACTCAAGTAATTCTTCATTACCTTTCCCAACAGAACCAATGAGGTGGGAGTGGACCTGAACCGTGCAGTGGCTTACCCTTATACCCAAAACCTGGTGCAGTTTGTGTGTGGGCTGGGACCACGAAAGGCTAATCTCCTCATCAAGAACATGAAGCAGAACAACCAGCGGCTGGAGAACAGGAACCAGTTAGTGGTCAGCTTCCACATGGGGCCCAAGGTGTTTATCAACTGTGCTGGCTTCATCAAGATTGACACCAATGCTCTGGGTGACAGTGACAACTACATTGAGGTCTTGGACTCCACCAGGATTCATCCTGAAGCCTATGACTGGGCAAGAAAAATGGCTGTGGATGCCTTGGAGTACGAGGAGGAGGAAGGGAAGCCAGCAGAGGCATTAGAGGAAATTCTTGAGACCCCTGAGAGGTTAAGTGAATTGGATCTGGAAGCCTTTGCCACTGAGCTGCAGAATCAAGGCTTTGGCAAGAAGAACACCACCCTGTATGATATCAGGCATGAGCTCAACCATAGGTATAAGGACTTCCGGCTGCCATTCAGGTCCCCAACCCCAGAAGAAGTCTTCAATATGCTCACCAAGGAATCCCCGGACACATTCTATGTTGGAAAGCTTGTACAAGTCTCGGTGTCTAACTTTATTCACCGAAAGCCCCGTGGTGACCAGCTGGACAATGCCAATCCAGTTCGTAATGAGGACACTGGACTGTGGCAGTGTCCCTTCTGTCTGAAAAATGACTTCCCTGAGTTGAGTGAAGTGTGGAATCACTTTGATGCTGGGGACTGTCCTGGTCAGGCTATCGGTATTAGAGTGCGTCTTGATAATGGCATATCTGGTTTTATTAGCATAAAGAACCTGTCAGACAAAACGGTAACAAACCCGGCTGAGAGGGTGAGGAGGGATGGCCTCGTATTGTGTCGCATCATGAAGATCGACCCGGAGAAGTTTTCCGTTGAGTTGACATCGAGAACTTCTGACCTGCAGGACAGAGATACCAAGTGGAAGCCTCCAAAGGATGCTTATTATGACCATGAGGCAGAAGAGAAAGACCTTAACCTAGATAGGAAGAAAAAGGACAAGAAAAAGACTCAGTACCAGAAGCGAGTCATTGCTCATCCTTCCTTCAGGAACATAGATTACAATGAAGCAGAGAAAGTGATGCAGCAGCTGGAGCAGGGTGAGGTCATCATCCGGCCCTCCAGCAAGGGCATTGATCACCTCACAGCTACGTGGAAGGTCACAGATGGCATCTGTCAGCACATAGACATTCAGGAGCAGGACAAACAGAATGACTTCTCCCTAGGACAGAAGCTCTGGATTGGCTCTGAGGAGTTTGAGGATCTGGATGAAATCATTGCCCGGTACATCACTCCCATGGCCATCAACGTGCGGCAAATCCTGGAGTACAAGTATTACAAGGAGTCTATTGCAGGTAATAAGGAGAAGGCATCTGAATTGCTCAAGGATGAGAAAAAGAAAAACCCAAAGACCATTCCATACATCTTCTCCCCAAGCAAGGAGCTGCCAGGCAAGTTCCTGCTGTCCTACCTGCCACGTACCAAGGTGATCCATGAATATGTCACCGTCACACCTGAAGGCTTCAAGTTCCGGCAGCGCATGCAACACCCCAACCTGGCTGGCCTCCTCAAGTGGTTCAAACAGAACTTCAGGCGTGCAGTGCCAGGCACCACACCGGGTATGATGTCCACCCGCACACCATACATGGGTGGCACCACTCCTAACCTGATTGGAGTGGACCCCTCCACCATCCAGAAGGTGGCTCAGAATCTGAACCCACACATGCTGCACAACCTGTCTCAGGCTGCCACCAACACCCCCTATGGTGCCCACACTCCAGGAGCCTTCTCCCAGGGTTACTCAAACTATGCCAACACTCCATACACCCCATCCGGTCAGACACCATTCATGACCCCATATGCCACCCCTGGGCCCTCCACCACGCCCCGCTATGGCTCTCAGACACCTGTATATGGCAGCACGGGTAACCGCACACCTTCCCACCGGCCTTCCGGCAGCCATCCCTCGCAGACGCCTCGCTCCATCCCCACTGTCAGCACCCGGACAGAACAGATGGATTGGAAGTTGGCGGCTGCGGCGTGGGTACAGGCCAAGGGTGGCACCAGCGGTCACAACAGCCATACCAGTGGAAGAATGACGCCTCGACACCACGACAGTGGGCGCAGCACCCC
Source organism: Callinectes sapidus (assembly GCA_020233015.1). Classification (NCBI taxonomy): domain Eukaryota; kingdom Metazoa; phylum Arthropoda; class Malacostraca; order Decapoda; family Portunidae; genus Callinectes; species Callinectes sapidus. The sequence continues at coordinate 2,471,178 of CM035210.1, read as the reverse complement.
GCGCTACTCCGACAACTCACGGGACTCCCGCTATTCCGCCAGCCCCAGGTACCATGAGGACGGGTCGCGCCGTACGCCACGCTATGATGACCGCACTCCGCGCTCCTACCATGACTATGACAACCCCCGTGCCACTCCTCGCTCGGCTCGCTCCACACCCAAGACTATTCACTCTCCTGCCAACATGAGTATTGGTGGTGATCAGACACCCTTGTATGATGAGTGAGGTGATACCCCTCCCCTCCCCATCTCTCTGTAACATCTTCCCCCCCCCACTCCTCACCGTCTCCCTTCACCTCTTGCCTGCCTGGGAGCTGGACTCATGCTACAATAAGGTTGGGATTCCTAAAGCGGTTCTTTTACTGTGTAAAATAGAGCATAGTTGTCCGTTTTCAATTAAATCCAATTATTTCTTTTCCTTATTGTATGTCCCCATACTCTTATATATTTTATATATTGTCTTGGTAACTGTTAGAGGTGATGACATTTGCATACACATACCCAGATGGGTGTTCTTTTGCATTACTAAGCTTGTAAGAGTGACTACCCATATATCACCCAAGCTCTTTAGACCAGCTGCTGTGATCTGATCAATACAGGTGACACCTGTGGTTCTTTGTCTTACTCCCACCATTGGTCAGACGTTTTCCAGTCATCCAAGTCCTATTTAATTTTTTTATTATGTAATATATGGTGAAACTAACACTTGTATCATTGTTCATGTGACCAAGTATTAAAGTTTACTCTGGTATCTTTCCACAAAGTAATTTGTGTTAATGATACTTGAAACTCACTTGGGGACACTGCATTGGGTTGTGGGAAAAGTGTTGTGGCTGGCGGGTGGGGCACTGCGGGGGTGGGGGGGGGGCCAGTGGCTGTGGCCTGACAGATCATTGGTGCTCAACTATTTATACATACATGTACGAATACTCAATATACTCATATGATACGCCCCTGTCTTTTTGAATTCTAATTAAACAGTGTATAGTATACTATTCCACATTCTTATTTTAATAATACAATGTTTGAATGATTGACTATTGGACTTTCTCATTCATGATTAGCATGAGAGAATAGCGGAGTGTGTTTACTGTAGCTTATCTTCATAAACTGAAAGCAGCATTATTTGGATTCACTTTTCGTGCCTGTTGATTTGGAATCCTGTAGGATAGAATACCGGTCATGGGAAGAAATATAATAGCTCAGTAACGAGTAATTCAGTAATGGCGGGGCAGGTTGGGTGTTGCCGTATGGATCTGTGTGGAAGTGAACTATTTTGTTTCCCTCCATATTATCTTGGTCAAACTCGTGTATGGAGGGGGGGGGGGGGAGGGAATTCTACACTTCCACACAAAATCTGCACATCACAGCTGGTCTGTCGCACCACCCATGCATAGCTACTGTTGGCTGGGATTTGTGGCATTTTGTGCAGAACAGTCAACTGTCGCCGACTTCGTCTCAGTGAAGAACCGGCAGCCACAGGGAAGGAACCTATTTCAGCCAGTATGGACATGATCCATTCCAGACGGCAGCCGTAGCCCTTGCAGCCACCACAGCAGGATGAAGTACTGAATCAACAATGGGAAGGTAAAGTTGCAGTCTGTGTTCAGTATGAATTTACTAGAACAGTGAGGTTTCCTCCCATCTTGTAACCTTTAACGTTTTCCTGACCTTACTCTTGGTCCTTTCTTATTTTCATAGACATGATTAATCACTGGTATTGACTTAATGATGATTGTTTATATTTTCTCCATTTTACTATAATCTACTTTGTGGGGGCAGAGGATGGCTATCGGTCACGTGACGAGTGGTCTCAATGTATGATGATTATACCTATTTATTCATAGTTAATTATTTTCTTTGCATAACACCGCCATGATTATATTAGTGTTGCGGCATTTTGTCCAATTCAGTTCGTATTGCATATTGATAAACAAAAGGGAATTAACAACGGCCGTTAACTTGGTACGGTATAGTCCAAGGATATTATCCTTGGTATAGTCGTGGTCTCTAATCTTGCCGCTTTTGTGCACGCATACCACTGTTGCCACATCGCTACAGTTCGCCTGCCCATTCTCCCTAGTACTTCCTCTCGTTTTATATAACTACCTTTACATTGACTAAAGCGGGCCATGTGGCGAGCATGCAGCAGAACGATCCATAGCGAGAATGTGCGGGGGCGTCTGATGGTGAGTGAAGTAATGTGGAGTAATGGAAGGACTGCACTCCCGGGCTCATATACCACGTTTAGGATAGGGGAAACCTTTATTAGAAAAACACCTCGTATTTTACTTCAACGGTAATATGGAACAAAATTTTTAATGATTTCGGTAATACACTGATTTAGGTAGAAACAGAGTGGAAGACAGACCGAGGATTAGAAAGTGGAGTGTGATTGAAGAAAGGGAGAGCCTGTGATGTGGCATTAGTGGTGGAATGCCCAGCAAGCTTAGGGTCACACAAAAAAAAAAAAAAAAAAAAAAACTCCGTTTTGATTGCATCGATTAAAGTTTGGAGTTCCATGTTTAAATACCCATTATATCCAACACCATCGACTGTTTTAAATACAATCCAACTTTGTTTTGGGCGTGGCGTATTGATGTTCAAAATCATCAGTATGAGACAGTAATAGTTGAGCACAAGGAGAGAGAGAGAGAGAGAGAGAGAGAGAGAGAGAGAGAGAGAGAGAGAGAGAGAGAGAGAGACAGATAGAGAGAGAGAGAGAGAGAGAGAGAGAGAGAGAGAGAGAGAGAGAGAGAGAGAGAGAGAGAGAGAGAGAGAGAGAGAGAGAGAGAGAGAGAGAGAGAGATGTGACGTGGTGAATATACCACCACAACAGCCATTCATACTATAAGCTACTGAGAAGAAACGATAATAAACATTAACCAAATGGATCAATTAGAGGGAGTGCTAAAGAGATGGGAAGAGTACGTTGGGGAACTGTATGGAGATGCAAGAGGAGAGAGGCCAGAGCTTGGTGAGATCGAGCAAGGGCCTCCAATTATGAGATGTGAGGTGGAGAAAGCTGTGTGAGGGGGATGAAGTGGAGGAAGGCAGAGGGGAGTGATGGAGTGGTGGTTGAGATGGTGGAAGCTGCGGGGGACTTTGCGATAGATAAGATTGCAGAGTTAGCAAATTAAATATATGACACGGGTGATATACCTGAGAGAATGGAGGAGTCTGAATTCATCGTAATACCGAAGAAGGAAGGAACAGTAGAATGTGGCAAACAAACATTGTACAATAAGTATCATGAGTCAGTGGCGAAGATTTTACTGAGAGTGATTGATGAAAGGTTGAAAAAGAAAAATTGGGGAAACAGTGGACAGAGCTCAGTTTGGTTTAGAAAAAGGTAAATGTACCAGGAATGCAATTTTTGTATTAAGAACAATTAAAGAAAGAGCAATAGAGAAGCAGAAAGACCTGTGTAAGTGCTTTATTGATTTTGAAAGAAAGCATTTGATAATGTACGTCATGAGGTATTAGTGGAGAGGTTGAGAGGGTTAGGTTGCTGCCGACATAAGGGTAATGATGACCAACCTGTACTGGGGACAGAGAGTTGTGGTGAGAATTGGAGAGGATAAAAGTGACTGGATTAAAATAGAGAGAGGAGTGAGACAGGGCTGTGTGCTGCCACCGGACTTGTTCTCACTTCACTCGCAGGCCGTCATGGACGAAAAGGCAGATTTGGAAGGCATGAAGGTGGGAGGAATGAACATAAGGTATGCGGATGATACGGTGCCAATTGCAGACACGGAGGAAAAGTTACAAAAATTAGTGGATCGACTGGACGAAGAATGTAAGGGAGTTGGACTGAAGATTAATATCGATAAAACAGAAGTGATGGGAGTGACCAAGAGAAAAGAACAACTGAGGATGAATGTGAATGTAGGTAGTCAAGCAGTGAAGCAAGTTAGATAATTCAAATACTTGGGAAGTTTGGTGGACGAAGATGGCAGGTGCAATGCGGAAATAAGATAAAAAAGAATTGGAATGAGAAAAACTAATTTTGGAAAAATGAGAAAGATAATGACAAGTAGAAATTTGGGGACTGGGATCTGGCTAAGAATTTTAAAGACTTCCATATGGTCAGTGATGTTGTGCGGTTGTGAAACCTGGACTGTTCGTAAAGAAATGAAAGAGAGACTGGAGGCGGCGGAGATGTGGTTCATCAGATTTATGAGGATCCCGTGCATGGGTGGAAAGAAGAACAAATCGGGAAGTGTTGCAGATGGCTGGCACGACGAGGGAGCTGATGACCACAGTGAAAAGAAGATAACTTGGGTATCTGGGGCATGTATTGAGGGGAGATGACCTTGAGAGAGACTGTCCCTTAGGGATGATCGAGGGGAAGAGAGCAAGAGGCAGACAGAGGATGAAGTACATGGATGGAGTCAAAGAGATAATGGAAAAAGAGAAGATGGAGGAAGTCGTGAAGTTGGCCAGGAATAGAAGGGTGTGGCACTCCACTGTCGCCGTCACCTGACACAGCACTACGGTATGATATGGTATAGCTTTAGGTTAAGCTTATTTTTGTGTACTTGGCCACGGATAACAAAATAAACCAAATTTCGCATTTCATGAATAGAATCTAAGGAGATAAATGCCATATTTGGCGAAGGAAAGAATCCCTTCTATTTATACACCGTGAAAGATGATGGAGAGGCACCATGCTCGACTCTCTCTTCAGTTGCGGCCGTTCCTCAGTTCAGTCGCAGTCGTTCCTCAGCTACAGTAGCGTGTTCCTATTTCTGTCTCGTGGAGCACCATGGATATGGAAATAAGACCCTACTTGACTACCAAGATAAAGCATACAGGAACTCTAGAAATATTTCTAAAGCAAGTGAATGACAGAGTTCAATCATTCGAGAGAACAATGAACGACTTGACCCGAAGCCTCGGATTCACTCAGGGAGAGGTGGACGACTTGAAAGGTGAACTGAGACAGTTAACGCAGAATACAGACAACCAAGAGACTTCGCAATTTGCTGGACGATCTACAAGTTAAAAGCATCAAGATTAAGGAGCTGGAGGAGAGAAGGACATACCAGGAGGACAACAGTCGTCGCAAGAACCTCCAAATTGCCGGACTTCGAGAACAGCCTGGAGAGACTTGAGAACAAACTGCGGAACAAGATAGTCAGCTCATTGAAGACAAGATACAGCTGCCCAAGATGGATCTCGAACGCGCTTATAAAGTTGGCTACCGGTGTGAGCAGGAGAGTCGACCAGTAATCGTACGTTTCAACAAGTTCAGTGACAGAGAAGCAGTGCTGCGGAACTACTAAATTGAGAGGAACTAACATCTACATTCTACATGAATGAAGATCTGAGTCCAGTATCCCAAGCTATCAAGACAGAAAAAATGCCTTTACTCAAGCAGGCACGTAGGGAGGGCAATATCGCATACTTTCGCCACACAAAACTGATTGTGAAGGAGCGTCCGAGTACTACATCATCAAGTGTGGTGTGTCGAGGCACTTGGAGGTACCGAAGCCGCCTTGCGCCGTGATTCGATGGCGATAGGTAGTAGTACAAGCTCTGCTACCACGGCTGCTGCTGCTGCTGCTTCGTTATCTACGTTAGCCTCAGTCAGTCCAGCTGCTACTACGCCTGTTTTGTCGGTGGTGCCACTTCGACTGCCGCAGTGGTGATGCCAGTGGGTGTCGGGGGCGTGGTGGCGAGCGGCGTGGGCGGCGCCAGACTCAGTGGTTGTCGGTGGCGCGGCATCACCACAACACGGAGGACAGCCGCAGGAATCAAGAAGGACAACGCAATCAAGAAAGTAATTAACTGTGTATTATGTTGTATTAGATATATACGCAGGTGTATGTATGATTCTTACATATGAAATGGCATACTATAACTTCCCTTTTGCTCTTTGTGATGATGAGTTAATAGAATGTGTATATGATAGTCATGACTTTCCCATAAGTGTAATTAATGAACTTAAGTATGATCCATTTAGTGATTGCGAAGTTTTAGATACCATAGACAATTTTCTCGTAAATAATGTACCCAATATAAAATGCGAGTACCATTTCTGTAGCGAATATAAAGTTAGTTCTCCACAACATATTCACCAACATTTTATCGTATAACATAAGTAGTGTTCCACTCCATTGAGATACTTTTAGTAATGAATGTTTAAACCCAATTGACTTTTGTGTTGATGTGACGGGTCTGTGTGAAACCCGTTTACATGATAATATTTCTACCTTGTTTAACCTAAATTCATATCAGGCATACTACCAGAATAAGAGCACCTCTGTGGCAGGGCTGGGTATATATTTATTTATTATTTTTTTCTGCGTAAAAAGTTTCAGTTTGATAACTATTTTTCTGTCCTTCGTGAAATATTGCTTAAACTTTTCTCTATGGCTTTTTTCTGATATAGAGTAAATTGTTTGAAAAGGTAGAGTCTTTTGGGAGTGAGGCTTTCATTTATAATTATGTAGTTAAGGCCTGAGAGAATGCAGGCCCCTACTAGTTCATGTTTCAAGACTAGGTTGCCAAGTTTCACAATAATCGGTATTTTCCTTTGTGTAGCCACAGACCCTATTCTGTGAACTATATTGATATCACTGTCTTGAAGGTTGATTTTCAGTTGATCTTTTATCACATTAAGGATGAGACTTTTAGAGTTTTCATGAGTAGATTCATCCGGTAGAGCAGGACCACTGATGATTATCGTGTCATGTCACTCGTACTGATCCACTTAGTCAGTATCGTTTTCCAGAGTTTTCATTTTCAGTTGAAGGTTGTTCACTTCTTCATTTAGGTGCGTTATTAGGGTGTCTTTTTTTTCGAGTTAACTTTTCATCATTTTGGTTTCTGCTTTGAGCTGTTTTGTCAGTAACACTGTAATTATTTGCACAAGTGACTAGGACTCCTGGGAGAGCGACTCTAACAAGCGGTTTAGTTCCTCCTCGCTCGAGGCCAGCACAAAGTGCCTGTTGGGGCTGGAGTGGTTGGTCAATTAGCCGCGTCGCAGTGAGGGTCGTAGATACCTATTAGCGCTACAATTTTTAATTGTCTCCGATATCCTGAGGTAAAGGGGTGACTTAGCTAATCTGGAAACCGATGTGCAGAAACAAATACGACATAAATTGCTGCACAAGTGTATTTAAAGTTAAAAACATAACTCTTTATGTTATAATTTACACTTACTAGTGTATGATAAGGCTTTGTTAATTCAATTATATGATAAAACTGAAAAATCGGTAATGTTTTTTTTTTAAAGTAAGTACGTGCGGTAAAAATAAAGTAATGCTGATTTTGGTTTATGCATTTTATCTGGGATTATTGAAAAATAGGAGATAACACTGTCACCTCCTATATATGAAGCTAATCAGTGAAATAAAAACAACAGCATCGCTGGCGGACGTACGACGAACTGAAATAAGCTCGCCCTCCTGCCTCTCCGCTGTCTAAGCTCCGCCCTTTTCTTCTTCTTCCTCTTGTGACTTTTGATGGTTGTCTCTGTTGATCGTCACCTCTACTTCTGTCTTGTTTTACTTAAAGGTTTTATCAGTTCCCTTCAGTTTTAGTCATTGTAGAAGCAGAAGGCATACACAAGGACATTATTATTAGGAAGGTAATGTGTCTGAATAAATTAGTGATGTTCTATATGATTTTGTGTCGGCAAATTTCCGCGGGCCAAACCACACATCCCTCTTCTTCCACAAATTTGTAGGACCTGTGAGAAACTTTTAGTGATGGAGAAGCATCATAATGATGTATCTGCAGCAGAAACGAGATCCAAAATCAAGTGAAACAAATAAAAACACCAAATCTAAATATAAGGAACACTCGTGTCAGGTCTGTGGTCCCTCCGGCTCGCCTGTGGGGCCCATGGGGATGAAGTTAGGTTAACCGAGAATCATCTCCACAGAGGGCTATATACCATCCCGCCTTTATGGAATGATCTTTTGGGTGTCATATTGTCTCACATTACTTATATCTTCTTGGAAAACCTTAGTTACACCGAATTTTATGTTCACCTGAGTGAGTAACACCACCTCCCGAGGTGGTGTAGTTCTGGGCCCGGATTTACACGGTAGCCACATTTGAGATTTGTACATAGAGAGCTTTCTGAATAACAATGTGTGTCTGAAAGTTGTAACCTAGAGATATATACCCTTTGAATAGTGTGAAGTGCTTTCTGAATCTGGGCCTCGGTTAGAAAGACTCTGGTAAGACTGCAAACAAAACTAAGATCTGTTGAGAGACCAACATGCCAAATTTTACATGTGCCGTGGCAGACTGCACATCTGGTTCAAGAAAAGGAAGAGAAAAACAGACCAAGTAACTGATAAGGTCAAAGGAATTGCGAGATTTCCGAGCGGAAAAGCGGAAGCTAATAGAATAAATGTTGTTTAGGCTTGTTTGCTGCCACCAGCCGAGGATAGTTGTCGTACTGGAAACGTTACGCCTTTGTTAGAACATAATATTTCCTATACATTACATGCATTTGCCTATTGTTCAATACATTCAAATGAAATTAAATATTATTGTACGTCCATTGAAGTCAGTAGAAAATGACAGATTACTTGTCTTGATACAATTATAGATGGTTTTATGAATATCTTCTGAAATTATGAATAGAGGCTGAAACAATGTCATATGCCATCAATTATCATTAAATTAACGGACTCACATTTCAGAAGCATTAATGTGCAACGACACACCTTTGTAAGTTTGTAAATAAATCTATTTCATGATAAGTGATGGTATATGACATTGTTTGAGCCTTTATTCATAATTTCAGATGATATTCATAAAACCACCTATGATTGTATCAAGGCAAGTAATCTGTCATTTTCTACTGACTTCAATGGACGTACAATAATATTTAATTTAATTTGAATGTATTGAACAATAGGCAAACGCATGTAATGTATAGGAAATATTATGTTCTAACAAATACGTAACGTTTCCGGTACGACAACTATCCTCAGCTGGCGGCAACAAACAAGCCTAAACAACATTTCTTCTTTCTTTTAGCTTCCGTTTTTCCGCTCGGAAATCTCGCAAATCCTTTGACCTTATCAGTTACTTGGTCTGTCTTTCTCTTCCTTTTCTGGAATCAGACGTGCAGTCTGCCAAGGCGCGTTACGGGTCCTACAAATTTGTGGAAGAGGGATGTGTGGTTTGGCCCGCGGAAATTTGCCGACACAAAATCATATAGAACATCACTAATTTATTCAGACACATTACCTTCCTAATAATAATGTCCTTGTGTATGCCTTCTGCTTCTACAATGACTAAAACTAAAGGGAACTGATAAAACCTTTAAGTAAAACAAGACAGAAGTAGAGGTGACGATCAACAGAGACAACCATCAAAAGTCACAAGAGGAAGAAGAAGAAGAAAAGGGCGGAGTTTAGACAGAGCGGTGAGGCAGGAGGGCGAGCTTATTTCAGTTCGTCGTACGTCCGCCAGCGATGCTGTTCTGTTTTATTTCACTGATTAGCTTCATATATAGGAGGTGACAGTGTTATCTGCTATTTTTCAATAATCCCAGATAAAATGCATAAACCAAAATCAGTATTACTTTATTTTTACCGCACGTACTTACTTTAAATAAAAACCATTACCGATTTTCAGTTTTATCATATGATTGAATTAACAAAGCCTTATCATACACTAGTAAGTATAAATAATAACATAAAGAGTTATGTTTTTAATTTTAAATACACTTGTGCAGCAATTTATGTCGTATTTGTTTCTGCACATCGGTTTCCAGATTAGCTAAGTCACCCCTTTGCCTCAGGATATCGGAGACAATTAAAAATTGTAGCACTAATAGGTATCTACGACCCTCACTGTGACGGGGCTAATTGATCGCCTGCCAGCCTGTCTTGAAGTCCCTGTGTTGCGTCCGGTGGAGGTCATGGTAGGAGGTAGTGTCGCCCACAAAGTTATCCACGAACATGTTGCGCTGGAGCACGCTCGGCGTAGCTAGACCAACTCTTAGTAGTAGGGGGTAATTCCTGCTAGTAGTAGTGAAACGGAGCGGTCAAGGTGGCCTGTCTGCACTGTATGAAATCTAGGGTTGCCATATATGAACTATCAAAATTCTGGACACCTTCGCTAACACCTGATATAATATTGAAAAACATATAAACGAATTAAAAGAAACTTAACTTATTTGCCTTTGCATAAGGCTGATTATCTTGAATTATGTTTTTTTTCACTTGGCTTAGTTGCTGTCTTCTGACTCTTCCTCACCCACTGCGTGTGTTACTTGATGTACCGATGCATATTTTTCCGTAGATCTTATATTCCTAGTAGTTCCTTGTTGGATTTTAGAAAGTTGAAGAAGTCAACGCAAGATGTCTCTTGGAAGTTTTACTGTACAATCAGAATGCCTTTCATTGTACCAACACTCAACTTGTTCCTTTCCTTCGTCCATTGACTTTGCATCAGCAAAAACATTCGCTCCATATTAGCATTGTGGGATGCTACAGCAAAATAAAATTGTGCAATTCTGAGCAGCTCTGAGTGGCATTCAATATTCTTTGGTGTTTCAAAGTATCTGGTCCATTTTTTTTATGTGGTGGTAATTTATTAAAGTCTTCATCACTCCGGGCATTTGAGGCATTTTCAAAAATCCCCCCGGACGCAGATTTTGACATCTGAATTCCGGACATGTCCGGGAAAATCCGGACGTATGGCAACCCTAAGGAAGTCGAGAGAGAAAGTTTAAGTAACCCTCTTAATGTGTATCTAGCCCCTGTTCACCTACCAGCAAGTAGGTAGGCCTACGGGATGTAACTCGAGAGGTTGTGGCCTCTGTTCCCGTGTGTCGTGTGTGATCTGGTTTCAGTCCTACCCGAAGATTGGTCTATGAACTCATAGGTCCCTTTCACACTAGTTGCCTTCCATGCTTTCACACTAGGACACCGGTGTCCGCCACCAATTATGCCCGGACCTCATGAACCCGCCGCTCCTTGTCAGTTGGAAGAATGGCGTCCAACGAAAAACTCCTCGTTGCCCTGCTGGCTAAAAAGAAACGGAAGAGGCGCTCTGCAGAACGGAAAGTGCATGTGCATTCTATATTATCCTCAAGGATGTACACAGGAGTGCATCATACACTTTTCCCTGATTTGTGTGCAGACGAAAAGAAGTTTTTCAACTATTTTCGCATGAGTAAGCCGTCATTTGAAGAACTTCTCAGCTACGTTAGAAAAGACATCACAGGGACTACAACAAAGTTGAGAGAATGTATTTCACCAGAGGAGAAACTGACCGTCACTGAGCATGGTAGGTTGGCCAGTGAGCGGCGGTGGCGGACACTGGTTGCGTAGTGTGAAAGCTTCCATTCGAAACCATGCTCTACAGTGAGTGGCAGACACTGCCAGTGTCTGCCACTAGTTGCGGAAGTGAGACACCGAAATGTTGGTGTCCCGGAAGTTGCCCGGTCGAGACACTGCAGTGGCCTAGTGTGAAAGCGTCTATTGGAAAGCATGGAAGGTAACTAGTGTGAAAGGGCCCTAAGCTTGATCAGTAGACTAGGTTAGCTGAATGACCAGCAGGTGACCACGGCAGTTACACATACACACGGGCTGGCTGGCGACGGGTGCAGACGTCTGCTGGAGAGTGCTCCCAAACAGTGTAGTGAAGGATAACAAGAGGACACCAGACCTAGTAACGCATATACATGGGTGAGAGGGGGGCTTAAATGTGTCCTGTCTCCATATAGTATTGTTACGTTGCTGGGGGGGGGGGGTTCGTTACGTGTGTTGTTAACGAGGTCACAGGCACGGATAGGTAAACACATGAAACTTCACACCAGTTCTTCATTTACAACACCCTAAGTACAGAAAGGCACAAGATACATCCACAGTAGGCACAAACACTGTCTCTCGTATGTTACACACAGCACAGGAAGCGTGGTCTCCAGGGACGAGGGGTTTGGCGCGGCAGAGTAAGTAATCCAGGTAGGCAGAGTAGTAATCCATAAGGCGGGTGGAGGTTAACTGCCTCACACTCTCTGCCCATCCTACCTCGTCACCTCTGTCGCGAACCCCCTCGCTGCTCCATGGAGCCCCGAACCAGGCGGACATTGCCACGTCATCCCTTCCAACACACACACACACACACACCTTCGCAACACCACCCCCCCTTTATTCTGTCAGTCGACCCCGACTGGTGCACATCAATGCCATAAACAAAAGTAAAAGTAAATTATTCTTCGTCTGAAGACTCAGATGGTACGTAATAGTCCTGCAGCCACTTAGGCCTCTGGCGGCGCCGCTTAGGTATCGCACCCCTTGGGTCGGCTGCGAGCAAGGGGGAAGACGGGGCTGACATGACGGTGGCCTCTCCTTGTTCCCTTCCGCTAAGATCCACGTCTACAGGAGGCTGGTCACGCTGGTGGTCCATTGAGCGCTCACGCTCGTCTGGCTGGTCCTCGTCCCCGGTGTCATCTGCCTCGCCATGATCCCAGGTGGAGTTACCTGGCCCATGGTAGCACCACAGGCGGTCAACATGGACGACGAGTGTACGACCCCTTTGTCCTTTACGGATCCTGTAAGTGATAGAAGAGATTACCTCCACCACCGAATAAGGCCCCTCCCAGGGACTCTGCAGCTTAGGGGACAATCCTTTCTTCCTGCGGGGGTTGTGCAGCCACACCAGATCACCCACAGCGTACCTCGCCTCCCGCATCCTCCGGTCGTAGTGCTGCTTCATCGCCTGTCCTGCGATACGGAGACTCCCACGCACCTGCCTGTGGACCTCTGACAGCCTCTCCCTCAGCACTAAAGCGTAGGTCGTCGTGTCGGTGGGCAGATTTTGGTCTGGCGGCTGCCCGGTGGCCAGATCCACCGGCAGTCAAAGCTCTCTCCCCAGCATAAGGCGCGCCGGTGTGTAGTCTGTTGCCTCGTGCACCGCAGACCGGTACGCCATGAGTAGAGCAGGCAGCTTGAGGTCCCAGTCCTGCTGTCCCTCTCTGCAGTACTTGGCCAACTCGTTGGCCAAGGTTCGGTTGAACCTCTCAACCATGCCATCCGACTGGGGGCGGTGAGGCATTGTCCTGGTCTTGCGTAGGCCCAGCAGTTCACAGCTCTCCTGGAAGACTCGTGACTCGAACTCACGTCCTTGGTCAGAGTGTAGTTCATCCGGCACCCCAAACCGGGTGAAAAACTGACTGACCAACACGTCCGCCACCGTCTCTGCCTCATGGTTGGGGAGAGCGTAGGCCTCGGGCCACTTCGTGAAATAGTCCATCACGACGCAGATGAACTGGTTACCTCGCGACGTGGTAGGTAGAGGCCCGGAGATATCCACAGCCACTCTCTCCATGGGTGCACCAACACAATGCAGCTGTAGAGGCGCGCGAGTCCGCCTTGCGGGTCCCTTCTTGGCGCAGCACGTGTCACAGGGTTTGCACCACTCCTGCACATCTGCACGCATCCGCACCCAGTAAAAACGCTGGCGGAGGCGGCTCAGAGTCTTCCTTTCTCCCAAGTGTCCACTCGTGAGACCTGCGTGTAGCTCCTGCAGAAGTTCCGCCCTCAGAGAGCGCGGTACCACAACCAGCCAGGATGAGTCGCCCCCTCTTGTCTTCGCCCAACACTTCAGCAACACGCCCTGATCCAACTTCAGTGTGGCCCACTGCTCCACTAAGTGCTTGGTGGAAGGACTCTCAGCCGCCACCTCCTCCCAGCCTGGTCGCTTGTCGCCTGCCTCCAACCAGCGAATAACAGGAGCGAGGTCAGCGTCCTCCCGTTGTGCCTTCCTTCACTTGTCGTTCGTCTCCTCTGCATCCCCAAGGACTTGCAACCAGCGAGCTACTGTGTCGGATTCCTTACCAACACAGTGGGTGCATTCAGCCTCACAGGGGCGGCGGCTCAGGCTGTTGGCGTTGTTGTGTGCTTTGCCTGATCGGTGTACCATGCTGTAGTCGTACTCCTCCAGCTTCCCCAACCACCGCGCTAACTGTCCCTCGGGCCTCCTCATCGTCTTGAGCCACCTCAGAGCTGCATGGTCGGTTCTCACAACGAACTTGGCGCCATACAGGTAGGGGTGAAAGTGTTCCAGGCTCTTCACCACCGCCAGCAGCTCCTTTCGGGTGACACAATAGTTGCACTCTGGCTTGCTGAGCTTGGCGCTGTAATAAGCAACTACGTGTTCTTTTCCGTCTTTCTCCTGCGAAAGCACGGCCCCGATACCTTCTGAGCTTGCGTCAGTGTCCACCACGTACGGACGACTTGGATCTGGGTAAGGCACCACTGGTGCTTCCGTCAGCGCGACCTTCAAGCCATCAAAAGCCTCCTGGCAGGCCTCTGTCCACTCGAAGGCTGCTCCTTTCCTCGTGAGTTGGTGAAATGGTGCTGCAATGGTGGCGAAGTCCCGCACGAAGCGCCGATAGTAGGTGCAAAGCCCCAGGAAACTTCGGACTTCCCCAACATTCCTGGGCACGGGCCAGTCTCGTACCACTGCTACTTTTTGCGGATCAGTCCGCACTCCATCACGCCCAACGATGTGACCCAGGAACGCCACCTCGTGCTGGAAAAACAAACACTTTTTAGGGCTGAGCTTAAGGTTGGCCTTTCTTAGCCGCTGCAACACTTCTTCTATCCGCCCCAGCTCCTCCTCGAAGGTGCGCCCGAAGACGATGACGTCATCGATGTAGACCAGCGCCGTCTTCCATTGCAGGCCATCGAGCACTCTCTCCATGAGGCGCTCGAAGCAGCAAGGGGTGTTACAGAGACCAAAGGGCAGTACCTTAAACTGCCACAGCCCTTGGCCAAACGAAAACGCGGTCTTAGGTTTGTCTTCCTCGGCCATTTCGACTTGGTGGTATCCCGACTTGAGGTCCATTGTAGAGAACCAGCTGGCACCAGCGAGGGCGTCCAATGTGTTGTCGATTCTAGGCAGGGGGTAGGAGTCCTTCTCCGTAACATTGTTCAAGGCCCAGTAGTCCACACAGAAGCGTCTTGTGCCGTCCTTCTTCTTTACCAAGACAACAGCTGCTGACCATGGGCTATCAGAGCGCTCTACTACCCCCTGTGCCGCCAGTTCGGTGACTAGCTTCTTCATCTCCTCCCTCCTGGCGGGCGCGATTCTCCTGGGGGTATGCTTGATGGGGAGGCTGTTACCGGTGCGGATGCTGTGCTTCACTAAGTCGGTGCGACCCAGATCCTTGTCATCCCAACTGAACACATCAGCATACTGGTTTAGGGTTTGCTGCATCCTCTCTGCCTGGTCTTGGGTAAGGTTGGTGGCACTCCTCCTCGACAGGTCTTGCAAGTGCACTGGCAGTGGCCCGGGCTGGCCAGAAGGTTCAGCTAACACCCCGCTCTCCTGCTGCTCCATCTGAAGCTCCACTTCTTCGCAGGTGCCCAGCTTGGCACCAGCTGGGATCTCACGTGTCTTGTCCGATAAGTTGGCTATCAACACGTTAACCATCTCCTCCCCAGCTTTTACGAGGCTCCGTCCTACTGCTATACCCACAGGTAGCGGCAGCTCTCCAGTGGGCTCCACCATGCCGTCTGCTCCCTGCATACTCCGCGACAGTCGACACAGGACTCGAGCTTCCGCCCCAGGGGTAAGGCTCACTGGTGCGGCAGCAATCACCTCGGCACAAGTGTCTTGAAGGAGCAAGGGCACCTCTTCTCCATGCACCCTCATCGTCAAGCTCCCGAAATCCAAACATGCCTTGCTCTGCACGAGGTAATCCAAGCCCAGCAAACAGGGTTCCTGTAGGTCTGCCACGTACACCGGCAGACGCTCCTCCTCACCGCCGACATTAACTCGAGTCTCCACTGGGCCCTTCATCCGCACACAGTGCCCCATGACCCCACAAAGCCGTCACTGAGAATCAGGGAGGTGCTGAGTGTGTACCACATCCTTATGGACGAACGTCCTCTCCGCTCCAGTGTCGACGACCATGCGGCATGGCCACCCGTCCAGGACACCATCCACTTTGACTGCCCTGACTGCTGTGTTGAGGCGATCTACGTTGCACGGGGCCCTGAGGTGGCTGGCTGATGTTCGGCCCCCGCACACAGTCCAGCTCCGTTTCCCGCCGGCACGACATCCTTGGGCTTTGGGCAGGCTCCAGAAAAGTGGCCTGGCTGGCCACAACTCCAACAGCAAGGCTCGAATTTAGGGAAAGATAGCCGGTCAAGGGAGCGCGTCCTTCGCCCCTTTGAACATTGCCTGAGCATATGGCCTCTCTCGCCACAGCCCCAACAGGAACCTTTGAAACCCCCAGCAGTTGTCCTCTCTGCTCCCGTTGGTTTGAGAGCTGCTGGCTTCTCCACCTGCGTCCTTCGAGCCCTGAAGTCGTGGCGGGGCTTCCCTGTCACCTCCTCTCCCTCATTCCTCGTGGTGTGGAGGAAAGACTCGAATTCCAAGGCCCTGGCCAGCGCCTCCCTGAGATCCTGTGGGTGTGCCTGTTTCACGTAGATCTGGAGTTGTTGCTGCTGCAGGGCGTGTATAAAGTGGTCGCTAGACAACACGGCCACCATGTCCTCTGGGGCCGTTGGATAGGCACTTCGCACCAGCGACTCCATATCCTGTGCTAGGGCTGGCAGTGGCTCGCCCCTTCCCCGCACTCTGCCCTTCAAACGGGCGCGATAAACTTCCGCCTGGTACTGTTGTCCAAACTTGCGCTGGAGCCCCTCCACTACACACGGGTAAGATGACCGCTGCTCCGAGGACAGGTGATAAACTTCTGCCTGGTACTGTTGTCCAAACTTGCGCTGGAGCCCCTCCACTACACACGGGTAAGATGACCGCTGCTCCGAGGACAGGTGACCCAGCACTTCCACTGCTGGTCCACACAGACAGGACACAAGTTGCAAGCCCCGTTCAGCCTCATCCCAGTCCATAGCGTCGGCCAGCATGACAAACTGGGACTGGTAAGCTTCCCAGGTCACGCTGCCATCAAACTCACCCGGCTTCCTTCTTCCTGTGCGGTGGTCAAGTGCGGCAAGAGGGGAAGGAGGAGGAGAGTGGGTCGTCGGGGGGTTGTCGAGCGCCGACACCGTGCTGTGGCGCCGCCCACCCATGAGCGAAGCACACCCTGCAGGCTTAAAATCGCTTGTCGCCCCCTCATCACTCTGCCTGACACTGGCTTGCTGCATCACAACCTGGCGTAACGAAGCCACTTCCTCTTGCATGGCACGACCCACTTCCTCCAGTGCTGCCACTTCCTCCCTTACGGTGCATCCCAGCTTATCCAATTCTGCCACTTCCTCTTTCATCTCTTGTGCCCCTGTGCGGACGTCGTGCACTTCAGTCAGTAACTCAGCCCTGATTTCTCTGCACAGATCCTCCACAAACTGCTGCGTCTCTGTTCTTACGGACTCGAGGCCTCTTTGTACCACCTCACGCATCTCCTGTGCTGTGTGTCCATTTTCTGCACCTGTGCCTGTGCTAAATCTTTCATTTCCTGTGTTTGTGCCTGTGCCTGTATATCCATTTTGGTCATAAGTGATTGCAACATTTCTATCACTCTAGGAGCCTCACTTCCTGATGAACCACCAACAGCACTGTTGTCCTTGTCAGTCATCTTGATTGACGACCTGGTTCAACAACGACACGTAAGAATCAGTCCACATACAACAGGACAGATCCCACTCCTTTGTTACACGTGTGTTGTTAACGAGGTCACAGGCACGGATAGGTAAACACATGAAACTTCACACCAGTTCTTCATTTACAACACCCTAAGTACAGAAAGGCACAAGATACATCCACAGTAGGCACAAACACTGTCTCTCGTATGTTACACACAGCACGGGAAGCGTGGTCTCCAGGGACAAGGGGTTTGGCACGGCAGAGTAAGTAATCCAGGTAGGCAGAGTAGTAATCCATAAGGCGGGTGGAGGTTAACTGCCTCACACTCTCTGCCCATCCTACCTCGTCACCTCTGTCCCGAACCCCCTTGCTGCTCCATGGAGCCCCGAACCAGGCGGACATTGCCACGTCATCCCTTCCAACACACACACACACACACACACACACCTTCGCAACAGTATCTATATAAGGGAGAGTTAACAGAGAAATGGATGAAAGATCGTATCAGGCTGGGCCCTCTAGCGGCCATGAAAGGAACTCTCCTCCGAACGTAAACAAACCTATAGAAGCAGGGGTTAGCGTGATAGAGACTCCAATGGGTTTGAGAAGGCTGCTGGAAAATGATGGCAGAGATTTCTCTGGCCTTAGAGAAGAGAGAGTGTAATCAGTGTCGAGCGGGAAATGAGAAACATGAGGGAGTTGATCGCGGGTATTTTGTTAAAGCAAGATGAACTGGTAGAGGAAAATAAAGAGTTTAAGTTCATGGAATGTGAAAGAGACCTACAGCTGAACAAGAAATGAAAAGGGAAATGGAAGTGTTAAAAAAAGAAGAAAATGAAAGGCTAAAGACAAAGTGTGGTAGTTATGAACAGGCATTACAAGGATTGGAAGAAAAATTTCAAAGTAATATAGAAGGGGAAGGAGCATCTGTTTCTGAAACTAAGTTAGAGGAAATCAAAGATGCCTGGAAAAAGCAGCATGAGGAGGAAAAGGTTAGCTTTGCGGAGGTGATAAGGAGGCAAGTATAGGAAAACAAAATCAACAGTGATTCAAATGATTAAGGAAAAGGATGAGTTGGTAAGGGACGCAGTGGATAAGAAAAGATGCATGGTTATTTTTGGGCTGCAAGAAAAGAAGAACCCTGTAAAATTTGTAAGAGAGGGAAGAGAAGGAATTGGCAAAGGAAATTGAGATAGTCCAAGATAGGGAGCAGGGACTGGAAAAAGAGGTGGAAGTAGTAGACAGGATTGGAAGATATAATGAAGGAGGAATAAGACCACTGAAAGTGAAACTGAGATCTCAATCAACGGTAGAGGAAATCCTAGTGAGAACTGGGAAGCTGGCTGAAAATACAAAATGCAAGAATATTTGGATAAAGAGAGACATGAATATGGAAGTAAGGGAAAAAGAAAGGGATCTGAGAGATGGGGCTAAAGAAAAAAAATGAGAAGAGGATAGAGACCGAGAAAAATAAATTTTATTGGAGGATATTAGACATGAAGCTAAGAAAATGGTATATCCGGGAGACAATAGAAACACAGCAGCGGACAGTGGAAGCACAGGAGGAGGGAGAGTCTCTGCTTTGAGAGTTATGTATACAAACATTGATGGGATACTATCAAGTGTGCTAGAGGTGAGACATTATCTAAAGGAAAGTAAACCAGATGTTCTGTGTGTCTGACTGAAACAAAATTGAAAGCGGGAATTCATCTGAGCTTTAAGGAAGAGGGTTATAACAATTGGAGGAGAGATAGAAAAGGAAAAGGAGAGGAGGAATAATGGTTATGGTTAGAGAAGATATATATGTGGAAGAAGTGCAATATGGAGATGGTATGGCAGAGATCATGGAACTGGGGGAAGAGGCGGAGGATTATATTAACATATGTCCCACCAAAGACTAACATGTGGAAACTAGAGGAACACAAAGAAATGCAAAAAGAGGTGTTGGAGTGCCTGGACAGTATGATAAGGAAGGACAATAAAATTCTACTAATGGGAGATTTCAATTGCAAGAATGTTAGATGGGAGGAGATGGAAATAGAAGGAAATGCTACAATTAGCTATGGTTAACACAATGGAACACTGGGTGGAGGAACCTACAAGATACCGGGGACAGGAGGTACCATTGCTACTAGACCTGGTGTTCTCAAAAAAGCCGGAGCCCCAACCGAACATAAAGTACATGAGTCCAATGGGTAGGAGTGACCATGTGGTGCTCGAAATCAATTTGAAAGATTGGGAGATTTCAAAAGACGGGGGAGATCATAAAAATGGAAGGTTTAATTAAGCAGAGGGAAATTTTACAGAATTAAGGAAATTTTGGGGGAGCGTAAATTGGAAGGCACTCATGGAAGGTAAAACAGTATAAGAGAAATATGAAGCATTCTTGATAAAATACAATGAAGGTATACAGAGGTATGTACCATTATATAAAGAAGAGCAAACAAGTTTGGTATAATGCCAGATGTGCAGAAGCTAAAAAGATAAGGGATAAGGCTTGGAAGAAACTAAAGAAACAAAGAAATTAAATTCACAGAGAGCAGTATAAGGAAGCAAGAAATGAATACATCAGAATAAGAAGAGAAGAGGAGAAGGTGTTTGAAAAGGATGTAGTGGAGAAATGTGAAAAGAGCCCAAGCTATTTTATAGATATATCAATGGCAAAATGACAAGCAAATAGACCATTGACAAATTAACAAAGGAAGGAAGGGTATATCAAATAGCAGAATAGATGAGTGAGCTCATGAATGAGAGTTTCAGGTCTGTGTTCAGTGTAGAAATGGACTTTACAGAGCCATACAGTGAAGTAAAGCAGAGGGGGATGCAGGAAGTTTCGGTGCAAAGGCAAGAAATTATTAAATTGTTAGAGAAGCTGGATGCCAGAAAAGCATGGGACCTGATGGAATGTCAAGTTGGACTTTAAAGGAATGTAGAGAACTGGTGGAACCAATTTGGAATGTGATTAACAGCTCACTGAAAGAAGGAAAAGTACCAGGAGAATGGAAAAGAGCTAACATAATACCAATATACAAGGGAGGAAAGAAGACTGAGCCACTTAACTATAGACCAGTATCTCTAACTAGTGTTGTGAGCAAGATATGTGAAGTAATAATAAAGGAGCAGTGGGTGAAATATCTGGAAGAAAATAAAATTGTAACAAACAACCAATATGGCTTCAGGAAAGGAAGGTTATGTGTTACAAATCTCTCAGTTTTTACACAAGAGTAATAGATGTAGTTGATAATAGAGATGGGTGGGTGGATGCTGTGTACTTGGACATCAAAAAGGCATTTGATAAAGTTCCACACAAAAGGCTACTGTGGAAATTGGAACATATAGGAGGACTGAAAGGGAAACTACTAAAATGGATGGGAGACTATCTAAAGGATAGAGAAATGAGGACAGTAATCAGAGACAACTATTCAAGCTGGAGTGGTGTCACAAGCGGAGTACCACAAGGGTTGGTGTTAGCACCCATTATGTTCCAGATAATATACATAAATGACATGCAAGAAGGCTTAAACAGTTATATAAATCTGTTTGCTGATGATGCTAAATTGTTAAGAGTAATAAAGAGCCACGCAGACTGTATGGAGCTACAGAGAGATATTGACAAGATACATGAGTGGAGCAAGAGATGGAAACTAGAATTTAATGCAAAGAAGTGTCATGTGATGGAAATGGGAAAGAGTAAGACCAGACCAACATGGGAGTATAAAATGGGAGAGGAAGTGATAATGAAGAGCAGGGAAGAGAAGGACTTGGGAGTGATTGTACAGGATTCCCTGACCCCAGAACAACATATAAATGGGATATGTGGCTCGACACACAGAATGTTAACGAATATCAGGGTGGCATTCCATTCCATAGAATGGATGGCAGTGTGTGTATTTACCTAGTTATATTATACAGGGTTTGAGTGGGGCTCATAGTGTCCTGTCTCCATATCTCCATATATTCAACATTTCCTTGAATTTATGTATATTGGTTGCTGTAACAACCCCCTCTTTTAATCCATTCCAGGTACCCACATTCTATGTGGAAAACTACTTTTTTGTGTCCTTTAGACACCAACTTTTTCTGATCTTCCTTGTGTGTCCTCTCATCTGTCTAGTTTCTTCTTCCATCATCACCAGGTTTTGCATGTCCAGTATTTCCATACCATTTACTATTTTATATAGAGTTATTAGATCTCCTCTTTCTCTTCTATCTTGTAGAGTTGGCAGTCCCATTTCTTTTAATCTGTCTTCATATGTCAGCTCCCTTAATTCTGGTACCATTTTATTGGCTACTCTTTGGATCCTTTCTAGTTTCCTTATATCCTTTTTTGCATTTGGTGACCACACCACTGTTGCGTATTCCAACTTTGGATGTACCGTATTGGTTAGAATGTGTTTGGATTAGGCAGTGTTCAAGTCAAAGGGGATTCGAATCAAGAGGTCCCAATATATATATATATATATATATATATATATATATATATATATATATATATATATATATATATATATATATATATATATATATACAGTGGTACCTCTTAATTCATTCTTTTAGGCTGTTCAAATTGGGAAAATTCAAATTAGGAAGCAATTTTTACCATTGAAAATAATGTAAAAACATTTGATCCGTTTCAGTTGATTTTAAGTAAAAAAAAAAGTACTACACTCAATCCCAGCTATTGCAAGAAATTGGTCCCTTAACATTGCCGCATTACCTAAGAACGCAATAGCCATTGTTAAGAAGTAATGGGAAAAATCAAAATTCATCCTGACCCAACAGACTGGCAACATGATTTAACAAATTGGCACCTTGATCTCATCATACATTTTGAGGGTAACAAAATAAACACAGACAAACATTGCATAGTGTTTTCCCAAAACATCTAAATAAAAAATCAGGCAATTAAAAACTTTACTTCGGTGTGAAACTCCCGAGTTCCGATGAAGACTAGACAAGCCTCCCCCCGGGTCTCCACCTCCTTCCCATGCACTGAATACAGGAACAGATCGCATAGTATTCCTTCCTACTGAGTAGGCCGCCTTCCCTCCTTCCCATGCACTGAATACAGGAACAGATCGCATAGTATTCCTTCCTACCCGCCTTCCCTCCCCCCACACTCTCCCTCCTCCAGCCACTCACCATCCTCTCTCCCTCCTCCCCCCCCTCTCTCTCTATCTCTCTCTCTCTCTCTCTCTCTCTCTCTCTCTCTCTCTTATCAACTAGAATATATTCTCATAACATCATTTCCAACAGGAATTATTTCAAGAAAAGTGTAAATTATTGTACAAAACTGCAAATTATTGTATTATCATAGTTTGCGCAAATGAAAATGATATTTAACAATTCATTCTTCATTGGTTGTTTAAAGTGTTCAATATATCTTCATTAGTAAACAAATTTGCCAGTGACCAGAGAATAAGCTGCATTGAATGGGGTGGTAGGTAGGAGGTAATCAGGGTTGGGGGCCAGAGAAACCACGGCAACTAGGGGCCAGAGTGACTTGAAAGGCGTTCACCAGACAGAGGTGTTCACGGCGGAGAAATACAAGCGAGACTGGTCGACTGGTGGGAATGCGCATCGGCCGCCACGTGTTTTTTTTTTTTTTTTTTTTTTCGAATTGAGAAGTTGCGTTCGAATTGGAGGTCAAAATTTGTTCGCCAAATGTGTTCAGATTGGGAAGTGTTCGAGTGAAAGGGTGTTTGAATCAAGAGGTACCACTTTGTATATATATATATATATATATATATATATATATATATATATATATATATATATATATATATATATATATATATATATATATACAGTGGGACCTCTTGATTTGAACACCCAACACCCTTTGACTCGAACACTTCCCAATCCGAACACATATGGCGAACAAAATTTGACCTCCAATCTGAATGCAGCTTCTCAATTCAAACACAAACACACATGGCGGCCGACACCGCCTACCCGCCAGTTGGCTGGTCTTGCTTGCACTTCACCATGAACCTCTCCCTTTATTGCGACTCGTGAACAGCTTTCAAGTCACTCTGGCCTCTAGTTGCCTCGGTTACTCTGGCCCCCAACCCTGGTCACTTCTTACCTATCACCCCAGTCAATGCGTCCTTCTACTCTGGTCACTGGCAAACTTATTTTTTAATGAAGATATATTTGACACTTTAAACAACCAATGAAGAATGAGTATAAAGATGGTAAGGAAAAACTTTGGTTGGGTCAGGAATACTCTTTACTCCAACGTTTCGACAGAATGTCTCCTTCAGAGAGTGAGTGACAGACATGAAAAGAACATCAGTGCGCTCCCCTGGCAGACGTCCGCACAGGTGATCCACAACGAGTGAATATAAGCTGCTGTTCTTTCCATGTCTGTCACTCACTCTCTGAAGAGTGAGTCTCGAAACGTTGCAGTAAAGAGTATCCATGACCCAGCCCAAGTTTTTAACTCATTTGTCTTACTGCTTCTCAACAATGAAGAATGAATTGTTAAATATCATTGTCAATTGTGCAAACTATGATAATACAATAATTTGCAGTTTTGTACAATAATTTATACTTTTCTTGAAATAATTCCTGTTGGAAGTGATGCTGCGAGAATATACTCTACCTGAAGAGAGAGAGAGAGAGAGAGAGAGAGAGAGAGAGAGAGAGGATGGTGAGTGGCTAGAAGAGGGAGTGAGTGGGGGGGTCCTACTCGGTCTGTTTGTGTATCGAATGGGAGTGGATAGGGGCAGAGTGAGGGGGAGGGGGGAATACTATGCGGTCTGTTCCCATATTTAGTGCATGAGAGGGAGGCAGGGAACCGGGGAGGCCTGTTTAGTCTTCATCGGGACTTGGGAGTTTCACACCGAAGTAGATAAGTCTTTTATTATGCCTGTTTTTTTTATGCATTTCAAGTCTGTGTTTACTTTATATTCTCAAAATGTGAACGATATCTGTAATTATGATGAGATGAGGGGAAAACAAGGTGCCAATATGTTAAATCATGTTGCCGCTGGTGGGTCAGGACCAATTATATTTTTTCTCATTACTTCTTAACAATGGCTATTGCGTTTTTAGCTATTGCGGCGATGTTAAGGGACCAATTTCTCACAATAGCTGGGGGTTGAGTGTAGTATTTTTTATTTAAAATAGACTGGAACAGATTAAATGTTTTTACATTAATTTCAATGGTAAAAATTGCTTCGTAATTGGAATTTTTGCAATTCAAACAACCAAAAAAGACTAATTAAGTTCAAATCAAGAGGTACCACTGTATAGTTACTTTGATTTACATCGTTTTCATTTGGTGCCTCTTCAGGAACATATCCCCCACGTAAATCGTTAATCGAGAGGTACCCATATATATTTTAATTTTTTTTTGTTTTTTTTTGTTTTCCACAATCTCTTCAAGAACGCATCTCTGGCGTGAATTGAGAGGTACCTGTATAATATTCTGTATGCACTTGTATGTGTGACTGTTGTTAGGGTGGCACACAGGAACTCCTGTGAAACATCTGGTAGCAACTCAATGAAATGTCTCATGTAAGTGAAAAAAAAGCAAAAAGCAAATGTTTATTTGGATTTTGGACCTCATGTAAATAAAAAAATGCATAAAACAAACTCATGTAAAAAAGAGATGCTTGCACTTAGCTTCACAAAAAAAACCTAGTTATTTTCTAGCTTGTTCATTTCCCACAGTGATATACAATTCTTATTCAAACAAACACACAACAAAAAGATTAGTACAGTACATATCATCTCACTTGTATTACCTCTGGAATTTTATCTCATTCCTTCCTCATCGATAGTTTCCTTGGGCAGGCTTGAGCCTATGATATTTTCTATATTTCATTTATTTCCAATCTAAGGCCAAAAGGTTATATGAGGTAACCCAGTGGCCAGGTACCAAATATTACCATAAATAACTTTAGATAGGTATATCAACCACTCCACATCCCCCTCACTTGAATCTCAGTCACATATTCATACTATGCAATGCATATCACTGTTCTGAGCCATTCTTAGGCTTACATTAGTTTCATAGCCTCATTATTCACAATTCACAAATTACAAGAGCCACACAATAAGTCATACATCTTTAATGGGGTGAGGTGGTGAGCGACAGGAGTTATAGCATCTGGGTGAGACAAAGGGGACAGAGATGCTGTTCCAGGTGTGTCAGTACCTGCCCAAATGCACTGCCAACATATCCTCATGGAAGCACATGATTGGGAAGAAAGTTGCATAGATAGCATGACATCCTGATATCCTGCTACCCACAAATCCCAGTTAAAAACAAAAGATATTAATTTTAGTGTCTTCTCTTGACTGATGCACAGCTTAATGAACTTGGAAAATCTCAAATTTCTGCCACAGTCCTAACTACTATTACAGATGCACTATACACTTGCTTTGCAATTCCTCTTATGTACTGCAAGGTTACTGACCGTTCTACATGATACATGAGTTGTGTGCTTGTACCCTGTACTAAAAAGATTAACTCCACTTTTATATAAACTTTGTTGCCTTTGGTCAGTATTCCTCTAACATGAGAAAATAATAAAATAAGTTAGCTTTGATGGCTAACCACATTAATAGTCAATACATTTTAGGTGATTATGCTTGCCACTTTGTGCAGCACACCCTCTCTGCTGTGCTGATGCAAGGGTGCAACAGAAAATTAATGCAGTTCTTCCTGAGGCCTGTAGTGCTCTGTCACTGTCCCTGTTGAAGGAGGAATGTCATCTCTGTGTTGGGATGGATGTCTTGCTTTCATACTGAGATAGTGAGAGACATTATATCTTTCATGTTTTATTATAACCTCACGTTTTAATGAACATATGAAATACTGTTTATAATGTGAACAAGCTCTATTTACATTCAGGGAGCGGCTGAACAAATATGTTTATACACAATAATGGTACTTGGCGGGTGGGGATTCTCTCGCCAGATTTACACTGCAGCCTCAACAATGAATAAACTGTCCGATAGCCGGGGTCGTGTTGCACAAGCCATGACCTTCTGGTTTATGGATTATGTAGTCATTCATAGAAAGGTACCAGATGTGCTCGGCGAGGCAGTGTGGAGAGGGAAGCTAACTCGCGTAAAGGATAAACTAAATCAGATGGTGATCACTGAGGTAATACTCAAGTGAATAAAACAGTGCTACCTGTACCACTTTGCAATATAGCAATAAGCAAAAATATTGTAGCTCAGCTTTAGCATCTTTAGCACATTGCATTTGCTGCCATGAGTGTGATGACTGCAGAGAAATCAGTTTCTGGTGTTGGTTGTACAAATACAGGGCTGATTTGTAATACTTGGAACTCTGGTATGTGTATGGTGCTTTTGCTGCCATACACTCAACACTTTATCTTGTTTCATATTTTGTTAATCACATATACAAGAAGGTCACTTCTTTGCAAAAACTTTGATAACAGTGGACAGCTGGGTCTGTGGAGGAGGACAAGGGGTAGGAACATACAAGCTCACATGGTAGACATTATTCACTTTCTTTACAAACCTCAGAAAATAACTCAGGCCTTGCAAGGGAAGGAAGGCTGGCTTGGCCTGTTCATTCCTTCCATTAAATGTCTTTCCCGAGAGGGCCAGTGCATACCATCATCAGAATGTATAAAATAAAATATAGCTAATGATATCTTACACAACTTACAGGGAACCACTCATTGGGAAGGTCTTTGGAGAAAAGGCCAAAATTGATGTATGATTGAAACTTCAGTCACATCATCTTTTGAATATGAAGATGATCATTATTTGTAATAAAGTAAATCAGCCCAATGCACAACAACAACTAAGGTCTCAGAAGTCACCGTTCCTTTCTGTTGGTGGTGGTGGTGGTGGTGGTTGTGGATTGGTACACTGGGGCAGTCACCATCTTCACAGAAGCGAACACAGCTCAACAATACCAGAGACAACTGCTTGACTGCAGCACACACACTGAAACACGGTATGAAAGCTGGGAAGCGTGCGACTCGTCAGTCTTGCTTCCCAGACACCACACGACACAGGCTCCAATGACTTACCCCAAAGATGCCAAATTTACCCCAGCAAATAAAGACTGCTAATGAAGAGACCTTTCTCTGGGGTGAGTCCTAGGGCCACATTATACATATTCTCTGTGCCTGAAATAAACCTACACTTCAAATACATTAATCAATTTAGTTTGTAAATACTGAAACAACAAGTGCGGGCGTAATATTCACTCAACCACAGGTGAGGTGGAATTGACCGACATGTTTCCAACAGTGCAGTTTGGTATATCACCAACATAAAGGATATAACCAGCCATTTAATGTAACCACTTTTGATCAGGCAAAACTATCATAGTTATATATATCATTAATTACAAATATCTGGTAATAAAAATATAATTTCTCTACAAAACATATATTTCATTAAGACACAAGAAACCTATTGCCCTTTGAGCATAAAAATATTTAACAAACATCTTTTGATTTTCTCCTATTCATTCAAAATCAAGAATAAATTTTTAGAGGTGAAAGAGTCTTGCCCGAACAAGAGTGTTGCCATCTGATGGGTGGTGGAGCGTCACACAACACTGCTCGCTGGGATCTAGGCAAGCGTGGTGTACAGCAACTCAATTGAAAATTCCCGCAAGTGAAAAATTCAGTGAGAATTTTTAATGATAAAATGTGTGTCAAGAGTAGCCTCATTGTCTATGTTCATGCAACAGTGCAGCAACACACATCACTCTCTCACAAGCACACGACAAACACAGACACGGTAGAGTAGAATTCTTGGTCACCACTTGAGGTTGAAAAAAACTATTCAATGCCTAATATTTTCTTTCTTTAACCACATAATGATGCCTACTACTAATGAGGTAACAAATTCCATGTAATACTATATATATCGCACCCAGTTGTCAACCTGAAAGGTGTGACTAGTAGTAAACTTAACTGATAGCTATTAAAAAAGACATTTTGCTCACATTGTTGCACTCAAGGGATGCACAATCATTCTAGTCTTATACTTTTTTTCTTGAAATGATGTTTTGAATATCTCTAGGAAAAATATAACTTCATGATTTAACAGTATGAAATAAACAGGTATTGCTGTTTTGTATTTGAAGACGATGCTTACTTGAGTACCAAGGTCAAGGGGGTTGAGAGTGGCTAACAAGTACATAATACTCTAAATCAACAACAATTAATGAACAGATAACTGATGCTTGAAGAGGTTCACATCATGGGACTGGAAGGGCATATGGGGTGGTCGATGGAGGACTCTTAGTTTGATTCTTTCTGGAGTTGGGTTTGGGCTGGAGCCTGGAGGGGCCCTGTGGCATCCCTGTGGCGTGGCCCATGTGGCTGCTAAACTGGTGTCAAGAAACAACAGGAGCACATACAATTAGCCTCCCATAGAGCTTCTCATACAAAGGCATTTTGACTATGTTGTCTCGTAGTTTGATTGTAGCGACTGCATTTTTCCTATGTTTCTTAGATTTTCTGAATTTCATTACCGCTCCTTGAGAAGAATGCTTTGATTATACATATACATTGCAATAATGAGCATTTTTCTTTTAGCCAATCCAACAATGCCATTTTCCAGTTAGTAGTATAAAGATTTATCATTGAGGAAACAAGTGTATGTGTGCATTCTTGAGTTAGTGACAGATTGCATCACTTGTAATGTCCACTTGTGCTTTGCTTGTTTTAGTTCTTTGAGACTGGTTTCTATGACAAGAGTTTTAGTTCCAGTCATATCAAGTAGACTCTGGAGGCGCAACAAAGTGTGTATGTGAGTGTGGCCGACGCACACCACAAATGCTCTTTGACTGCAGTGACACCATCAGCGTAATGCACATTGTGGTGTGAGGTATGAATGAACACACAGTGGTGAGCTATTTCCGCTGCTTGGCACCGCACCAGCAGCCTCTTAGGTCACTGCAGTGTACAAGTCTCTTCTTGCTACCTAGCCTCTGTAGCAAGAATGTTAGATTTTCTGGAATGCATACAACTTCTTGGATAAATACTGTTTATATTACAAACAGTCAACAAATAATAAAACTCCTGTTAACAGTGTCATGCCCCTCAGAAAACAATGCATATGATAATTATACTTAAAAAGTATTGCTGTATGTAATTAGTGCTAACATACACAGAAATAAGTTAACTCATTACTAACATTGCATGTGACTCCAGCACTAAGTTGTCCTTGTTATTCCAGACATATAATCTATAAATATAATTTCTTTAGTGGATAATTCACAACCTTTGTCAAAGATGAGTGGCAATACTTGTTGCTGACCATTCTGATGACTGTCAGAAATAGGATCTCTGTTTTGCTGAGAGCTATAGACAGCTTTTTGAAACATTAGAGTATATTATGTATGCACAAGTACTTGCTAAATTTTTTTAGAATGCAATAACCATCAAGATGATAACAGTAATGCATCATGATTTAAAGCTGGCATGAAAACATAACATCAACAGATATATTTCTTCACTTCACTCCACCCAAACAATTTTTATCATATTAAGAAGTAAAGATTTGCATATGTATTTCAAACTTAAGTATATACCTTTCCAATATAAAAATTATGCATTTTAGTTTTTCACTATTATATAAAAGCTATGGTTGACAACAGGGCAGAGTGGAATAATTCAATGCAGGCATTTTTCGGAAAATTACACTGATGCTTCATATATTTCAACATGCGTGAGGTTCTCCATTGGATGGTATTGAACCAAATTTAATGTCCTAAAAAAAGTTTGAAGCACACTGGTTATGAAATGGTAACATGCATTGAAGGAAATGAAACTTTGGGAGAATACCTGACAAGTTTGTCCCCAAGCTGGGGTCTTGTAACAATTCTCCATCAGTGTTACCTACTGGAGGGCAGCTTAGTCACTGCACCTCAGCTCACTCAGACTGTTGCACTGATGGTGCAACTATGCTTACAAACACACAACATAATCTGCAGTATACAAGAAGAGCATTACTGAGGTGTCCATAACATTTCTTACTAAATGTAAATATACTATATATGTCCCTGCTTATCCTCAGGAGTCTTGACTGTCTGTATGAAAAGATTATGCTTTCACTCTCTGAAGTCTTCATCTTATTAAATGTTTACTACCTAGGCTAGGTTGTTCCATCACTCGTTATCACAGAACGACACTTCAGTGGGAGTGTGAGGACTCAACAATCTGCAACACAGTACATTAGGAACCTTGTTAATTTGGCCTCAAACGACTCACACTCTTGCTTCTACAACTCTATAGGTCTTCCTCTGACTCAGTCATGAGGAGTGGCAAGCTGCCTTGTCCTGAACGCATTGTAAGGAGGAAGTAAAGCCACCGTAGTGTTCTCGCCTCGTGGTTCTCTCATGCATGCCTGATAGCTTACAAATTGATCGGTCTCTGTTTTTTGTGACGTCTTTGTACAAAGTTGATCTTCAGGGAGGCCCAAATTAATAAGGTTATACAGTGTAACCCTGTTTAAATGGAATGGCTAGTCAGCAGCAACAGTTAAATTAATGTACATATATTTTGTACACATTCCTAAAGAATATCAACAAATATAGTGACTCAGCTATTCATATTACCCTGAAAAAATCTCACCTACTACAACAATATATCAACTATGGATTCACTTATATATCTTGGAAGGGTTGTATCTACGAGGGCAAACATCTTCCACCAGGAATTCTTAATTACCAGTCATGTGATGTTCTGGTGGGCCTCACTCCCCCCCTTCTGTTGCTTTGGTTCCCACGACAGAGCAGACCCTTCCAACAATACTTGAATTTATTGAATATTTTGAGCAAATAAGTTTTATTTATCAAGATGGCATAATAAGCCTTGGAATGAGAAGCAAGCAACATAACACAAGGTAACTGCTTGTTGAGGGAGCATTTTTGGCTTTTGTTACATACAAAAGTAAAGATCAAGTCTATAAGCACACTAATGCAGCTCAAAAATATATTCTTTAAGGGCAGTCCAAGTCAGGGCATATTTCATAACTTTGCCAAGTCAAAATATGATTGGTCTCACCAAATAATACTCGGTGGGAAGCAAACCCGATAAAATACTGTGATATGTAAAAATAGACAATGGTTGTGTTTGATCATCGTGCAGTCACTCACAGCACAGACTGAAAGGGAGAATTTCAATGAGATCTGAGAGGAATACCTAGTCTAAACACACACACACACACACCCACACCCACACACACACACACACACACTTGCACATGTACAGATTTCTACTAACAAGAAAGTAAAACTATTGGAATATGAATTGAGTATTTCAATTGAGTACGTTGGAGTGTGTGTGTGTGTGTGTGTGTGTGTGTGTGTGTGTGTGTGTGTGTGCATGTGTGTGTGTGTGCATGTGTGTGTGTGTGTGTGTATGTGTGTTGTGTGTGTGTGTGTGTGTGTGTGTGTGTGTGTGTGTGTGTGTGTGTGTGTGTATTTTCCTGCCATTTGTTGACAAAGCAGGTTAGGATGTAACTTCCAATTATTCTTTGATTTCATAAACTCCAAGATATTGGAGCAACAGAAAGATAAAAAAAAAGTTAATGCCAATACTATCTCCTTTAAACCATGTATTAGTTTAGTAAACAATTTCCTTGTCAGTCCTTTAACAAAAATCGTCACAAAGTCAGTGTGTAATAAGAACATTGCAATCACCCTGCCTTAATTTAGTACTGTGACAACAGGGAGAACATAAGATTTGATCCCAGAGAGTCTCAGGACTGACACTTGGTTCTTTTTACTTGTTGTTTGTCAGAAGGCAGACACTGCAGCTTCTCAAAGAAATGTTAGTAACCTGAGTCTAATAAAGTGCTAACACCGATTTTGCTTCTTTTTCAAGACTAGAACCTTAACCTAAGTGGGGAACGCAGCCAGAGAGAGCTTGTGTCAGGGTTGTCCTCCACCATGTGTGGAGCTTTAAAGAGAGAGAGAGAGAGAGAGAGAGAGAGAGAGAGAGAGAGAGAGAGAGAGAGAGAGAGAGAGAGAGAGAGAGAGAGAGAGAGAGAGAGAGAGAGAGGGTTGAAATATAAGATATAGATAAGAGGAAGCGCTGTAGTAGATATGTAGACAGATTGGAATGCTGATACATGCTGCCATAATTAGTGAAGAGCAGCTGTACATGTTAGCTTTTTAGTTTATTCCTTTGTGCTTTTGAGGTCCTCTGTGGTGACATGCTTTGGCCACACTGAGTTATGTGATACATGTGGTGATGCATTTCTCTTTAGCACCAAAAAATACAATACAATCTTGAGTGGAAGCAATGTCATCCCTGAACACTGAACACAGCTGCTGTCCCTGCAGTGCCAAGGTGTGTAGCAGTGACAACTCTTCTCCGGCAGTGTGATGCACAGTGCCTTGCTCAAGCTGAGGTCATATGTGATATTTCACTTTGTATTCTTAGTTTGTTTATTATTGGAAATTTTTATTTTATTTTTATAGGCAGAAGTAGCAAATAAGCTCTGCTTTCCTCTCTAACAGTAATGCATCAGGAATATTAAACTAAGAATACATTTCAAGAACAGAAGCGTAACTGAGAGGCTAAGAGCTCAGTACATCTTGATGCACCCTTGCCACAATACTCATTATAGCTAAGTACTTGTTGCCTCTCAGATGCAGGACTTAACAGCAGCAAAGCTGCAATGTTAAGGGTAAAACCTGCACAATTGCTGCATGGAATGGCTGAGTAAGAGTTGTCAACACCCCAGCTTGGATCAGACTGTGGTGCCTCTCTACCTGCGTTCCCCGATGGCCCGCCGGGGTCCTCGCTCTCCTGTTTAGAAGAGGAGAAAGGAGACGCGTGTTCGACGAGCGTCTCCCTTGCCCCGGCGGGCCATCCCGAATTGTCACATGTTCCCCTCCGATCCCGACCCCCCGCCCGTGGCGGAGTTGTTGCCAGAACCGGACACATCTTCACCGTCTGAACGGTAGGGGGAGTTGCCACGTCCTCTGGGGCTGAGGCCTCGGAAGTCCAAGTTGTACTGTGGAGAGGTATTGGTGTTAGGAGGCAGGGAGTGGGGAAAGCTTTACTCTTTTAGTTGGGTGTTCTTATCTTCATGAACATTAAGTGTACCAACAGGTATTAGTCTTTATTTGGCAAGAGATTGGATTTGTTAAAAGTTTACATTGAGTCAGATCAAATGTAACATTACTGAAAATCTAAAATTTTGCCAATAAAGAAAATGAGTTGGCTAAATATTGCAATTTTTTAAGGCTTTCTCTGTATGAATGATTTTTATATATGTATAATTATGTTTTAATTTTTAAGTTGGTTAATTATAAAGAGTGTGAAATAGCTACTCTTGCAGATAAGCAAGTGTTACACATGTTGTCAAATACTAAAAAGACATTACTGTATACTTCTATGATACTGCTTTACTAATATTTAGCATTTTTTTTTTTTTTTTGCAAATTAGCAGATCTAGACAAGAATGTTGAGTTGGGCCTGTTGGCTAATCTACATTATTAGTTAGGAATATAACAAATTATGTTACTAAATAGCAATTAATCTTTCATAAATTATTGTACTAGCTGGCAAAAGACAACTAGGTATTAGTTGAGTAGTCACTGACACCAAGCGTCTGCAGCAGATCCCGTAACCTGTGGAAGCATTACAGTACACAAGACCAAGTGGGTTAGAGATCAAAGTCTTCTAGGCTAGCTATCACCACACTAATCTGTACAGAATTCTTACAAATTTCCAAATTTAAGAAGTTAAACAAAATAAAGTTAAAAAAAATAGTTAAGGCAACAAACACAAGTCTAATACTTCATTAAAATGAGCTTGGAGTTAGTAGAGGTTGTGTAGACTTTTGTGGCTGTGAAAGTAATCATCCCCAGTTTGAAGACAGGCTGAGTAGGTCTCTATCTTCAAGCAGGCACTGGAAGGCAGCACAGAGGTGTGTTAGCCCAGACAGGCGGCCACACAGCCACACTCATGCAATGTCACACATGGCACACCACTCAAAGGCTTCATGCAAGATATTAGAGTAGCACTGACAGGTTGCTGGTGCTGGCCTTGGCCTACAATCATAGCTATGTTTTTATGAGGAGTAAGTTGTAATTGTATGTCTTTGAAATTCAATCCGTTACTTGTGTCAAGTAACTGTTTTAGTCTAACAGTGTAGTAGTTTTGTGAATAACTACTCAAATTCAGATTTATAGAGTTAACTGAGGTCCATTGTTCTTAATTTTTTTGGGGGGGTTTCTTGTTAGCACATTTCGCTTTGTTATTGGTGTCTTTGTGTGGCTCCACCAAACCGTCCTGTGCATCAATTAATTTTTGCTGTGTGGTTCAAGTGTCACAGAGAAAGCAATAACCTCTGGTTTTTCGGGTAGAAAGGAGATTAACTAATGAAAGAATAGAGATTAGAAATGAGAATATGAACCATAGTCTTTGCAGACACAAGAAAGTGAATGCTTCAACTATTTTTGTATAATTCAAATGTGTAACTGGTGGTATAGGCAACAGATCTAGACACTAACACCCTGAAGACCAATTACTGCCCCCCCTCCCCTTCCATCCCCACAGGCCAGGCTGGCACCAGCTCCTCAGGTGCCAACAGATGATGATGAGAACTTACGAAGAATAATGTTGAAGCCCCAGCAGATTCATGCTCAGTGGTGGGAACATGACACAATAAGAGCAAGGAGACTGTATATACTCACAGACACAAGGACATGAAGGACAGACTAACAAAACAAAATAAAAAAAAGACAGTACTCCACTGGCAGTTTATTTTCATATTTATTTTATTTCTTTTTCATTTTGAGAAGGATCTGGACAGTGGATAAGAGGTATAATTCATCCTACAACTCTTATAAATAGTAATGCTCCTAGAATCTAGATCTGAGTCAAGTATAAAAATAAAGCTTTGATCAACAAGTATACATATCAAATGTCTACCTACACTGAGGACTTGTGAGGATACATATGTGTATATATGTGTGTGTGTGTGTGTGTGTGTTCAGCTCCTGGCAGGCTAAGTATCAGGCCCAGCATCTAGGAGGAGCTCACCACTCACAACAAGGACAATTGTGTTCATCTAGGCTCTTTCACTACTCACAAACTAGATAAGTGCCTGTTTAAAATTCTGCTCAATATTTTCAAGTTTTTATATTTCTTGCCTTGATATTTTTATTGGTGTTTAAATTGCTGTTAATACTCAATTATCTTTTGAAATTTGTTCCTTGATGCTATACAACATACTGTAATTATTTTACTACTTTGAAGGGGAAATTATTTTTTAGTTTCATATAATTATATAAATGTCATTATTATATTGAAAAGATGTACTTAAACTTGGAATCATAGTGCTCTTATATATTAATTTATTTTAAGGACTTGCATTTGCCATACAAGTATACCTTAAGTTAAGAAAGGTACACTGTTGGGGGATGCAAGTCATTTAATAACTAACAGGTATAAACAGGTGACTTATACCTATATAGTACTGTACTCTGCTTCCTACCCAGGCTTACTGAGTCATAAGGGCAATTTGTGTCAGAGATTCCTAGGCTAGTTGTAGTAATGCATTCAGTAAGGCTATTCATCCCAAGCTTGAAGTGATGGAGTGGAAGGAGGCTGGGTGCGTGTGAGGGGTGAATAGACTCATGTGAATAGACTGGTCCTTTGCAGCTTCCCTTCACGCATGTGTGTGTATGTGTATTTACCTAGTTGTAGTTTTATAGGGCCTGGACATGTGTGTGTGTGTGTGTGTGTGTGTGTGTGTGTGTGTGTGTGTGTGTGTGTGTGTGTGTGTGTGTGTGTGTGACATGTTAATGGTGACAGATGCACAATGAGGTAGTGACATGAGTGAATACTTAAAAAACATCTGTTGTTGGCTATACCTGTCTTTTTAGTGTGTGTGTGTGTGTGTGTGTGTGTGTGTGTGTGTGTGTGTGTCTGCCCCTTACACTGGCATCCATTACAGAACAAACAAGTTATGTTCACAGAAAGCTTACCACTGAAGCATGTACTTATTTGGCAAAGAAGTTCAGTTCTTGTAGTAGTAACTGAATTAGCATTGTATACTGCATACTGTTCTGCAATGTGCATTTGTATACATGATACATGTGAAATATTAATTACCATGTTATAACAGTGAATAATTTTTTTTTTCAGATTTCCGTGGGAATTGCAGAGGTGAAGAGAACCGGTAGCGCTGCTTAACTGACTGCTCACTTTGATTTAATCTTCTCTTCTTAGAGACCTAGAGGGTAAGGTGTCATATTTATTAATTCTAAGGCAATGTGTGTAAGTGTATGTGTGTGTGTGTGTGTGTGTGTGTGTGTGTGTGTGTGTGTGTGTGTGTGTGTGTGTGTGTGTGTGTGCAGTGGTGGATCTGGCAGATGGGCTTGGAGGGCTGAAGCCCCTAATTTTTGTTTATTATGAGCAAGGGTGTGGTGCAAAGTAATAGGTATACACAGAACAATAATGTAACAAGGCTTTCTGAAAAGGCTAAATCAGATTCTGGATTTATTGTGGGCCTTTGAGTTCAGCAATTTTACGTCTTTATGAGTAGGGGATGTAACAAGCTAGGATTTCAATTCTGGCTCCTTTTTGAGCAAAACTGATGTATTTATTCAGTTATATTAGTGAACTATTGCTACTCTTGTTAGATAAAAATAATTTTGTATATAGCTTAAAAATGCCCTCAAGATTGCCAAGTTTTCAAAAACTTCACTTCTCTCACAGTGGCTCAGTGCCAACCTCAAGTGGTATAAGAATTCAGGTTAGCCCCTAAATTTTGATCCTGGATTTATACCACTGTGTGTGTGTGTGTGTGTGTGTGTGTGTGTTGGCTGTGTCATTTATGTTTCTAGGTGGAGGCTGGAGAATGTTGTCTTGCTAGATTGATAGATGAAAGTTCATTGGTAAGGTCCCTTAATGAATTTCATTGATTTAGAGCATTTTGCTTTATAATGTCTTTTACTTCCATGAGATGAGGCCTGTTGCACAAAGAAAGTAATAAGTAGTGTGTGGCATCATTGGTAATATTTCGTTGTAGTGTGAAGTAATGCATCATACTGTGAGAGACCTGAAGTAAACTAGTAATAATGTGGGGAGACACTCAGAAAGATGGTGTGCTTTGTAGGCTGTTTGTCTGCTTTTATCTTTTTGAAGATTGAATAATTGATCATAAAATGCTTGTCCTGTAAGGCTGCCTGTTTAACAGGTTTGTAACACTAGACACACAAAAACTAAGTATAAAGTGTCATAGCTATCCACAATTACCATATATGCCAGACTATAAGATGTCCCGGTGTATAAGATTACCACCAATTTTTAGGGAAAAAATTTTGGTTTTGAGCTATTACTAGTGTATAAGACGACTTCCTTAATGGTGGAGGGAGCCCACATTGTTGGCTAAGGGAAAGGGGCGTGGAAGGTACCTGTCACTTCTGATCTGCAATATGAGAGGCTTGCATGGCGGTTGGTTCCCTCACTTAAGTGCATTGTTACCATGGCAAAATTTACTGTCTTCATTCTGTGCAACAGCAGGTGTTTCTGAACTCCAAAATGGCAGAAATATACATTAAGTGATGCCATGGTTTCTGTCAGTGTAATTGGCAACTGATTAATATTATGTTGTGGTTGGAATTGGCAGTTTCAAGTGTGGGGTGAGGGTGTCACCAGGTTCCCTCACTGTTACCACTTCACCTTATTCATCAACCTTGCTTCATCTCCTTTATCCCCTGTCTCTGTCAGTCTTTCTGTGTTTCTGTTTCTATTTAAACTGGTTTATTACCTAACCTAACTTTTGTTCCATATCACTGTTGAAATAAAAATCAAGGCATGTTTTGTGTATAAAAATCTCTCTGGCATATGAACAGGGAAGCGTGACTGACATTCCTCACTTGACTTGCCAGACTATATAGAAAATATACCTTGATTTTTACCTCAACAATGATGTGGGACAACAGTTAAAATGATTTCTGAAATAATTTCAGAAATACACCAATTTATATATAAACAGAGGCAGAGAAAGCACTGCCACATATGTGTGCCTGCAAAATGAATTTCAAGGTAAAGTGGCTTAATTTTTACCACAGGGTTATAGGTTTGTGTTTTATTATTGGTGTATAAGACGACCCATTGATTTAGGAATCTCAAAATTGGCAAAAAAACTTGTCTCATACTCTGGCATATATGGTAACTTATAACATGTGAATCTTCTGCACAAAACAAGTGGATACACTCACATAATGTTGTGGTTCTGGACACTGGACAGATTGAG
This sequence comes from Callinectes sapidus, assembly GCA_020233015.1. NCBI lineage: Eukaryota > Metazoa > Arthropoda > Malacostraca > Decapoda > Portunidae > Callinectes > Callinectes sapidus. The sequence continues at coordinate 2,432,400 of CM035210.1, read as the reverse complement.
AGATGGATAGTTGGGAAGACTGGGAAGCCTATCTGACTGTCTGTTGAAGGGAGTGTTTAGTTGGCCTAAGTAGCCACTGGTGGCCTTCAGCTGAGTGAGAGGGAACGACTGAACCTGATGGGCCCAGTACTGGAGGACTGGGTCACTTTGTTCTGTATAGGACGCTGATGGGAGAGAGGGCTGAAGTGCTGAGTGGTGGAGATTCAGGTATTGGAGTGAGGAAGAGGAGTTGGTTGGAGATGAAGGTAGGGTGTAATACTTCAGCGAATTGGTAGTGTTTGGATAAAGTGACTGGGGGAGGGAAGAGAGAGGTGATACTAGTGAGTAGGGTGATTGTGAGTGGGAGACCGGTGACTGGAGGTGTGAGGCAAGTCGGGAGAGGAGGGGATGGTGGAAGGATGGGGACTGGGAGGAGGACGTGTTGGAGAATGGAAGCTGTGTGAGGGGAGGCAGCAGTGGTGACCGTAGCGACTGTAACAGAGGCACTTGGAGGGGTGTTGGCATGGCTTTGGTGGAGGTGGTGGACGACATTGCAAGTGGATGTGGAAATGGTGGTTGTGGCTGTAGTGGTGAAGTGGGTGTAGGATGCTGCTTCAGTGACGAGAAAGTGGTGGCAGTGGTGGTGGTGGTGGTGGTAATGGTGGCAGTAGGTGGAAACACACTCTGGGGCGTGGAAGGTACCTGTCCGATCATGTTGCCCTGCCCAGAGGCGCGGACGTCATCCAGTGTTGGGAGTTCCAGGCGTTCGGGGAGGCGCAGCTCATACTTGGGGGCGCAACCAAACGTGACAACCAAACAGAAACTAAATTAGAAATGCATAACAATTGAGAGAGGCTTTAGTGAGGTGGTGGTGATGGTGGTGGTAGTGATGGTTAGTGGTAGTGATGGTGGTGGAGGTAGTGATAGTGGTGGAGGTGGTAAGACAGTGGCCAGGCAGTCTCAGGTGGGCTCTGAAAAGACTAGATATATATATTTATATATAAAAAAAGGGTGTTAGGTTGCTCTCCTGGGGGTATAATCTGTTGGTGCTAATGGTTCCTTATAAAAATCTAGACCAAATGGGTTGTGAGACTATTTCAAGGCATATTCTGGTCACTAGCTTAGGAAACGTTGAATATACATTTATTAGAGAAAGTGTGTTCATGAGCATAGGTGTAAATAGACACCAAGGTAAGACTCTTTTGTCCAGATCATTATAATCAATAACCATGTGACCACAATAAGCTTTGACTAGTGACAGAAAAATGCTGGAAGACTAGGTAGGTTGTTGTAGAGAGAAAAATCATCATATAACACACACTTACACGCGCACACACATGACAAAGCCGTGGTCTGAGGGTGACATGTGACTGTTTCCATGTTCATGCTGACAAACCAAAAATGTCAAGACTCAGGCAGTGTGACTACTGTGATGGAGTCAACTTCTGGCCCTATATGATGGTTCCAATGAGGAGTGGAGCATCTTGTTCTTGGTGGTGGGCTTGTGTGACTTAGTGACAGCATTGTTAGTATGGCTGATGTTGGTCATACTCAGACTGGTGTGTACAAAGATAGATTGTTGATGGGAGCAAGAGGAGGCTGTTCTGCTGTGGTCACCCAGCTATAGTTGGCATCACTGACTGGCCCTTTGGTGTTGTCTCTTGAAGACATGCAAACATGAGCTATAAGTGAGCAGTGTTCTTTGCTGATTGTACTCTTCATATACTCCAGTTTAGTTTTCAAAATGTGATGCAACTAATTTGTATTTGAACCAAATTCCTGCTTTATTTGCAAGATATCAAATTACACCTGTACAAATAATGCAGTAATGCATCTACAAGTGAGTAAGGCCATGGCAAGAATATAAAATCAATTTGATGCTCAAGGAACTGAAAGTGCAAAGGCTATATGCGGATGAGAATAATAACCAAGTGACTGTTACCAAAATGATCTTTCCTCAAATGAAAAAAATAGTGGGCTCAGTTGATGACAATAATTCAGCATTACCATTTCTAGGTATCTTCTTTTCTTAGTTGGAGATGTTGACTTTATTTAATGATGCTGATGTGCTGGGCAGGAACATAACTGTTTAATATTTCAGTAATAACCTTGCATAGTGAAACTGGTGGTAACCAACTGTTTAATATTTCAGTAATAACCTTGCATAGTGAAACTGGTGGTAACCAACTGTTTAATATTTCAGTAATAACCTTGCATAGTGAAACTGGTGGTAACCATTAGTCAAAACAAGTCTGCATGAAGTGTTGATCATTGGTTACCAATCATGTATTACAGTACTTATCAGGCCACAGATCAGAGCACTGCGTCTTGCTGGGAGGGTACAAAGCACTGCTTATATCGCTTATCCACCTTGACAGTTCAGAGCTACGTGTCTCCTATATCTGGCTTGCCTATTTCTGTTTAGTGATATTCAAGTCATAATGTTGAATTAGACCTTAAAGTAAAATTTTGTGAATTATATGCTTTGCATGTACTTCTTGATTTCACACCTATGTATCTTTCACCCACTCATGGAGTCCCATTTGTAACTTGATTTTTGTAAGTAATAATACATAAGGTGCTTGTAACACCTTTTCTTTCTCATTGTCTTAAGCAATCCATGTACTACATGGGTACTATAATGGAGAACAGGTTAAGGAAAACTAAAATGGTGTATGAGCTTGTAGTACAGAACAAAATAACATGTAAAGAAGGTGCATGTGCATGCTCATGTTTGTGTGTTAAAACAGATGTCTCCCTTGATTTAATGAGGCTTTGGCCTGTGCTGGTACTCAGACAACTGTTGTGGTGGTGGTGGTGATGCCTGTGGTGCTCATCCATATGTGTGTTACTGAATGGATGGCAGAATTTTCCACACCAAGAGTTGTGGGATGCATTACCATGAGGTACTTGAAGGCAAAGAAACGAGCTCACCAGCAGGCAAGTTCGTTGCAATAAAGTCTATCGTGGCTCTTTAGATTTGGGACACGATCTTAATCTGATTAGTATCATAAAAATGTTCCTTTACTGTATAATTACATAAGATGGAAAATATGTCAATTTTGATAATACAACACCAATTAGCCACATCTAGCTATTGAAAAAGCTATATTCTGCCTCACCATAGTGATAGATGGACACTGCATGCACTTATCACTTACTCTATTTCAAAATCAAGATATAATCTTTAGGTATCCATAAATAAGATAAAAACTAAGTTTTTAAAATAAAAAAGGTGCATATTGGTAGCTGTGCATTATAGTCAAGTCATGCAAGTAATATAACTTGAGCCCTCACGCATTTTGAGAAAGTAGCAGGAAGAGTGATAAAATAAAACTGTGCACCTTGTTTTCTGCATGTCAGAAAAATGTGATCATGCACAGACCAAAGGTGGAGGGCAGAATGTTACCTTTACTGAGTCCACTCATCAGAATGGCTGTTGGAAGAAGTGTTAGCAGGAGAGAGAAATGCAGAAAAGTTAAATGGCTTGCGGGACAAACCCTAGAGAGGAGAAACACCTCTCTCCCAGCGTTAGGCTACGGCGAGAGAAGGTACAGGATAGCGCCTCCAGGGAGCGAACCCCTGAGAGAGAGAACAGTTAGGCTGCAAAGCAAAGGCTGCAGGGCAGGCAGGACTCACCTTGGTGGCGCAGACAAAGCAGGTTGTCACCACCTTTGATATAACGTTCATGAGGTTTTTGGTTTCCTGGATGACATTGTCCACCTTGGTAAAGGTTGCTGCCTTACCCACAGTGGGGTTCTTGACAGTGAACTGCAGCTGCTGGACATAGGTTGGGATCTGGTCCAGGTGTTCCATGAGCTCCTTTTTGTGGGGTCCTGCTGGCACCTGTAGAGACACACTTTGCTGGAAAACTGCAGGACACACTAATGGTAGGTAAGGAAGTCTGTTGTCACCGTTTCCATGTTTTCCATGCCTTCTTATATACTGTCTTTATGTTTGTCTTCTCCATTCTTCTTTCTCATCACTCCTTTCAAGTGACCTTAATTGTAATGATATTTTAGTAATCATTATTGTTGAAAGAGTGAGTGAAATAAAGTCTCTTAATACAGGATGTAACATGAGTTTTTTTCCAAATACTGCTAGAGGCAAAAGTACAGGTCATTATTAGTAGGAAATGTTCTATGGACATCTGCATTTTGAGGATTTGTTTTAGCAATGGGGATGAAATTTGAGTATGACGAGATGACAGATGGCTGTGCTGGGGAGATGTTCTATGTTGTTGAAACACCATGGCAATATACTCCACCTATTTAAGTGTGTGACTACTTTTGTCTCTAACAGCTTTTGCAGAAACTCGTGTTACACCCTGTATAGCAGTGATGTGTTGAATACTGTAATATAGAATGACCTGTGAGTTAAGATGCATGCTTTTGGGATTCAATAGTTTGAGTGTTGTCTTATTTTGTAAAAGATATTAAGATTTTGTGTATCAGGTTTTGCTCTCCCTTGGTTGGCCTCTGTGGCATCTTGCATGAAATATCGAAAAAACTGCTGAAAATGAGGAGGTAAGTTTGTCCATGATGATTGCCAGAAGTAACTGTTGCTTCTTCTTGTGACTGTTAGTTACTCTTTGTGATCAGCGGCGGATGAATTGCCTCCCCACATTCTGCTGTATTATCAGTATTCCATGCAAAACTTTACTTTTTGCATAACAAAATCATGCTATCTTGGAGATAAAACTTGTAAATAGTTGATCAAACTGTTAGTTTGTAAATATAAAAAAGATATATATCTAAGATAGTATTGTGTGGCAAAATTTATAGTAGCCATCATACTGAAAAAACAAGGAGGCCACTAAGGTAGCTGATGTGGCAATGTATGTGAAAGAGGAACTGAAGCAATCCATGGCAATGGAAGAAATGAAAAAAAAAAAAAAAAAAAAAAAAAAAAAAAAAAAAAAAAAAAATATATATATATATATATATATATATATATATATATATATATATATATATATATATATATATATATATATATATATATATATACATACACACACACACATATATACACACACACACCAGTCCCTTGATTTATATGAGTTATATTCCTAGAAAACTGTTCATAAATCAAAACTTTGTAAATATAGCCATTTTTTCCCATATAATTGGCAAGATACATTACTACAAACCAAAAAATTATGTCCCAGTGTTATTGTAAAATATATATTTCTGAGGACAAAATAGTTGCATTCCCATTGCAGAATGAATATCATATCATGAATGTCCTCAAATAAATATCTTAACAGAATATTGAATGTTACTGAATGTGAGAGGAATCTTCACTGCAACAAAACACACACCTGACTGTCGGTCAGGCTTACCAAGTGATGTCAAAATGTTAAGTAGTGAGTGGATGACTGTTGAAGGAAGTTGCAATGTATGTTTAGAAAAGTAGGATTTAACAAACACCGCATTGGTTCGTCTCAATATACGTGGGACCTATAAAACTGCCAATAATATATTTTTTTTCAGATTTGGAAAGAATACACCATAACAACTAATAATCATCAATCAAAATGCCTTGGAGGACAAAATAATTCAAAACTGTATTAGGGAAATTTTGCAGGAAGTTCAATTTAAACAATTGTTCCCAGAAAAGCCAAATTTATCTTTAGGTAAATAAATTTCAAGCCACAGGATCAATAATAAACAAACTCAATAAGAAGGCAGAAAATCCCAGATCTGGCAAGAAGTTGACTGAAAAATGGCCTATGGATGTAAATACAGTGAGAGATTATCAGAAGGATCTGAAAAAGTCCATCAAAAGACATTCCCAAGAACTGGGTCTTTCTTGTGCATCATTGCAATGAATTTTGAAGGAGGATCCTCAGCTGTACCCATACAGGATCCAGATCAACCATGAACTTTCATCAGCTAATATGGAAAAACATTTTGTGATATTTCAAGGACAAGATAAAAAAGAATCCTGACATTCTTGATGATGTTCAGCAATGAAACACACTTCCGGCTCTGTTGACATGTAAATAGCAAGAACTATGTGTTCTGTGGCACAACAGAAGCCCTAAATGAGGTGCTTCAGAGGCCCTTGCACTCTGTAAAATGCATGGCCTGGGTGACTGGCTCAAACATACAGCCAACATCATGATGGAGTGGCTCAACTACAGATTCCCTAATCAGCTGATTAGCAGGTGCCACAAACCTGAGTAGTCTTCATATTCACATGATCTGAACATCCAGATTTTCATCTCTGGGGATGTTGTTGAAGAACAATGTGTATGAGAACAATCCATGATCCATTGCTGAACTCAAAGTGGCCATCACCCAGAAGATACATGTCATATCAAAAGAAGAGTGTGTCAGGGTGATTGACAACTTCACTCATCAGATTAAAATGTATCATCAGTGCCAAGATGGTCACAAGGCACTTATACTGTTAATGTCCCTTTAGATATGATAATCTTTCTTAGTGATGTCAAAATTAATTCCTTAAATTTTGTCCCTTTTATGTATTTGTGTTTGTGTTTGTACTGAGCTGGTGACATTTGCAGAGAATTACCATGTACAATATATTTAAAAAGTAACACCTAACAGCCACCGTATTGCTATGTTACATTTTCTTCACTGACATGAACAAAGTTTAAATTTTGTTAAATACTATTTTCTGTAAAAGTTTTCTTCACTGATAGAAATTAAATTTTCACCTTTGCTGTTTCCTGTAAGGCTTTGACCGTATACATTGTATGCAAAAATTATCATCTAATGCCATACTGCAAGTACATAGTGAACTGGAGAGAGAGAGAGAGAGAGAGAGAGAGAGAGAGAGAGAGAGAGAGAGAGAGAGAGAGAGAGAGAGAGAGAGAGAGAGAGAGAGAGAGAGAATGCCTATCTAGGGCTATAGATGGACAACTAAAAATCTGTTCATATCACCATGCTTCAATTTCCAATGCTCTCTCTTAGACTTCATCTAATGACAACAATGAATTAACTTTTCTTTTATAGTCATAAAATATGTAGATTAATTATGTTTAATTTAATTTTCTCTCACCTGATAGGAGAACTGCCTGACCACCTTGTATAATCTGTTTGCCTCCTCAGCAAAGTATTCGCCCTGCGTGAAAAGGTCCTGGGTGGTCTTGAGTGCCCCCTCCCCCCTTGTGAACTGGTACATGGAGAAGGCCATGGAGGACATGTTTTTGGCACGTTTCACTATGTCATTATCCTCGTCTTGGGTGATCCGCTCCTCCCACTTCTCCGTCTCCTGGTCCACCTGCAGGATGTTCCTCAGGTGAGTGACAAATCAAGTTATGTGTCAAGGCTTCAGTTTAACCCATTTGCTGCTATCTGGTACATTTGTCTTTAATCAGAAACCATTTTGCACAGTCAAAGTGAAATCAAGTATGAAAGAGATGGCTGTTTAACTGAAATCATGTATAGGCAGAAAAGTCTTGGAACTTTTTGATTGCACCTCATATCTGTAATCATCGTTGCCCACCACTTGATGACCACAAACCAGCCACTTGCCACATCCTTCACAGTTATTAACTCTTAACTCTCTAGCCTGAGTCACACCCTTATGTTGAACTTTAATGGCCTTGGCTTATTATTAGATTAGACCTACTTTGTCATGTATCAACACTTGGAAACATACAAGATTACCAAGTAAACATATTATTACGTATTATTACCCAGTGTTTTCTGTCCTTAATACAAATGTAAAGATGTAATTATAAAATAATTAATCTGCTTTAGTCTTGGCTAGGTATGTATATCATGTCATTTGCTAATCCATATACCATTTCATGATGAATATGTAAGGCAGGCAAGGTAAGATGCTTTCTGGCATTTTCTTACTAGCCAGAGAAAGATAGACCTGAAAACTGAGATCATTAAAGAACAAAAGGAATATAGAAATGGAAACAGGATCAGATTAGGCTAACTCAAGTTATGTATGATGATTATGCTGCAGTTGTTCAAATGCAACAAATTACTTAAGGCTACATAGTTAGCTAGCCTATTAAAACAAAACTTCTACACTGTATTTTCACTACTTCAAAAATAGCTCAAGTTCAGTTTGTAATAGTGCTAAAGTTGTTCTAGTAATATATTAACAATATTTCTACATTGTAGACATCAGAAAGACTCCTGAGAACCTAGCTAATTATGCCTATGACTTTTAAAAGATTCTTGGCAAGAGTAGCAGTATTTCAGAACACAGGCTATTTTATTAGAATGACCAACATGTACTCATCCAGCCCTACCTCTGAGGATATGAGCTTCATGTCAAGGCCAGATTTGGCTAACTTGGCTTGCTCCTCTTGGTCAAGCTTGGTGGGCTTGGGGGGCTTGCTGGTGGTGCCATGTTTCTGAGGGGAAGTCAGATAAGCAGATTCAACCTGCTGGACCTGTTGTTAATGAGAGTGTTAGTGGGACTCCAGGGCAGCAGGCAGTGTTATGGTGGGAGGGAGGGAGGGCAGAGACGAGGCAGTGTGGAGAGGAATATCAATGAAAGGCAGTGACAAGTTGTTGCCACAGTCTACAGATAGACTGTTACTCTTGTATCTTCCTCATCTCTGCTCTCTTTTCCCTCCTTAGTAAAGAACTTTTAGCCTGAGGCAGAACGTTTTGAGATCCGAGATGTTAGTTACACAGTGAAGCACAGCAATTCTAAGCTTTACTTGAGTACAAGGAGAACAGCATGACAGGATTAGTCTGAATGTCAGTTGGGAGATTCCTTAGAGGGTTGAGAATACAGTGAAAGCATCTACTACTCTCTCCTACTATAGCTCTTTGGGACTGAAGTTAGGTTAGCAATCATAATTGAATTTTCCCTCATAAAGTATTAAGAATGAAGAGATCAAAGGCTTACAGAGGGTAAATAATTGTGTTGTGACAATGGGAAACTTTTAGATAATTGAAAATAAAATCACTCCTGATTCATTAAGGGATTAATAACCAGCAATGCAACACTCAGTTCTCACTCTCACCTGGTGCACACACACAGCTTTTAGACATAAGACAGAAGAGAGAGAGAGAGAGAGAGAGAGAGAGCGAGCTCAAGTGACTCAAAACTTGTTGCAAAATTTTCTCTCAGGAGAAAAAATAAACTACCGGTGATCTAACTCCAGTAAAGATGCAGTTCAATTCAGGCACATTGAAGGAAAGCATTACAAGAAACAGTGCCTGAGTTTCATGTTACTCTGGTTTTGAGTCTTCGTAAATTTTGAATTTGAATTATTATTTTTTTTCAATTTCCTTTTTCACATCTAATAAATGTTACACCACATTGAAAATGTGAATGCGAGAACATCCAGTACAGTATATGGTATCATGAAACTCAAGAACCTTATAGAATGTAAATACTACACAACTAAGTTCTGCCAATCTCTTCATACTACTTTTGTAAAACTCAATACTATTGCATGCATGGGCTAATAACTACTGATATATTGTATACTGTATACCATTGATGAAATGGTATTAGGAAAACATCGGTGTTTGAGTAATTAGTGCTAGATGCTTGCTACCATGTAGCTATTTTGCTAATCTATGACTTAGACTTTGCAACACTGTCACTGTCACTGGTGAGGTTCTCACTTGATTAATCAAAGTGCATTTTGTTTAAAATTTCATTGTAAATTGATGTGGGAATTCTGTCAACTGACAGTAATAAAATCCTCCTTTATTTGTGGGATATTGGATTACTTTTTTGTATCTGCTTAACGTTAAATTTTTGAGAAGAAAGGGTATTTGCGGGAATTCATTGTTCACAAATACAAAATCAGTTTGGAGCAGATTTCAGAGGAAGACAGGAACATACACCAGCTTGTGGGGAAGAAATTATCTACTGACAGTATTATCATCTGTTCTTGAGTTGCAAAATTACTGTATGAAAATCTATGACACTCAATGTTAACTCAAGACATCCATAAACTAACTCCTGAGAAGTCCAGAAAGACTATAAAAATCATGAGCTAAAAAAGTAAATTTTTCAAATATAGAAAATGGTCATGGAAGATTTATGTAAAGCAAGATAAAAATGACAAAAGAAATACTATTTATGGGAAAAAACTCACCATAAACAGACAGACAGACATAATAAAATAGGAGTAAGGTGGCTCAAAAAGAGAACCAACCAACAGACAGACAGACAAACAGACAGTTAAGAGAGAGATACAAGATAGAGAGATGCATGAACAGAGACAGAGGCAGAGAGGAGCTCGTACCCCAGGCCGAGGGAGAGACACATAGACTTGCTTCTCTGGTGGTTTGTTTTCGGCTGAGATCTGGTCACTGATGTCCTTGGTAAGGCTCTTCACGTCCCCCACCAGGTTGAGCCACATGTCAGCAAACACTGCAAGGCAACACACTTTGTTAAGAATGATCCTATAAGTCTTCATCCTAATGTTTTAGTAACAGAGGAAGTGAAAAATTTCTCTTAATGGTAATGTCATTCTTTATATGGTTTTAATTTTTTATTACACAAATACTGCAGTTCAGTATTGTTTATGTGACTAATTGACTGACTTCTCTGTGTTCATCCCCATGCTGTCCACCATATTTATCTGCCTCACCTTCCACATTTTCTTTGGCAATCTTGGAGGTTGGGTAGAGGCAAAGTGTCTGAGCTGCCGTCACCACCTGGGGCCCATAGATTCTCAGGTTTATTTCCCCATACTTGGCAGCAACTTGAAGAGAATCTGTGGTGGCAATGTGGCGCAGCAACTTACACACCTGGGAAAGAAATGATCTATTAACTAGGATACAAAGCTTAACAGTTTACCCCTTCAGTAACTTACATTTACTCTGTGTGTCTGCCTTCACCTTGCCTTTATTTCTGAGTTACACATTTTCCAGTTAAGTACAAGAAGCCATAAAGTTAAAGGTGTATAATATGAGAGTACTGACTGATGAAAGAAAGGCACATAATGTCTTGATACTAACTGATAGAGAAAGACATGTACATGCTCATAATGTGTACTAACTGAAGAATGAAGGTTACTGTGCTCCTTACCTCTTGTATGTGTTCTATGTGCTCCAGGAACCGGTCAGCATATTCATCCAGCCGCTCCTGGTCAGTGGCAAGGCCTGCGTTCTTGAGGGCACTGATTAGCTCACTCTCCTCACACGCACCACGCACTAACTCCTCAGCCTGGGGGATGGAACATCAGTGTAAGAATTTTAAGAGAGTTGCAACAACAGTCTTTAGGTTAGAATTGTGTGTTTTGCAGGTGAGATGCATCACATAAACAGATGATACTTATAGGAAGTCCTTATTCTAGTAGCAGTGGTAGAATATAGAGGGGGTGCATATACATATTATAATTTTCTAATAGTGAATGATATGGGGAAATAATGGGAGAATAAGAGGAAAGAAAGCACATGAGAAAAAAATAATGTAAGAAAAAGGAAATCATGGGAAAAGTAGTAAGAGAGTAGCAGAGGAGGAATGTTATCTTGGAAGGTGAAAGGATAAGGGTTAAGGAGTACATGTGTGAGAGAGGTGCTAGTGGAAGAGAGGCCTTGAATAAGAGAGGAGCAAGTGTTTGGATAGGTACTCTCTTGGGAAGCAGTACTAGGTGAGCAAGATGAAACTGACAGACCAAGACAGAAAGAAATGGACAGGGAGGCAGAAAGCAAGGATGAAGAGTGATAGAAAAAATACACATACTATATAAAGATGCAAGGAAAGCAAGAAAATACTAAAAAAAAGAAAAACAAAGAAGGGAAGGAAAGAATTAAAAATTATAAAAAGAGAGTAAGGAAAAAGAGATAATGAAGGAAAAGGAAATACAGGAGGGAGGAAGAAAGAAAATGAGAGCAGGAGTAAAAAAAGGCAGTTGGAGATAAACTAAAAGATGAGGAAAAAAGTTAGAGGGAATTCAATAAGGAAACAAAAAGAGTGAAATATATAAATAAAGTGAGAACAAGAAGAAGAAGACAGTGAGAGATGTGATCATGGAAGAAAGTGACATTAGAAGAAAAAAAATATTAGAGAAAATAAAGTGAAATATATAAATAAAGTGAGAACAAGAAGACAGTGAGAGATGTGATCATGGAAGAAAGTGACAATAGAAGAAAAAAAGTATTAGAGAAAATAAAAAAGAAAAAGATAGAAAGGAAGTGAATGAGCAAGACAGCAGGTCACCTGTACAAAAAGTGGCAACAAGAAAAAAGGTGAGACAAAATAAAAAAATAGGAAGGAAAAAGCAAAGAGAAAGGAAGCAAATGATCAGTACGGCAGAAGAGGGTCACCTGTACAAGAGCGGTGGTTTGGAGCTGGTGTTTCATCTCTCTGGTCGCCGTCAGTACTGCGTTGATGGCGGTCTCCAGCTCATCCCCGGGAGAGGGCGGCTCCTTCTGCTCCTGCTCAAAAAGAAAGGTCGGGTCACAGCACAAGACTTTCTTCTTCCTCTCATCCCTATTCTGTCTGCTGCCCTAATGCAAGAGTTAACCGGTACTCTCAATCACTCATCCATTTTTTTTGTTTTTACTGGAATGAATGGGCTTGGGGATCTCTCAGTCCCCAGAGCACAAGTGGTTCCAATGTACTATGGCAGTCTCTTTCTCTGGTAAAGTCTGGAGCTCCCTCCCTACCTGGTTCTGTATTCCCATCTTCCTATGACCTAAAATCATTTAACCCTATTACTGTTATTTGCTCCATCTTTTTTTGATAATTGATCACATTTTTGGTAACTTTTTTCCCAAGGTTACTTAAAATCTTTAAACGTGGTAGAAGTTGCAAAATATACTCTTCTTTATGCATTCCTTTCTCGCAGATGGATATAAAGATCTCATGCATTGCTGGTGATGTTGTTAAGTGTCTCATATTGCAGGGAAAGAGTTAAGAGGGAGGTTTCAAGATGTTATTCCTTTCTTTTGGCTGACTCTCTAGGACCTACTTGGAGACTGGCATCTAAGTGTTTTTGTTTACCCTCTTACATAAAAAAATAAATCATTTCTTGTCACAATGGGTAATGCTGCTGAACTGAATCTATATGATGCTTTATTTATTTTTATCTGTAGTGAGCCATGTTATGCACCTTTTATATTACAATGCATTACTTTTTGTTCTTTGATGGATCATGTTTTGTCCAAAGTTTGCATTACAATGTGGTGGTTTTGGTCCAAATTTGTGTGTATCTATAGGTGTTCTTTATTTTTGTTCTGAATGTCATTACTTTCTTTTACTAGTTTTCCTGCTTCCTGTCTTACTATTATTCTTATTGATGATTAGCATTATTACTATGCTCCTGTAAAAGTTTAATTGCACTGTGAACGTTTACTTACAGTCTTTGAAAAACCGTCTAAATTAATTTTATGTTCCAGAATATTTATCTTTTATAATGCCAATAACAGTGCATTCAAATCTGTCATTTCCTAGTTTCATTGCCTCCTACCATTATTATAGTTTGTTAATAATGTTTTCACTTTGTTCATTTAAGTCTGTTAAATTAACAGTTTCTACATTAGCTTCACTATCCTGAACTTGCATCATAGTTTTTAATAAAGTTTATGATCGTGTTCATGTCACTTAAAATTTTTTCCTCTTTTATGTTCAAATTTCCTCATTCTTTAGTGAACTGCACCCTGACACATCAACCCCCCCCCCTTTCGCTCTCTCTCTCTCTCTCTCTCTCTCTCTCTCTCTCT
>CM035210.1:2405476-2415802 GCA_020233015.1 Callinectes sapidus | reverse complement strand
AGAGAGAGAGAGAGAGAGAGAGAGAGAGAGAGAGAGAGAGAGAAAGAGAGAGAGGCATTGTAAGTTAAGCACGCTCTTTCTCTCTTTGGTTCTCTTTTCACACGCGCGCGCACAAACACACAAACACACACACACACACACACACACACACACACACACACACACACACGCACACACGTTCTTTTAATGTTTATTTCAGTCAAACAACCTTACACCTTCAAATAAGCACCACTACCACCACCACCTCCTTTTTTCTTCTCCTCCTCCTCCCTTTTCTTCTCTATTCCCTTCCTCTCCTTCAATATCTTCTCTTTCATCTTCTTCTTTCCTGTTCTTTCTTTTCCACCACCACCACCATCATCACCACCACCACCACCACCACCACCACCACCACCACCACCACCACCTCCTCCTCCTCCTCCTCCTCCTCCTCCTCCTCCTCCTCCTCCTCCTCCTCCTCCTCCTCCTCCTCCTCCTCCCCCTCCCCCACCACCACCACCACCACCTCTCACCTGGCGCGTCCTCAACGATCCCGGGGACTCAGCGGGGCTCTGGCCGTTTATCCTGGCCTCGCCGTGGGCGTTGACGGAGTCCAGCACGCCGTCCTTCACCACGTAGTGTATGAGGTCCATGGCGCGTCGCATCTGGCAGAAAACGGTGTCCCTGTTTTCTCGCGAGGTGAGGCACTCCGGGTGACGCAAGCACACCTGGGGGAGGAAAAAAGGTCCAGGTGAGTGTGAGATTAATTAACTGTTTTACCGCTAAGGATGTCGCCTCTACCACTGGGATCACTATAATTAATTGTTAGGAAGGACGTGAAAAGAATGGAATTAGTGCAAAAGGAAAAATAATGTAAAGTTGATTTAAAAGGAAAAATGTATGAAGTTAATTTAGTAAAGAAAGTAAGGTTGATTTAAAAAAAGAAAAAGAATATGAGACTAACTTAAAAGAAAAAAAGAATGAGGTTATTTTCCAAAGAAGAGAATAGGAGGTTACTATAATCCTCCCTGATGCGTTTCACTGTTTCACTGCTAAGAGTGTCGCTGCTAACACTGAAATAATTGTAATTAATTGTGTTGGGTGAACATAAAGAAAAATAAAGTTGATGCAAAAATTATATATATGAGATTAATTAGAAAATAAAAGGAAATTAAGTTAATTCACTAAAGAATACGAGATTCGTTTAAAAGGAAAAGGATATGAAGTTAATATAATAAATAAAACGAGGTTGATGTAAATAGAGAAGAATATGAGGTTAATTCAATCCTTCCCCTGGTGCACATTACCCAGCATATTACAATTACAATTCAATTCTTTGAGATGCGTGTGGGAAATCATATTGTTAGTGCTCAGACATTGGGGGTTTTACGAGAAGATAGAACGAGTTTATGGATGAGGATGATAGATGGAATTAGGCAGAGGTGTTCACACAGGGTCTGCCACGAATAGATCCAGCGGCCTATTGCAGCTTTCCTCATTTTTTACGTTCTTATGTTCTAAAGCTGTAGCTGCTAACATTGGAATCACTGTAATGAATTGGGTTTGGTACACAAAGAAGAGGAAGGGCATGTGAGGTTAATTGAATCTTCTTGGGTGGATGTGGGAAGGAATTAATGAACTGTTTGCCTGTTAAGGGTGTCGCTGCTAACACTGATGCCACTGTAATGAATTGTTTGGATGGACAAACAGATAGGAAATAATATGGTGGTGAATGAAGAAGAGCAGAGTAAAATGAATGAATAAAAAACAAGTTGAGTGAATATAAATTAGGTGAAAATCATGTGAATAAAGGAACGAATACGTGTATATAGGAATGAGTAGATTAATAAACATAGCTGAATATACAAAAAGGAAGGCAAAATGAAGAAGAAATGCTTGCAAGTCCAAGGATAAATGAATTCATAAATAGAGAAATGAACCGGTGGACAAAAAATGTGACAAATAATGAAAATAAATTAATAAAGAAACAAAGAACGTCAGCTGTACATGGAAAAAAGAAAGACTGATTTTGGGGAGGAGAGAAAAATAAAGAAGGAAGAAAGGAAAGGAGTAAAGATAGAAGAAAAAATAAGATAAAATACAAAAGAATGAGTGAATGAATAAAGGAGACAAATAATGAAAATATATTAATAAAACAAAACAATAATGCATACATAAACAAATCCCAATGAATAAACAAAACAACAACAACAACAACAACAACAACAACAACAACCAACACTAAAAAAAAGAAACCAAACCAACAAAGGAATGAATGAATAAAAGAACGAAAGGGCACTAGAATGAATGAATAAAGAAACACAGATCAATAAGAGGAGAGTGCTGATAAAGAAAAGAAAACGTAAGGCAGACGAGTAACAGAATTAGTCACCTATAGATGGCGTTGGCGAGGCTCTTAGTATCTACAGGAGGGAAATGAGGGAATGTTTAGGAGAAAGGAAGCAGTGAAGAGGAAGGAAAGCTTGTGTGTGATATGGAAAAGGAAATGAAGGATGAGGGGCAAGATGGATGATGGTAGAATTAATGAGAGGTGAGAAGGAGAAAGGGAAGGAAGACGAGATGGAGAGAGGGAAGGAGTCAGTGCTGGTATAAGGGAAGGATATGATGAACGATGTGAGAAG
This sequence comes from Callinectes sapidus, assembly GCA_020233015.1. Classification (NCBI taxonomy): domain Eukaryota; kingdom Metazoa; phylum Arthropoda; class Malacostraca; order Decapoda; family Portunidae; genus Callinectes; species Callinectes sapidus. The sequence goes on along the minus strand of CM035210.1, from coordinate 2,413,181 downwards.
AAAAATAACACTGATCTAGGGAGGAAGGAAAGAAAGAGATGAAGGAAGAAGGATAGAAGAAAATAAGAAATAATGTAAAAAAAGAAACAATGGACGAATGAAGAAAGGAGGGAACAAAGGAAAGATTGAGCAAAATGAAAGAAGGAAGGGAAGACGGACGAAAGGAGGGAAGGAAAGGAAGAAACAAAAGGAAAAAAGGAAGGGAAAAGGAAGAAAAGACAAACGAAAGGGAGGAAGAAAGGAAGAAACGAAGGAAAGAAGGAAGGAAAGAGTGTGGAGTAGGTAAAAGAAGCACAATAGTGACGAGAGAGAGAGAGAGAGAGAGAGAGAGAGAGAGAGAGAGAGAGAGAGAGAGAGAGAGAGAGAGAGAGAGAGAGAGAGAGAGAGAGACTTTATCAGAGTCCTTGGTCCAAGTTGAGTTTAACAAAGCCCACGTCCTGTTAGTGTTAGTGGCAAACCTTTCTGCATTGTTATCAAACCCGTGTGTTGACTGAGGCTGCAGGAATCTTTGGCATCGCACGTGTCTTGTTTCGTGTTCTTTCTGTTGCCAACTTTACTATTCTGTCTGTGTCCGAGGGTGTTATTGCTCTGGCTGACAAAGATTGGGGTCTCTCTCTCTCTCTCTCTCTCTCTCTCTCTCTCTCTCTCTCTCTCTCTCTCTCTCTCTCTCTCTCTCTCTCTCTCTCTCTCTCTCTCTCTCTAGTAGTGTGGTTATGTAAGGAAAATGATTTGTATCATATTGTTGAGAATTTTTAGCGCCTCATCTCTACTTTCAATTTGATCTGGAAGTTTTCACTGTTTTCATCACGTCTCTCCCTCCCTCTCCCTCTTTCATCATTCCTCTCCCTCTCCCTCTCTCTCTAGTAGTGTGGTTACGTAAATGAAATTATTTGTATCGTATTATTGAGTATTTTTAACGCCTAATTACTAGTTTTAGCTTGATCAAGAAGTTTCTACGGTTTTCATCAAAGTTGTAATGATTTGGTAAGAATTCTACACCTTTAAGTGATTCAAATGGTAGTTAATCAAAGTTTTCAAGGGTGTTCTTATAGTTATAGTGAAATTTCAAGGAGGATTCTAAACCTTTTAAATTGATTTTGTTGGAGTTAGTTTTTTTTTTTTTTTAGGTGTTTTCATAGTTCCATTGATTTGTGAATGATTCTATACCTTTAACTGGTTTGGGGGGGGAGGGGGGGGCGGTAATTCACGTTTTCAAGAGTGTTTTTATGATTTCAAGTCCATATTAGAACTTTAACCTTGTCTAAGAATGTTTTCATGGTTCTTGTGAGTTTAACAAGTATTCTGCACCATAAGTAACGATAACACTCATTGGAACTTCACTACTAATCTCTCTGGCTTTTAAAAATAATATTCGTGAAAACCTAAACCCTACATGCACCAGTTCCATGTTTCCAATAAGTTTCATGGTTCTTGTGACAGTTTAACAAGTTTCATGATTCTTGTGACAGTTTAACAAGTGTTCTCGATTACAAATAACGGTAACACTCATTGGAATCCGATTGATAATTTCTCTCTGGCCTTTTAGAAGTATTCGTAAAAACTCAAACCCTCACAAAATACAAAATTATAAGTGAACTGGGCGCTCGTATGCACCACTTCCAGATAACATGCATAAGATACCACAGCCTGCGTTGTTTACAGAAAACGTGGAATTTCCGATGTTGGTGTGCACTGCTCTGAAAAATCTCGCAACGCCAGCCGAGTATACCGCCTCTTGAAATATTGTCCCTCGCTGATAACTTTTGATACAGCTTGGATATTTGGAATGCACCGCTTTCTGTTTACGTTATAACTGCTACGTGTTGGATAGTGCTGGTTCATAGAGGAATTTTGGGCCACAGCAGAGAGATAGAGAGAAAAAAAAAAGATAGATACAAATACTGAATGCTCTTGGTATTACAGATTAAGGAAGCTCTCATTGCATTCTTTTATTTGCTCGATTTATTTATTCTTATGCATGTTATGTTTTGGCTGGGATTGGCTCATTCTAAATTCTCCTCCACAACGAAGAAAAACGAGATAAAGATATAAATACTGATCGTTGTTGGTATTACAGATTAAGGAAACTCTCATTGTATTCTTGTGTATTTATTGTTATGCTTGCTACGTATTGTCTCGTTCTCCTCCACAGCGAAGAAAAACGAGGTAAAGATACAGATACTGATCGTTAGTGGTATTACATGTTAAGGAAAAAAAATGTGTATTTATTTTTATGCTTGCTACGTATTGGCTGGTGTTGGCTTTTTAAACTCTCCCCCGTAGCGAAGAAAAACGAGATGAAAATACAAATACTGATCGTTTCTGGTATTACAGATTAGGAAAACTCTAACATTATTCTTGTGTTTGCTACGTATTGGCCTGTGTTGACTTTTAAAATTCCCCATAGCGAAAAAAACCGAGATGAATTAAGAAAGCTTTAACATTATTCTTGTGTATTTTATTCTTGTGTTTGCTACGTATTAGCTTGTGTTGACTTTTTAAATTCCCCATAGCGAAAGAATCGAGATAAAAATTCGAATACTGATCGGTCTTGGTATTACAGATTAAGGAAAAGACTCGATGTATTTTTGTGTATTCATTGTTATACCTGCTACGTATTGGCTGGTGTTGGCTATGTCTGAATTCTGCCTCACAGCGACGAAAAGGAGAACTTATAAATACTGATTGTTCTTGGTACGACAGACTAAGGAAACTCCCATTGCATTCTTGTGTATTTATTCTTATGCTTGCTGTGTTTTGGCTGCTTTTAGCTATGTCTGAATTGTACTTCATAGCAACGAAAAATGAGACCTATACAAATATTGATCGTTCTTGGTATACCATATTATTTTTCTGTTCTCTCAATGGAGTGTATTCATTCGTATGCCTTGCTCCGTGTTAGATAGTGCTGACTTTATATTGGAATTCTGCCCCACAGCGACGAAAAATGAGATAGATACTGAGAACTGAACGTTTTCGGTATTACAAATTAATCTCTTCAGTAATGTGATGCATTTTGACACTTATTCTGCTTATTATTTGTCGATTCTATACAACTTCAAAAACTCATGTGGAGATTAAAATTGTACAGGCTCTGGCTATTAGTCTTCTCATCTCCATAAACCCTTCTTAATGTCAATAAAATCGTCTAATCACACTCAAAACTCATGGTAAAAATGTGTCTCCGTACTCAAGTGGTTAAGAAAACTCCTGGCATTGTTCGGTTTTCTCAGTGAATTATGTTCATTCTTATGCAACACAGTGTAAGATTATTGTAGGAGTTTGTTTTTGTCTTTGTTGCACACAGTTTTCTGGTCTTGATTTAAGGCTGGTTTAGATTTACGTGCGCTTGTATTTTTTTAGTGGAAAGTTTTTTTTTACATGATTGTGTAGAAGTGTTTCGTTAATCATTATTATTATTATTATTATTATTATTATTATTATTATTATTATTATTATTGTTGTTGTTGTTGTTGTTGTTGTTGTTGTTGTTGTTATTATTATCATTATTTTCAGCGACACAATCTATTCCTTTTTATGTATCAATGAAGTTATCGTAGAAAAGAATGTTTATTTTTAGAAGTTCGATAATAGTCTTAATGCACGACTGTCTACTTATGTCACAGGAGATGATGAGTAAGATACATTTCCAATTCTCTAATACACAACTCCAGCATTTTCAAGGAATAAACACTCCACATACCCCAAACATGCACTCCAACTTCCAAATATAGCCTAGAATTCATTAACTATATAAAAAAGGCACTTAATTATCATACCTTAATTTGTTTACCTGCATTAGAACCAAAGACAAAGGATGGGGGAGAAGCATCAGACAACAATACACTAACTAGTTTTTTTGCCACCACCACTATTGACTGACACGAAAACTAACCACAAAAACACGCGACGCAATTAACACCAACATACCTCAGTTACCCCGAAGCGTTTACCTCCAGCCTGGTACTATATTAGGGGACGAAAATGGCCCTTAAAACACTGCATTGTTCTCAGTTATAATGGAGTGTTCTGTGAGTCCGTACGCTCCCTGACTTTCATCCCCAGAGGCTTGTAAAGAATGGCAAGGCTGGAATGGGGGGCGTTTTATGCACACGGGCGAGGCAGAGGAGCACCAGCAAGACAGTGCCACATTACTGAATACGACCCGGCCGACGGCAGGGAAAAGAAAACGGAGGAGGAAAAGAAACACGCACAAGGGGAAAAGAAACGAAGAAAGTTGCTGGCGGAGGCGGAGGCGGAGGAGGAGGAAGAGGAGGAGGAGAAAGAGGAGGAGGAGGAGGAGGAGGAGGAGGAGGAGGAGGAGGAAGGCAACATGACATTAGAGGAACAGAGAAGGAGAAAGGGAGAAGGAGAGTGGGAAGGAGAGGGAAAAGGGGAAAAAAAGCAAGAGGGAAAAAAGTTTGCAAGAGAAAGATTTACTATACGATGAGGAGCGAGGGACATCAGACAGAGAGAGAGAGAGAGAGAGAGAGAGAGAGAGAGAGAGAGAGAGAGAGAGAGAGAGAGAGAGAGAGAGAGTGTCTGCGAAGAGCATTATCATAACCATAGAAAACGAAAATATGAACACACACACAAACAAAAACGGGAAGCATAACCATAAAAAATAACACTGGCAACTACGAAAAATGTAGAGAGAAAGGAAGAAAAGACGAAATAATAAGACAAAAGACGAAAAAAGGCAAAAATACACGAGAAAGAAGAAACGAATCGATAAAATAGAACGTGCTTTACTTATTTATCTATTTAATCCAAGTTTAAAGTAGAACCGTAAATTTTCATCCCTTTAGTACTGAGACGCATTTTTATACCTATTCTGTTTATTATTTTGCGATTTCATATAGCTTCAGAAAGTCATGTAGGTATTAAAATAGTACAGATTTTAACCGTTAATCTTCTAACCACCACAGACTCCTCCTAGTGTTAATAAAATCGTCTAATCACATCCAAAACTCCTGGTAAAAATGCATCCCAGTACTTTGGATTTATCATTGAACAGTTACCCAGAGTAGACGCGCTTTCTACCCTCAAAGATTCGAACCAACGCGTCTGGGAATCTTTTGAGTTACCGAAGCACACTGTTACAAAATCAGATATACATACTTCCAATTAGAGAAAATGGAAAGAGAGGAAAGAAAATAACGTTAAGAGAGTAAATGTAACTATAGTGAAGTAATAGAAGGAATCGAGTGAATGACCGAAATTTTGAGAGGAAACAAATAGCGATGGACATAAATAAAACAACAACAACAATAATAACACTAAAATGAAAAAAGTAAACAAAGAAAGTTGGGGAAATAAAAAAAAATTAAAGAACACATAAGAACACGCGCGCGCGCACACACACACACACACACACACACACACAGCTGCAAGACATCTACCGAAACGATTAATACTCCCAGGGAGATCTAAAGCACTGTATCAGGGGATGCTGTGAGCTTATCATCAAAACCAGTTGTGACCTCACTGAACGTTTCCCTTTGTGTCTCATAACACAAGGGGGTAGTCACAGCCTGCCCTCTAAAGACAACCTCTTCCTCCACACAAAACTACATGCACCGAGTTACACACACATCCCTCACTCAAAATTTTTACAAAATACGGCGACTCCTACACCAATCTCGGAGTCCCCCTCTTGGGAGGGGACCATAAATGTCCCCAGGTCGGACTGCTCTCCTGGTATCGACCCTAAGTGCCTTGACACCCCCCCTCATATTTTTCTCCATCAAATTCTGCAGCATTTGCGGTCTTCGATCTAATTTTCAATCTGTAGAACACCGCCTCTCCTCCACTAACCCTCATCTTCTTTTCCTCACTGAAACACAGGTGTCTGAGACGACTGACAGTAACCCCTTTTCTGTTCCCTCCTACTTTCTCTATCCTCATTTTCGTTCCAAAGCTGGATGTTGCGTCTATGTTCGCAACGACATAACTTGCTCTCGTGCCCACGCTCTTGAATCTTCTGAGTTTTCCATCATCTGGCTTCGGCTTCAGAGTCACTCTCTAACTAAATTTTTCTGTGCTGTATATCTCTCACCTAACTCCTCTGACTATAGAAAATTCTTTGACTACTTAACTTCTAAAGTGGACCATATTCTGACTCTCTTTCCTTTTGCGGAGATGTCCATTCTTGGAGACTTCAATGTTCACCACCAGCTTTGGCTTTCCTCTCCCTTCCCTGATCATCCTGCTGAATTTGACTATAACTTTGCTATCCTACATGACCTAGAGCAACTGGTGCAACACCCTACTCGTATTCCTGACCGTCTTGGAGATACGGGAAACATTCTTGACCTTTTCCTAAACTATAATCCTTCTGCTTATGCTGTCACCCTTTCTTCTCCGTTGGGTTCCTTCAAAACTCTAATCCTTCTGCTTATGCTGTCATCCTTTCTTCTCAATTGGGTTCCTCCGATCACAATTTCATATCTGTATCTTGTCCTATCTCTCCAATTCCTCCTCAGGATCCTCCAAAGCGGAGGTGCCTTTGGCGTTTTGCCTCTGCTAGTTGGGCAGACCTGAGGAGGTATTATGCTGATTTACCTTGGAATAATTACTGCTCCCGTGACAGAGACCCGTCTCTGTGTGCTTAGCGCATAATAGAGGTGATAGTGTCTGGCATGGAGGCGTACATTCCTCATTCTTTTTCTCGACCTAAACCTTCCAAACCCTGGTTTAACACAGCCTGCTCTCGTGCTATCCATGATAGAGAGATGGCCCACAAAAGGTACTTGAGCCTTCCATCACCTGAGTCTCACGAGCTTTATATTTCTGCCAGAAATCATGCCACGTCTGTTCTTCAACTTGCCAAAAGCACCTTCATTCATAGAAAGTATCAAAATCTTTCCAGATATAACTCACCTCGAGACTTCTGGCATTTAGCCAAAAATATCTCCAACAACTTTACTTCTTCATCTTTCCCTCCTTTAGTTCAACCAGATGGCACCAACGCCATCTCAGCTGAACTCTTCGCTCAAACCTTTGCTAATAACTCTACCTTGGACGATTCCGGGCTTGTTCCTCCTTCTCCTCCCGCCTCTGACTACTTCATGCTACCTACTAAATTCCTTCATAATGATGTTTTCCATGCCCTCGCTGGCCTAAACCCTCGGAAGGCTCATGGACCTGATGGGGTCCCTCCTATTGTTCTCCGAAACTGTGTCTCTGTGCTTGCACCTTGCCTAGTGAAACTCTTTCAACTCTGTCTATCTACATCTATCTTTCCTTCTTGCTGGAAGTTTGCCTACATTCAGCCTGTTCCTAAAAAGGGTGACCGTTCTAATCCTTCAAACTACCGTCCTATTACTGTAATCTCCTGCTTATCTAAAGTTTTTGAATCTATTCTTAACAAGAAGATTCTTAAACATTAAACACTTCACAATCTTCTTTCTGACCGCCAGTACGGCATCCGTCAAGGCCGCTCTACTGGTGATCTTCTGGCTTTTCTTACTGAGTCTTGGTCATACTCTTTTAGAGATGTTGGTGAAACTAGACATATCAAAAGCTTTTGATAGAGTCTGGCACAAAGCTTTAATTTCCAAACTACCCTCCTATGGCTTTTATCCTTCTCTCTGCAACTTCATCTCAAGTTTCCTTTCTGATCGTTCTATTGCTGCTGTGGTAGACGGTCACTGTTCTTCCCCTAAATCTATCAACAGTGGTGTTCCTCAAGGGTCTGTCCTAT
>CM035210.1:2337728-2364138 GCA_020233015.1 Callinectes sapidus | reverse complement strand
TGATTCAAATTAACCCCTTCAGTGCTAGGATACGTTTTTACCATGAATTTTGGGTATTATTAGACGATTTTATTGACGTTACCAGTTTACAGCCTTCGTTTCACCAAAAGAAAGGGGGTTATACTAAGCTTACACGACTGAATTTTGAGTTGTATGGTGTGAGTTTCCTGTAAGAATGTATGGCACACACACACACACACACACACACACACACACACACACACACACACACACACAGAGTTATTGTTACCGTGTTGTTACCCAACGAAAATAATGGATAATCTATCAGTTTGTAATTCAGCCTCACACATATATATATATATTTTTTTTTCGCTTGGTAAATACATGTCTCGCTCACTAACATGTCATCTCCGTTTTCTTCCTCTCTCGCTCACTATCATGTCATCTCCGTTTTCTTTCTTTTTCACTCAATAACATGTCATCTCCATTTTCTTCCTCCCTCGCTCACTAACACGTCATATCCGTTTTCTTCCTCTCTCTCTCACTGACATGACGTCATCTTCGTTTTTCTTCCTTTCTCGCTCTCCAACACGTCATCTTCGTATTCTTCTTCTCTCATTCACTATCATGTCATCTGTTTTCTTCCTCTCTCACTCAATAACATGTCATCTCCATTTTCTTCCTCTCTTGCTCACTAACACGTTATCTCCGTTTTCTTCCTCTCTCGCTCACTAACGTCATCTCCATTTCCTTCCTCTCGCTCACTGTTATATCAACTCCATTTTCTTCCTCTCTCGCTCACCAACATATTTTCGTTTTCTTCCTCTCTATCACTAACATTTCATCCCCGTTTTCTGTGAGTTTTTTCTGTTATTTCCATAATATCATACTTAATTATTGTGTTCGCTTCCTTTAGATATATTTTTATACTTCCCTCTGTTAACTTTATTATTATTATTATCATGAACTCAAGTAGACGCCTTCTTCTTCTTCTTCTTCTTCTTCTTCTTCTTCTTCTTCTTCTTCATTTAAGTGAGCGGGGAAAAAAAGCATGAATCCCACATGAACTATCCGGAACTAACCAGAAATAACGTACGTAAAATGAACAGTTAGATATTAATCCTCTCTTTGAATCATAATGAAAGCAACTCACCGAACGAAGACACCCCGCCCCCTTCTCTCTCTCTCTCTCTCTCTCTCTCTCTCTCTCTCTCTCTCTCTCTCTCCCGGATATGCTAGGAGAGGCGAAGGCTGTCTTTTCACGCTTTTCCCTTCCACTAGAGCAATAAGTCTGGTTCAGTGAGTGTTATAATGGCCTCTGTAGAGCCGAATGCTTCCTCATTGTGGGCGGGACGAGGCAAGGAGAAAGATCTTAGAGCGGGTGGGACCATGAAGGTGTCAAATAAAACTTGTGGTTGAATATTGAAGTCATAAGTCCAATTTCATCTTTCGTTGATGGAGTTGTGAAGCGATGAAAATAACGTAGATGGAGTGGAGGAGTGAGACGGAGTTGAGGACTGGAATGCAATGGAGAAGGGATTGTTGGTTTTGAGGATCGTTTGGGTTTGGTTTCAGTCACGAACAAGTTTATTTTCCCTGGGTAATGTAATTAAGTTTTTATCACCATTCAGCGTATCAAGAGAGAGAGAGAGAGAGAGCATTGCCAGGCCAGCTGTACCCCGTGAAAGGCTACATGACGTGAAATAACGTGCCATCACACATTTCTTCCCTTCCCGTGTCCAGATTATCACGTTTTTCTACCACCACCTTCACCTATCATGATGGAGCAGCGTATGCCTTTATTTCGTGGTGTGATGTAGGGAAACCAGGAGTGTGTGTGTGTTTGGGGGGTTCCGGATGTCACAGTTAAAGGGGGTTGTGGGTTTCATCATCTCCACACCAAGAGTAGCCACTTTATGATAACAATGTGTTGGGTGAAGCCGCGTCATGGTGTATGCAAGCAATTTGTTCTTAGGTGCTGAATACGGGAGATGATGACAGAAGGAAGTCTTTCACGTTACCATTACCAACAGTGACTATGCTGGGGCGGCCATGTGACTTCTTTCTTTCTTTTTTTATGACTCACTGTGACTCAGATCCGCCCGTACCGTATAGAGATGCTGAGTCTCTAATTTTGTAATGGTAACTAATAGCAATAATAATGGCAAGAAGATTCGGGGTAGGAAGGAGGAGGTCGAAGTAGCAGACCAGTTTTGCAGTACTTGGCGATGAGGAACAATGGAACAGAGGATTGAGATATAGTATGTACCACTCCCTATTGATGCCATCCACCAAACACCTTCACCATTATGTGGGAGCAATTATTTCCAAGGATATCGTAGAAGATGAGATGAGGTGTCGACCCGCGACAACTGACTGAGAGGCGGTGCTGAGCCATTCCTTCCACACCATGTCATTTCCTAACTGTTTGCCTCAAGGTCGTCTTAATGCAAATTCCTTTCAGTATTTATGAGTGTAGCATCAAACTGTGTTGAACTGAATACCAGACTTTTGCCAGGAAAACATTCGTATGTACTTGCTTATAGTTTCAGTACTTGGCCAACTTTATACTCTTCAGTCATGGGTAGGCTATTGTCGGTTCCCTGTCTTGATGAAGCAGTTCTCCTACCTATATTTCCAATAAAAGCGCCAACAATCTTTGTGCATGATGGTGATGATAAATGAACTAGAGAATTTATACATCTGTGATCATTATTGATAATAGAAACTGAATAGTGTAAGTGAACAACAAAAATACTTTCACAATTCACGCAACAGTCTTATGCACAGCTAAAGAGCCTTATTGTCTCTCCATTATGAGTTGTATACTAACGGAAACCATGATAATAATGAATGGATTGCATACAGTATGGTTATTGTTTTAATTTCTGAGACCTGCACCGTAATGGTGGTGGTGATGAATGATGATGTTTGTTTGGTGTCCCGCAGGCGGTGATGGCGGGAGACTACATCCTGTCCGTGGCCTCCACCATGCTGGCCAGGATACGCAATGAGGAGGTCATCGTGGTCCTTTCACAGGTCAGCCAGTGTCTTGAATCAGGCAGGGTGGTCTGGTCAGCTGCTGGTCTTATGTGTGGCAGCCTAATCTCAGTGTGGTGGTGATGGTGGTGGTGCAGTCCTCATTCATGGGGCCCTTATGCAATATCTTTGTAATTGTTTGTCAATTAGACATAATGACTCATCTGATTCTTCTTGTGGATGAAATATGCTAATTACTGTTCATTTTAGCATAACACGAGTTGTGGTACAGAGTACTTTGTGGAAGAAGAAAGTATAGTAGTATGTGTTGCTAAATCTTGTTTGTGTTGAGTTTATCAATGTTGTGCTGTTAGTCTGGTTTGTGTTTTGACTACTTGACTGCTAATGCCAATGTTACACTTTATGCCTCATTTGAAAATTGCAGGCACTTTAATATTAATGGACTGTTGTTAGTGCTGAGTTTCAGAACTTGCACCAGACCATTACATTTGAGAAATCACAACAGTACAAATGTTAAGCTTGTATATTTATCATCTATATAGTCTTATTAGATAGAGCAGCATTCCCCAAACTTTTTTTGGTATGTGACCCCTTTCAGTAGTAGCAAAACTATCATGACCTCCACATTTATAAGTTCTAAAAATGCAATAATTTTCAGTGGTGCAGATACATTCTAGAAATTAATCACAGTAGAGAGAGCAGTAAAAATGTTCATTAATCTTTATCACCATTTATTAATGTTTATTGACAATGATTTAGTAGTATATTTTAATGAGAAGGATGTACTTGCTACAGTTGCAACCCTCCATGATCCCCTAGGAAAAGACACACAGTTTGGCAACCACTGAGTTAGAGTGACTGATTTTGTTGCTACAGGTTCTGAGCGACTTGGTGCAGGGGGAGTTCATGCAGCTTGGATCAAAAGAAAACGAGAATGAAAGGTTTGCTCATTACCTCAAAAAGACATTCAAGAAGACTGCTTCTCTCATCGCATACAGCTGCAAGGCCGTAAGTTTACCTGTCATACAAGACAAACTGTTGCAAAAATATGTGACATTGAAACTTTAATGGAATATGAAAATTTGTCTTCTGAAACATTGTTTCAAAATGTGAAATGAAGTTTGTTATTAATATGTTAGAAGGAAGTACAGGCACTGGTTATGTAGGATATTAGTTTTAGCATATAGGGAAAATGATAGTTTGAATTGGAATCTTTATAGCTTTGTTTATAGTTTTGTATAGGTAATGTCAGGTTGTGTTGTTTACATTTCTGGTTGCTACATGATTATGGAGTCACATTTCCAGTGCTGTGTGACATTGCAGCATAATCTATATTGATTAGTGGCTCCCTTCAAAGTGCCAATGAAATAAGTCCTGCCAGAGAACATATCTTGTTATTATAATCGTGATGATTTTTTCTTTTGTGTGCATGCTCACAAGTAGCATTTTTGATGTTGATTTTTAATGGGTCTTGTATTTGCAGGTGGCCATCCTGTCTGGAGCTGATGACAGCCTGCAGGAAGTGGCCTTCCAGTATGGCCGCAATGTGGGCATTGCTTTCCAGCTTGTGGATGACTTGCTGGACTTTGTGTCTTCCTCCAGTACAATGGGGAAGCCCACGGCGGCTGATCTTAAGCTGGGCCTGGCCACTGCACCTGTGCTCTTTGCATGTGAAAAGGTATGTGCATTCAAATGTACAGTCTTTATACTTGTGACTTTTATTTTGAAAATTATTCAACATAACCTAACCAAACCAAAATATACTCATGAATCTCATGTGATTTGTATTGATCTTTTCAAAAAGAGAAGGGAGGAAGTGGAGCTGTAGCCTATGCCCCAGAACAGAATTAGTGACAGGAAATATCTAAGAGCACCATATTGACAAATAAAATAAAAAAGCTGATTGCTAATGTTTCCATGGATGCAGCTCAGCCTAACACCATTGCCCTGTATTACAGTTCCCAGAGCTGAATCCAATGATAATGCGGAGGTTCCAGGAGCCTGGTGATGTTCAGAAAGCCTTTGAACTGGTGCATAAGAGTGATGGGTTGGAGCAGACACAGTTCTTGGCCCGTCAGCATTGCCAGGAAGCCATCAAAGTGATCAGCACCTTAAAGCCCTCAGAGGAACAGAAAGCTCTTATCACCATAACAGACAAAGTACTGAACCGCATCAAATAGTACATATCTAGCCAGTGCAGGTGAGGCTGTGCTACTGACCCATATTGTATTTCATTGTAGTTTTTTATTTCACAACCTCAAGATAACTCGGTTTATTCTTACTAAAGGTGGTACTACTTTTCTAATGAATGCAAGGTAGGTACAACTGCTGCACATCATTGTTCATAAAACTGTCAGAATTTCATTGTCTTTAATTACTTTTTCATACTCAGCATAATTGAATGTTGTACAATTCAAAGAATTTCTTCAGTTTCTGGAATTTATTTTCTATAACTATGTAGAAATTGTACTGCCTGGTTATGTATTATTGTAGTCAATACATACTTACACCTCCATTTATTTGACATATATTTGTATAACTGCATTAGGTGTATGTGAGGCATTTATCTCAGTGCAATTTATCGCAGAAAAAGTGTTATTAATTTGTCACAAAGCAATGGTTTGAATATTCCTTGGGTCTAAGGTTTGGCTGCGCCATCACCATCAGTGATGGCTGGTCAGCCAGAGCATAGCAACTGGACTGCAGCACGTACTGCAGGTATCACTCTTACATGCCAGGTAGTGTTGCAGGGACTGCCATTATACCACCATGTAACTAAACCAAGCCCAGACAGGCACAGAGAATGTGTGTACTGCTTCATTTGTTTCCTTTCCTGCGATAATTTTATTTTATATTTCTCTGTACTTACCTGGTCTTGGATCATGTACGTAGTTATTTTGTAAGTATTTTAGTTACAATGCTGTAAATACTTTTTTGTTATTTTATATGACATGATTGACAACTGTAAGTAAAGATGTATGGCTTTGTGTAGGCTTAAGTCTTGGCTGGTGGTGGTGGTGGTGTGTGGGGCGGCTGCTGTGTGCCTTAGAGGTGCTGTGGCCACAGTGGTGCCAGGGACTGACAGGCTTCCTCCCAACACATATCTACTTATAAATGAAAAGAAAACTTTTTACCAGACAAGGACATGCACAAACAAGCTCTCTAGCAGACGAGGACAAGCTCCTGTACAGTAAAGTCAAGGAAAGGAAGAACAAAGAATTGTAGTCCATCAACACTGCACAAGGAGTGATATTTTTGCTTCAAATTTGAAACATGGTAATTCCTGAAATTCTGAGGACATTCTTATGTCTGGTCACAAATCTGCAAGCCCTGATTCAAATCCAGGCTGGGACACATCAGATGTTTCTCTCTCTCTCTCTCTCTCTCTCTCTCTCTCTCTCTCTCTCTCTCTCTCTCTCTCTCTCTCTCTCTCTCTCTCTCCATAAGTATTCGTGTGATTGTGTCTATGTCCCTTGAGACTGGTGTATAGTTGACAAGTGCATTATTAGTAAGTGGATCTGTTTGAAGTTTACCTGTGAGTTTCCAGTGAATTATGTTGTAATGTGTTTTTGGTGGAGAGAGTTTAGAGAAAGCATTCATTCAGAAAAACAAAACAAAAACATGAGAGGAATTGGCAGAATAAAAGATATAATGTTTTCAAATTGGCAAGTATCATTAGTGTAACCATTGCTTGGCTCTGCAGTATGAGTATCTGTATTTACATAGTTGCCTGCATTGCCCTGGTTGATGATTTGTAGAGGCAATTGTTGGTGGCAATGATGAAAGTCACTTCTCACCAGATATTGCAGGAGGTTATGTAGGATGTTAACACTGCCGTTCTTAAATCAACTACCTCTCTTCTCCTCATTTCAAATTGAGGTGGTAAAAGTGTACAGTTTGTAATATCTTTTTATAAATGATTTTTTAAGTAATCAAAATTAATCTTTAAAGATTTTTCTTTTATAATACATTTACTTATTTATTTGTAATTATCATTTATTATTTATTGTTAATATAGTTTTTATAATTTTTTTTACATTAAGCACAATCTTGAAAAAATTATGATATATTTTTTGAAGACAAATATGAGTCTTTCGCTCATGGATTTTCTTTACACATTAACAAATTATACTTTTTACTTAATGTGGAACACTGTTTACTAAAACAAAATGTTGCAACATATAATGCATTAAGTGCAGAATTATTTACATATAAAGATGAACTTCATAAGATAGGATATTTCATTCTGCATAGTAGTACAACTCATCAGCTTCCTCATTAATTCAGCTTTTATGGCTAACAACAAGGTTATTTTATTTAGAGCACAATCTGTGAGTCTTGTGGACTGCTGCCTACCTGCTTCCTGTCCAATATAAATTATGATAAATCATCATATGACTAACCCTATTGCAAAGTTATGGTATTACATATACTGTACTAGTAGTTCATAACAGTACTGGTGAGCTACATTGTTATTTTCAAACATCAAATTCATATGTATTCATAATGAGCTGGATTATTGTAGTCACCCCATGTTAAGCTGGACCAGGTGCAGGGTGACCTGCTACCCCTTGACTCGCTGGACCCCCTCTTGCCTGGCTGACCACGTGGACTGATCATTGTTCTGGTGATGCACGTGGGCTGCCAGGTGAGGTCACTCCGGCGTTACCAAATGTAATATTCACTGTAGCCAAGACGCAGGTGGAGGAATAAAGAACATGCATATTGCTTTGTAGTCTGCAGTTTATTAAGGGTATGTACATGTGGGGTCCTGTGTAGATGGAAGTGGAGCAGGTATTGGATGTCTGACAGTGGTGGAGACTGAGGTCTACTGCCCCATGTCATTCATTGTCCTTGTGCAGGGTCACCTGATGCTCCCCCTCAACTCACCGCCCTCTCTTGTCTGGCCAACCATGTGGACTGACCTTTGTTCTGGTGATACACGTGGACCGCCAGGTGAGATCACTGAGAGGACAACAGATGACATGGGCTGCCAGTACACCTCATATCTCCACCACCATCAGGTGTCCCATACCTGCTCCACTCCCATCCATATGTGATCCCATGTGTTCCCTTAATAAACTGCAGACTACGGAGCAATGTGTGTATTATTTATTCCCTCACCTGTGTCTCAGCTACAGTGAACACTACATATTGATGGAAATTAATGTATTTTAACAAAGCATTTACTTGTAAATGTACAACACAATTATAATAGCTTAAAGTTTAGAAACCTGAGATTTAGGTCTTCAGATTTATAATTGTGCATTGCAGTGCATTGCCACTCACCTGATTAACAGACCTGTACATGTAGTTGTGTGTTAATCAAGTGAGTGAGTAATGTGCTTGAAGACAGAGTTGGAGAGCCAGCAGTGTCTGTGCTGTGTGCTGCCACCTGCTGTTCTGTTGCTCAAAATAGATGAGATTTGTGGCCAACACCTGCCCCATCACCATTGTATGCATTGTTTTGTACTATGATGCCATAATTCTGGAAGCAATTTCTTCTTTGCATAAAATTACATGTCAATTTTAAAATAGCCAGATTTTTTGAAAAAAAGGTTTAATTTTTCAGTCACAGAGAATGATATTTATTAACTGACTAAAAAAGATGAAAGCCTAACACACTTAATTTTGTTTTTTTATTGTTGAGATCAAATTTTTCTTTCACACAGTCATACACTGAAATTATATGACATTTGAGATTTTGAGAAAATTTGGAATAACAAACTAAGATCTTAGAATGCAATAGATAAAACCAGATACAAGCAATCCTCACCATATACCTTGTGCCCTCATACCACCTGCTGTGTCCAAAGTGTGGTGGAATGATATGAAGGATAACCAGATGTGTACATTGATTGTAACAATTGTATAGTTGTGCTATATGCATCTAAGGAAATTAAGCATCATATGTATTGGTATTAGTTAAGGCATTAGTGCATTTGAGTGAGTTTTTGAGTGTCTGGGGAAGTTGTGCTTGGCTACAAATGTGAGGAACTCATCTGTGCTGTGCCCTCCACACCCCACAACATTATTGTGGTACCATCTGATTGTTGCCAATACTGCCATGTATAATCTAAAATGTACATATGTACACTAGCATACCTGCTATGGGAGAGGTTGTAAGTTATTTTTTAATTATTGGTTGACACTTTTCTCATTATCATTAAGTTTTGTAAATAACTGGATTATCATGCCATGCTCCAAGTGGTTACAGTGATATTCCAGCATTCCATGTAATATGGCAACAATTTTAGATTGTATCTGTTTTGAAAGCAGAGTTTATTTTCTTAGAGATGCCTTTGTAGAGGTTGTGGGACTAGTGCACACTTTGCTAACTGCCACAGGGCTTGGTCTGGCTAGCTATCCAGATGAACCTTTCAGAGCTGTGGGAACACTTTGTGGGGATCACTCAGTCTTTCTTTTGAAAAGGAATTGGCTGTTGTGTAATTGAAAGAAAGATTATTTATATTTATAAATGCATGTTTTAATAACTTATTTATATTTGTAAAATATATGATATTGTAATTGTTATTGTACATGTATATACATTTGATACAATGTCCGTATTGAGAAGTGTTTGAGAGCAATAAGGTCACTAAGACCTGTTGGCATAAAGTTGAATGTCTTGCTTGACATCCCTTCACTATTGTACATCTGTGTTGTACATATGTACAGTGTTAAATGCCTGAGCTCCATGTGTGTGTGTGTGGTGGTTGTACATCATGGCAGCATTCTGGTAAAGATTCACAATCAAAATTACCTTAAATTGTGCTTGAAAAATTTCAATAATCTTAAATTTCACAGAACTGATCATGTGTGTAAAATGTGACATTTTCGAAATAAGAAAAAAGAGTATATTATTCATGACTGTTTTGTGTGCACAGTAACAATGCAATGTGTGTGTCCATCAGATGAAACATGTAATACTGTAATGAGTGAGTGAAGAATTTAGACACGTCAGGTTGAAAATGCTAAATCTGATAGATTAGTTAAATGTAGTTGATTCTATGAACTACCTTTTCCAGTTAAGAAACTTGTGAAGTAACAAAGCAAGATAGTAGGTGAGGAAGCAAAGAAGTAATTAAATGACAGTCATTTGACAGCATTTTATTAGTTAGGTTCATCAGATCAAGTCTTCTAAGCTAAAATTCTCACACACCCAACCATGATATGCAGTGTTTGTACTTTAACTTAAATAATATAATGATTGGTATTGAGCACTGTCTTCCAATCCAAGTTGTGTGGTGGTGTCGCTGGTCATTGTAACTGTGCTATTAGCAGTGACAAAAAAAAAAAAAAAAAAAAAAAGTGATTATTTAACTGAAATGCTGCACTTCTCTTCAGGTGCTTAGATGAATTAGATTGTATAAGAGTAGTACATTATTGCTGTATGTACAGTTGAGATACTATATATAAAGACTTACATGTAGAAAGAAATATTTGTTACTAATTTAATGAACACTTCAATGCCTTGACCTAAGAATTCAGATATCTGAAGAAGGCCAGGCAAGCTCTGTGGTATTTTATGGAAATTGTTAATAAAGCCATATTCT
This sequence comes from Callinectes sapidus, assembly GCA_020233015.1. Taxonomy (NCBI): domain Eukaryota; kingdom Metazoa; phylum Arthropoda; class Malacostraca; order Decapoda; family Portunidae; genus Callinectes; species Callinectes sapidus. The sequence goes on along the minus strand of CM035210.1, from coordinate 2,353,621 downwards.
TTTACATTGACTGTTACCTTTTAGTGATGAAGTATGTGTGCATGTGCATGTGCATGTGTGTGTGTGTGTGTGTGTGTGTGTGTGTGCGTGCGTGCGCGCGCACGCACGTGCATGTGTACATGTGTGCGTGCATACATGCTTGCATTGGTGTGTTTTGTGCCTTGTTTTGGTTACCACCTTCTGCTGAGCTGATATATCGATGGATCTATAAGAAATAGGATTTGGAGACAAAAGAGTGCATGTATTTCATTTAAACTTTCACTTGTCAATCAATGAATCATCAATTATGGGACATACACCAGGGGTCGCATCACCTCACCTACCCTATGGCTCTATTCTTTGCAGTCACACCTCGTAAGGCTCCATGTAGGCTCCCTTCCTGTACAAAGTAACTCCCAGCAAGAGATGTTGACTTGCTGCAGCCATGAGTTTTGTCGGTACCTCCTTGGCTTCCTCCATGCTGGGTTATCCCTTTTGGAGACAACCCAGTAAGCAGGATCGGCTTCATGGTAGCGTCCATGCAGGCTCCCTTCCCTTACCAAGTAACTCCCAGCAAGAGATGTTGACCTGCAGCAGCCATGAGTTTTGTCGGTACCTCCTTGGCTTCCTCCATGCTGGGTTATCCCTTTTGGAGACAACCCAGTAAGCAGGATCGGCTTCATGGTAGCGTGCCACTTGCCCATATAGCTAGTGTTGACCGACTATGCTAGTAATGGGCCTTGAATCAGTCTCACGGAACAATTGCTGATTTGACACAAATGGTACCCCATAATCCTGTGAAGGCATCTAGTACCAAGAACATCAATCCATCCCTTCAGGTAGGTGTTCAGTGTCCATGTCTCATGACCAGAGAGTAAGATAGCGATCACCTAGACTATGCTTCATGTCTGTTGTTGCACTGTATGCTCCCACTGAGATATGTGAAACTGAAGAGAAGATGTTCTATGCCAAACTCAACTCTGTACTAGTGTCTGTTGTGATGCACTAATTGTCTTGTTGGACTTTAATGCTGCCACTGGCACTTAGAAGGCTGGCTACAAGCTGTGTTGGCCCCCATGACTCTGGTACCAGGAATGACAAAAGCTATTTCCTTCTGAATCTTGCAAGATCCAGAAGGTTGAGAATTGTGGGTTCTTGGTATCAGAGTCCAGCTCTGCACTGCTAGACTTGATATAGCAATGCTGGATGGGTAGTGAAGAAGATTGACCATAGCGTTGTTAGAACTTGGAGAATTCTCCAGAACTGCAAGGTTTTTTTGGAGTGCCAAGTTCTTTGTGACTAATCAAAGGCTTGTTGTTGCTACATTCAAGCTCCATGTCAAGTCTAGAAAGGATTGTGAGTGCTGTGAAATGTGGAGGGGTATGGCCAACTTTTTTCCTGTGAATACAGGAGTGAGGAAGGGGTGCATGCTTCCATCAATTTTCAACACCTGCATGGTTTGGGTATAAGGCAGAGTTGTAGACCAGTCCTTGTGGAGCATCTGCCTGCGATACTGTGATTACAGATCTTGTTTTTGCTGATGATTCAGTAATCTTTGATAGTAGCTCTAAAGGCACTGCATGAAGAAGCAAAGGTCTTGGGTTCAGGTTTCCTGGAGGCTTACTGGATAAAACAGAACAGTCTTTCCATGCATGTGTTGAGGACATTGAGATCTCAGAAAACATTACATACCTTGGTAGTATAGTGTGTAAAGATGGTGGGCTGAGCCAGGAAATCATAAGATGATTGGCCTTCCCCATAGTGTTATTGGCTTACTCAATGTGAGTATTTAGCATTGTCAGTACCTGTGCAAATGGACAAAGATTCGTTGGTGATCCTTTTCTTATTCTATGGTTGTGAGATGGACACTGAACATTGACCTGAAGAGGCTAATTGATGGCCTTGGTACCAGATGCCTTTGCTGGATCATGGGGTATCACTGGTATGACTTTGTGTTAAATCAGTGATTGCTCCGTTAGACTGATTCAAGGCTAATTATCAGCATAGTCTGTCAATGCCAACTGCAGATATATGGGCATATGGCATGCTATATGGAAACTGATTGTGCTTATCAGGTTGTCTCTGAAAAGGATAACCCAGCATATAGGAGGCCAAGGAGATGCCCACAAAACTCATGGCTGCAGGAAGTCAGTACATCTTGCTGGGAGTTACTTGGTACAGGAAAGGAGATGGAGACTTGTGAGAAGTGACTGCCAGGAGTGGCGCCATAGGGTAGGCAAGGCGATGCGGCCCCCAGGTGTATGTATCCTGTGATTGATTGACTGATCATCCCCCCCCCCCCCAAAAAAAAAAAAAAAAAAAAAAAAGTGAAAGGGCAAAAAGAAGGTTTGTCACTTTTATTAAGAGAAGGCCTTGTTAATATTGCAGGGAGGAATGTGGTCCTTTATAGAAAGGTTAGTTGTAGATTGCTGGGCTCAGGTGTTGGAATGTTTGTAGATCAAGGAAGTAGAGGTATAGGATGATTTTTGTACTAAAGTGGTATAAGAAGTACTGTATGTAAGTGTAGAGTATGATGATGAATGAAATGGAAGGTATACATATCAAGAGATGGTCCTGTGGTCCTGGGCACTGCAGCACTTTTTTCTATCTTTTGATTAGAGAATGGGTATCAGCCAAAGACAATAAACCATCAGTAAAAGAGATGGCCATCTAATTCTATTATTCTTTATTTATTGACTTCATGTAAGAGGGAAAATCCAGCCAAGGGCAACAAAAATGGCTAGACAGAAAGCCCCACTTAGTGCCACTCCCTACTTGAAGGTCATCCTGCTTGCAGTGTGGTGGTGCAGTGTGAAGTGGTGAGATTACTACAGGTGAAGGTATGGGCCACTTGGTATGTCAGATGTGCAGTTATAACCTCTTGTCTTGAAATTCCATAAAAAGAAGACTTGAGAATACAATAAAAAACAGGACAGAATGAATCAAACATAAGCGTTGAAATGTTTGAAAACTCAATGGACATTATATAATTCAAAGCAATATTGAAAACCTATCCCTTTTAAAGCCATTTTAATGATCTTAAAGACTCAACCAAGGATATTGTAAATACTTAGAATCCTTGGACTCAACAGTCACCGTATAACCATGGAAACAGCAATAAAAATTCAACTGTCATTATATGAACACGAAAACAACTTTGAAAATCCTTGCAACTTTTGTCAGTGTTATAAATAATCAAGAGGCCGTATCGATTTTTTCATTAATGCAATGCGAGCTTAGAGACATGCTGTTTACACACCATAGACTGAATATGACCATAAGTACGTCTATGATTATGGTTTTCACACAAAGACATATGACGCTCCCTGTTTTGCCTGCCTCTAGCAAACTTGCACTCCCTTCTTCCCTCTTCTTCTCTTCATTGTGTCAGTGGATCATTGTTTTGATAGAAATTCAAGCTGAATTATGATAGAAAACAGATGGGATGACTGATAAAGTCACAGGCCTGCAAAACTGGATTTTCCCAAAATTGTTTTGAATATGAAATGTGCATTTAAACATTTTGAGGGTGCTAAATCAAAATAATATCATCATCTCAGTTTTTTCCTACCACATAAGGTTTAGGCACACATTTGTATACACATTATATATTGAAGGACTAGATAAAATGATAGGAAATTTGCCTGATTATTTATTCAGAGAAGAATGAATGAAAGAAATATAAATCAAAACTTATGAAAATGTGCTCTTAATTGTTCTTTATAATTGTAAAATCAGAATCTTTTCTTCTTGTCTTGAAGAGTACGTCTGTAACCTTTACGTTTGTAGCCATTTTGTGAAGTCTCCCGGTGCAACATCCAGCAATAGTCCGCTAACATACTAGCGTTCTACCATCCTTGGTACCTTCTCTCCATGTCCTTTATGTCCTGGTGGAATCTTTCCCCCTGTTCTTCACTCACGTCTCCTAAATTTTCTGGGAAATGGTCAAGATGCGCATGTAGAAAATGGACTTTAAGACTCATGTTTCATCCCAAAGCCTTGAACTTTTCCAGCATTCTTCCTACGATATCCTTGTAGTCTGGGCCAGTATTTATAGAAATGTACTTGGCACTTCTCAAAATATTGACTTAACCAAATCATTTTCTTCAAGATTGACTTAGTAGGTCTCAAGATTTGTAGTTAGGACCTCCTAAATCAATCTTCGCTGCAAGGATATAATTATTAGAATCCTTGGTCCACACCGACTGGGTACCGGGTGACGAGATACGTGGGGAATTTCCGAAACCCCTCGATCGAGTCTTGAGCATCAAGCTTCAAGGATAAGAATTCTCCTTCAGTGGCTCTTTGTATGATGTCAGTACGCCATCGTGAGGTGTACACGAAGCGTGAGGTGACAGCGGACATTTTTACCTCGGCCAATTCCCGACCGAGGCAGGATGTCCTGGTGGCGTCAGAAAGCCATCGAATCTTCACATCCACACTCGGGATGTCCCGGAACATGAGCTTGACATACAAATCTCGTGGAGCAAATGCAGGAGGGACATGAGTAGCCTGAGGAGATGATCTGGAGGGATCAAAGTTGGGGGGAGAGGAAGTGGGAGCCGTGGAACGAGATTTTTCTGTGAGCTTCGATGACTTGGGAGCGGGAGATATGGTTCACTCGAATCAGAAGCCTGTTCCATGGGTCGGTTGGTACGGGTGACAGTTTGGGTGACAGGGTGGGATGCCTCAGCTAGGGGTTGCCAGGTAGTAGGGCCAGAATGTTGAGTGTGGAGCGCCATTGGTGGCCAATGTTTATCTGAGTCATCCTCGTCGTCGCTGAGGGCGAGATCTTAATAATAATAATAATAATAATAATAATAATAACAACAACAACAACAACAACAACAACAACAACAACAACAACAACAACAACAACAACAACAACAATAATAATAATAATAATAATAATAATAATAATAATAAATAATAATAATAATAATAATAATAATAATAAATATAAATGTGATTGGCTGTCTCCTGATAGCCAATGAGCGCTCTTATGGGAGTTAGCGACACCCACCCCAAATAACGACGATGTTCGTGGATACCGATTCTCGAGTGTCGCTATCAGGTCTGTCGTTAGTTAAGCGCGTCGTTACTACCGACGCGCTTAGCGACAAGCTTCGTGGATCCGGGCTTCAGGTCCTAAGCCTTCCGAGGGTTTAGGCCAGTGGTTCTCAAACTTTTACAGGGTAACGCCCCCTTGGCTAACAGGTGGATTCCTAGCGCCTCCCTCACACACACAGGCGAACACAAACTTACTATATATATATATATATATATATATATATATATATATATATATATATATATATATATATATATATATTTTTTTTTTTTTTTTTTTAATTGAAAACACAGGCAGATACATTGGACTTCGAACTCCGTAACAAAATAAAGCTATTGTAACGATGATGTGAGTGTGTGGTGTTGCACACAGGGTCGTTTTCTGCTTTTATCGCTGTGAGAAAAGTGATAGTCCGTGAAGGACAAACGAAAACAACCTGTCAGGACATGTATTATGTCATTTAGGTTTTCTAAAAACAAACTTAAATATTAGCTGCTCCTGATGCCACCCTACCGCCCCCTTTCGCCTCACCGTCCCCAGGGGGGCGGTACCGCCCACGTTGAGAACCACTGGTTTAGGCCAAGGATATTATAATTAAGGATAAAGTGATCGAATTGGCGAAATTGAGGAAAATGTTGATGCCTTCAGTTGACACTAGAGAGCAGCAGCAGTCGAGAGTAGTGAAGGGAGGGGGACCCCTGCTGCCAGCTGTTGACGCCACACAACGGCAACGCTCCACCACCATCACATTCATAATGTCCCCACGTACAACAAGAAGGAACAGTTCTTGCTGCTTTTATGGCAAAAAGTGAGCAACTTGTCCACGGATGCGCCTTCATCTGTTCCCTGGAGACACTAGAAGGTATTTAGTGATAGATAATGATAAGATAAATCAATAAATATGACACACATTTAAATAAAAAGCCATTCTATATATAGGAGTATCTGCCTCACTGAGGAAACGTTAGGTAAATATCGTTAAAACATTTACAAATCTATCCTAACCTTATCCAGCCTTATCCAACCTTATCCAGCTCTAAATGTTGTGAAATAGGGACTGGTTTTATTGTTGAGTTGAATTTTATTGGCACTGACACACATTTCACTTGCAGACGAATGCAGTGGCTCCAACGCAAGCTGACTGGAAAGACCACCACCCTGTTGTTACCATGGCTTAATAATGCAGTCCCACGTCTCACGGGTAAGACAGCTGTGTGTGTGTGTGTGTGTGTGTGTGTGTGTGTGTGTGTGTGTGTGTGTGTGTGTGTGTGTGTGTGAGTGAGTGTGAGTGTGTGTAATTTAGTATATCAACTATATAGATAATTTTAACATGTTTCATATATTTCTTCAGTAGTAATCATTCTTATTCTATCAATCATTTTGTTATGTGAATGCAATCATTATTCTTGTCACAACATTGCAAGTATGAAATTCAATGCTTAGGAGGCATTAAAATTCTGTTTACAGTTTCAGAATTAATCTAGTCATTATGGCTATTGACTTTATGTAACCGATATTACACAATAAAATATATTAATATATATGTATATGTATCAATGTACCTATGAAAGAGTGAATATACGACTAAATATATAAGAAAAGGAGGGCGGAAAATCAATGTACCTATGAATGAGTGAATATATGGCTAAGTATATAAGAAAAGGAAGGCGAAAAATTAAACCAAATAATATAGCCATCCCTTGTGAAACATAGAAAATGGGTTCCATTTTCTATCTTTAGTTCCGTCAGTGGCCACTGTGGCGCCATGATCTTTCCTCCAAGGTATAATTCACGGCCTGGTATCTTTCTTAGAATCCTTGGTTTAGGCCAGCGAGGGCATGGAAAACATCATTACGAAGGATTTTAGTAGGTAGCATAAAGTAGTCAGAGGGTGGAGGAGAGGGAGGAACAAGCCCGGAATCATCCAAGGTAGAGTTTTTAGCAAAGGTTTGAGCAAAGAGTTCAGCTTTAGAGATAGATGGGATGGCGTTGGTGCCATCAGGTTGAACTAAGGGAGGGAAAAATGAAGATGTAAAGTTGTTGGAGATGTTTTTGGCTAGATGCCAGAAGTCTCGAGGTGAGTTATATCTGGAAAGATTTTGACACATTCTATGAATGAAGGAGTTTTTGGCAAGTTGAAGAACAGACTTGGCATGATTTCTGGCAGAAGTATAAAGCGCATGAGACTCAGGTGATGGAAGGCTCATGTACCTTTTGTGGGCCACCTCCCTATCACGGATAGCACGAGAGCAAGCTGTGTTAGACCAGGGTTTGGAAGGTTTAGGTCGAGAAAAAGAATGAGGAATGTACGCCTCCATGCCAGACACACTATCACCTCTATTATGCGCTCAGCACACAGAGACGGGTCTCTGTCACGGGAGCAGTAATTATTCCAAGGAAAATCAGCATAATACCTCCTCAGGTCTCCCCAACTAGCAGAGGCAAAACGCCAAAGGCACCTCCGCTTTGGAGGATCCTGAGGAGGGATTGGAGGGATGGGACAAGATACAGATATGAGATTGTGATCGGAGGAACCCAATTGAGAAGAAAGGGTGACAGCATAAGCAGAAGGATTAGAAGTTAAGAAAAGATCAAGAATTATGGGCGTATCTTCAAGATGGTCAAGAATACGAGTAGGGTGTTGCACCAGTTGCTCTAGGTCATGTAGGATAGCAAAGTTATAGGCAAGTTCACCAGGATGATCAGGGAAGGGAGAGGAAAGCCAAAGCTGGTGGTGAACATTGAAGTCTCCAAGTATGGAGATCTCCGCAAAAGGAAAGAGTCAGAATGTGCTCCACTTTAGAAGTTAGTAGTGAAAGGATTTTCTATAGTCAGAGGAGTTAGGTGGGAGATATGCAGCACAGAAAAATTTAGTTAGAGAGTGACTCTGAAGTCGAAGCCAGATGGTGGACAACTCAGAAGATTCAAGAGCGTGGGCATGAGAGCAAGTTAAGTCGTTGCGGACATAGACGCAAGATCCAGCTTTGGAATGAAAATGAGGATAGAGATAGTAGGGGGGAACAGAAACGGGGTTACTGTCAGTTGCCTCAGACCCCTGTGTTTCAGTGAGGAAAAGAAGATGAGGTTTAGTGAAGGAGAGGTAGTGTTCTACAGATTGAAAATTAGATCGAAGACCATGAATGTTGCAGAAGTTGATAGAAAAAAAATGGGAGGTATCAAGACACTCTGTACTCGTGTGTCTTATAATGTGTCATCTACTATGTCTGAATGGAGATCTGTTGTGTCTGGTGTTATTTTCTCACTTTCTATGTCATTTAATGAATTTTCTTCCTCACTAGAAATTTTTGTTTTCATGAGGTCGTCTGCATGTCAAATAGTTACTTCTCCCGTTTCTAAAAGTAGAATTTTGTATTTGTTTCCTCCTGTATTTTCAATGACTTTATATGGACCTGTGAATCTAGGGGAAAGTCTGTTGCTGCTTGCAATTGGAACATGAAGTTTTGCCATCACCATATCTCCGGTAACTAGATTTACCTCTCGTGCAGTTTTACGCTGTTGGTGTTGTAAGTCCGTTGAGTACTGTATCATGTGTTCCCTAACCCTCTGGTGAATACTTTGGAATGAATTGATTCTGGTTTTTATGAAATCATCTTGGTTGTATACTGTTTTGGTGTATGAGTCTAGGAGCTCATATGGAAGCATTTTATCTTTCCCCCAAATTATGTAATGTGGTGTTTCTCCAGTGGCTGAGTTTATCTGTGTATTCAAGGCACATTTAACATATGGTATCTAAGTGTCCCAAGTGATGCTGTAGGGATTAATGATAAAACTTCTCAAACAGGTAATGCTTTTTCTGTTGAGTCTTTCAACTACACCGTTACTCTGTGGTCTGTAAGCCTGAACATTGATCTTTTTGACATTGAATGATTTACACAGTTCATCTAGAATCTGGTTATTGAACTCTGGACCATTATCAGGAATTATTGTTTGTGGTTTTGTGAAGTTACAGATTTTTTGGTCAAAGATTATTGAAGCAACTGTTTCTGCCTTCTTATTTTTCGTGAGTTGCACAATACAAAATCTGGATAGATAGTCAATAGCTACGAGTAGATACTTAAATCCATTTTGTGACATGGGTAACTCGAGAGTATCTATGTGAACTCTTTCCCAAGGTTTCAGAGGAACTGCTGGATTTTGAAATGGTTATTGTACCTTAGACCACATATTCTTACTTAAATTTGTAATGAACATGTTAACTTGAAGAAAAAAAAGAGTCTTTTCTGCCTGTTTTTTTATTACAAAAAAGCCTTCGATATGGTGAGCGTGTGGGATTATGGCACAAACTGGTGAAAGAAAATGTGAACGGTAAAATTCTTAATGTGATCAGGAATATTTACAAAAATGTGAAATCTTGTGTAATGTTAAATCAACATGTATCAAATTCTTTTGTTTGTAATGAAGGAGCCAGACAAGGGGAAAACCTATCGCCGCTGCTTTTTGCCTTTTATGTTGACGATTTAGACAATTATTTAATGGAACTTAATTGTAACTATTTGAGTTTTGATGATGATTACTTAAACACATTCTTGGAACTTATTTGTTATGTATGCTGACGATACAATATTACTATGTGGTAGCGAAGGTAGAATGAAAGATGCATTGGTGGCTTTGTACAATTATTGTGAAGATTATAAATTAAGGCTTAACTATAACAAATAAAAAATGGTTGTGTTTAGCAATGGAAAAATTCGTCATAGTTTTGATTTTGAGTTTGGCGGTGAAAACATTGAGGCGGTAGAGAACTTTAAATACTGAGAATTATCATTCAATTATAATGGAAGGTTTCGGAAAGGAGAACTAGATCTCAAAGAACAAGCAACAAAGGCCCTTTATTCAGTTATAGGAAGTGTCTTTTAACACTCGATGTGTGGCACACGATATGCTCACAACAGAGAGCACACACAGCACGATCATTCTGTTGAAAAAATCCATAGTTATTTGTCCATGATGACTGAAATGATCGGACATCAAGTTTGACTTTTTTTCGCAGTAGGCATGGCGACAGTTAACTAGAAAGAGTATCGCACGCCTACGGCGGCTAAAAATGTCAGTGAAAAGACAACGCTGTGTTACCGATGCGAGCGACCGGGGCCTACTCGTCTACATCTCGTTGTGTCCACGTCCCATACTCCTCGCCGCGGGCACGATACAGCGTCTTATAGGAAAGAATAATTCTAGATCATAGGAAAATTGCAATCAGGATAAAAGTAAGGATCCAAATACAGTCTCTCTCTCTCTCTCTCTCTCTCTCTCTCTCTCTCTCTCTCTCTCTCTCTCTCTCTCTCTCTCACTATTTTGTTTAGCAATTTTTCGTTGCTCCTTCGAATCACCTGCCATGCCATAAGCAAGCACTCAGCGTACCAAGTCTGGCACGCGTGCCATAGGTTGCCCCGCCCTGTTCTAGACTAATGCAAGCAGTATTATTTATTGAAACAAAACGGAACAAGGATTATGCCACCTTCTGCCACAACTTTTTGGTTAGTTTTGGAGAGGCCAGCACTACCAGAGAAGTCTCAAGTGCAATCTCAATTGTGGAAAAAACTTGCTCACGTCACAGTTCCCGAAGTTTAAACAAAATTCAAATTGTAGCTTTCCAGGGCGCCACTGATTACCTTAAGGTGTTAAAAAGCCATGGGTGGACGCAAGGGAATACCATTACGTGTGAAAATGTACTTCGAGCCTTCGAATTTCTTATTGGCATGGCTCACATTGAACCTAGATTTTGAAAACTGCTCTACTTGTGATTACACACCTAAGGACACTCTTCGGTCTCACAACCCAAGTGAGAATGAAAGTTAGGAATTCTGATGACTCAACTGCCCTTGCAATGGTTGCCGCTGTTCCTAATAATACAGCTGGGGATACTGAAGGACCCCCATATGCAGCCATGGCAGTCTCAGGCAAATACATCACTACTTGTACGTACCTACTATCAGCAAGAAGGATATGTCACTGCTAGACGTTTGTGCGTATCGAGGATCAACGTAGAACGCAGAAAAACAAAATCAGTGAGTGGTGGAGCCTCAAGAGCATCACACCAGAAAGGACCGGGTGCAGTGCGTAAACTTGCAAAAACAAGCAACGCCCCTGCCTGTAACACTGCTTCTTCCTCATCGCATGATACTTTTGGACCGAAAGGTTACTGTGTCATACATGACAGTCCCATCCATTCTACTGAGGAGTGCTACACCCTTGCCAAAATAAAGGCCACAGCCAGAGAACAGGTGGAATTCTTGGGGGAGGTTACGTGCCCTACAAGACAAAAGCCAGGGTAGGAAGATGAGTAACTCCAACAAACAATGTTGCAGAATGGCCTGACGGTCACACTGTCAACGGAAAATAACTGCTTTCAGTACTCCCAGTGGCCATTTTGAATGGTTACGTATGCCATTTGGACTGAAATCAGCCCCTATTACATTCCAAAGGACGGCAAATACTCTTTTTACGAGTATGTCAGGCAAGAATGCCCATATGTACCTTGATGATGTGATAGTCTGTAACCAAGACCCGGAGTCTCATTTTCAATGCTTAGAGCCGTACTCAAAGAAGTTGGCCTTCAAGTAGAAATCTCAAAATGTGAATTCCTAAATTAAGGAGAAAATTTCCTTCTTAGGCCACCGTGTTGACGTGGATGAAATCCACACCATGCAGGATAAAATCCATGCAATAGTCGTAGATAAGTTTCCAAATCCTGAGAACGTAGACAATGTTCGTTCTTTCCTTGGATTGTGTGGCTACTTCACGTGATTAATTTAAAACTTTGGGACAATAGCCTCACCCTTAACAAAACTGAAAAAGGAAATACCCTTTCACTGGAACGACGCCCAAGAGGTAAGTTTCCACAAGCTGAAAGTAGGCTCTCACCAATGCTCCAGTATGGGCCTTCCCAGATTATGAGGTTCCCTTCGTCTTGTGTACGAATGCCTCCGCCAAGGGCTTGGTGCAGTTTTAATGCAACCAGACACTAATGGTAAAAATTATGCCATTTCATTCGCGAGCAGAACCTTAACTGCTCCTGAGATAAATTATTCTGTTAACCCATCAGGAAACACTTGCGGTTGTCTGCATCAGTCAACCCTCGCTTCGTGTGGTTCGAAACTTCAAAGCCATAATAATTTTCGAAGGCGTAAGTGATGCTGACATTCAGGTTTAATAACCTTGAATGTGTAAGGTCCAACAGAGCTGGGTCAAATGTCGAGACGGCCTGTAGATCTCCTAGAGCAGTATTCAGTTGCTGTGTGACCTTCTTAAAAGTCTGCTCGGAATTTTGGAGAGAGCAGTATAAGGATATCTGACCCAAAGAACATCCTCTATCAAGGAATCTTGTATAAAATGAGAGAGTTCCAGTGAGAGCTCCAGGCTTGAGGTGAGCCGGATTCAGAGTCAGAGTAGAGCATATATATATATATATATATATATATATATATATATATATATATATATATATATATATATATATATATATATATATATATATATATATGTGTGTAATGAGCTGGTGTTAGCCTCCCCTTATTATTCACATTCATGTAAAGTTACCCACCACAGCTCCACCCTGGGCTCACCTTACAACCAGCTCAAGACATACAAAAACCCCTTAACTGTACAAGTAAGCAAGTAGAAACTCCTGTTAGGGTCAAATAAACGCATTATACATCACAAAAGTTTAATCCTAGAATCTTATAACTAACACAGCCAAGAAATAATTACACACAATAATAATACCTCCAAACTCAAAACATAAATTCTATTATCAACCCAGAACAAAAATAGTTTCCTGCACTCACAATACCAGTCTCTGTACACACACACTCCCACACAAGTTACCACTGGCGTTCCCCTGCACTGCACTTAGCCTGGACTCTTGCTTGTCTCCGCATACACGCAAGCCGTTAGCCGGTCCTGACAACTCCACAGCTACAGGCCCTGGAAACCCCTGGTCCTCTCTTCTGCAGGCAGAATCACCGGGTAGCCCTCGTCCTCACCGTAATCATGGTGACAGAGACTCAATATGACGCCTCCTCCTGCACAGCCTTGTACGCTTTCCAGTCACTCCGGCCCCTAGTTGTTCCGGCCCTCGGTCACTCCGGCCCCCAACCCTGGTCACTCCGGCCCTCCACCCTGGTCACTCCGGCCCTCCACCCTGGTCATTCCGGCCTACCACCCCAGTCAATGCGGCATTCTACTCTGGTCATTTATTTACTTATGAAGATATATTAAATACTTTAAACAACCAATGAAGAATAAAGTGTGAACTATCATTAATATAATTTGAAACATTTGAAAAATTTATTCATAGTAATTATCCGTATCAATTACAAACCACATATAAGATTAATGGTGATAATTACCAGCCTTTATAAAGCTTTTGCGTTTCAGGTAACTTTGAACTATCATTAATATAAAGTGTGAACTATCATTAATTCATTTGTGAACTATCAACTAATACATAAATGAGGAAGTGCTGAGAGAGAAAGGCGACCGGATGGAGGGGAGATAAACACGAGGAAGAGGTGAGGAGATAAAAAAACTAAAACAAAATACTAATAAAAACATCATATATAAAACAGTAAAACTAAAACGCTAAAACATTAAAACCAAACTATATTGAAAATAAAATAATAAAACTAAACTAAAATAATAAAAAAACACATAAAACACAGAAATGTAAGCAACAAAGTAAAGAAAATTAATGGCTTGGTCCACTCAGTCTTGAGCAAGCTTTCAGTAATTGATTGGTTGTAATTCTATGCTGCTCGTACTTTTTCCACAAAGTAAAGATGCGACCTTGCATAGACCGATATTTTCGTCGCTGATAGCGTGACAGCTTCCCGTCCTTCACCAGCCGCACCTGCATATGGACATTTTTGGCTTCCTTGTACAACAAAGGTACCAGTACATAGAGGGGAATGTGCGCATTACCTGCTCTACCGTTTAGTCTTCTGTGGTATCCTTCTACATCGTTATTGGTCCGTATACTCTCGCCGAAAATAGTCCACTCACTTGGCGACCACAGTCCATCGATCCAAGTATCCTCTATGTACAATAACAACTCTTTGACTGGTCCTGCAGGTGCCCGGGATTCTAGGTGCCGAAATGTGTGTTCAATGTGTTCCCCTGGGAGGAACGGAAGCGCCATTAATTGCCGTACATAATCTTGTGTAGGCCGATGCTTGACGTATGGCACTGCAAGACCGAGTGATTGCACTTTTCTCCAAATTGCCTGGGTCCAATGAAAGGCACAGCCTTGTAATTTAGCAACTGGGAAAAGAGATCTCACTGCTGACCATAAAGCAATTTCAAAATCCATTACAAATTTTTGTACGTTACATTCTGGAATTAAGGTTAACATAGCATTTAAAACTTTTTTGTAATCTTTCTTCCTTTTCCGTGACATGAGTGCAAATGCCAGTGGTACTTGTTTTATATTATTTTCATCTCCTTTAATAAAAGCATGGATGCCAAAAAGCTGCTGGAACGGCTCTCTCACGACACGAAACGTCGCATCCATATACCACGTTTTGGCCTTCTTCAGCAGTGAAAGCTGTTCTGTTGTTGCGAATATCAAATGGCGTGCATTATCTAACTTAATGTCTACTTGGAGAAAGTCTGTAGGAATAAAATCATTGGCTACTTCAAAATCAAGTGAATTTGGCTCCAAAGGGCGATCTTTTTGCCGCAAACGATTCAGACTGCGAGCAATGTATTCTTGATTTACATGCGTATCGTCTCTGCCTACAGTTTGCATTACGGCACAGTCAACTAGCGTGGTGGCAGATTTGAAAAAAAGTTTCCTTTCTCTGTGGCTAAAGACTTGGCGAGAGACGTGACTTGAGCTTTAATAGCAGCATCAGGCTGTGCTTGATGCACGTGAGGACGGGATCCACGATGAAATGTAGAACCATTTTTGGAGACTGTAGCCGGGCAAGTCAAAGCTTTGCTTCTAACACTGCAGTGCCATGTGGATTTACCATCAATTTGTGTCTTCTTTTTCCCCAATGCTTTCCTGTTATAAGTGTACCCTAATGAATCAACCATGAGAGTTTTTCCGCCTCTAGTTGCACCCTCAATTAGTTTATAGGAAATTTCATGTTCTCCTACACTCGGTACGTTCTCCAATGTATCATCCGGTATGATGTCTTCTTCACACGGGGCTGGTATTGGTGGGCGGGTGCTTATATCCGGCACAGGCGTAATATTGTGATCTGGGGCGCTCTCAGTCACGGGTACAAGCACATCTGGCAACGCAATGAAATAATTCCCATCATTATTATTATCGTTTATACTATTGTTATTACAAATATCATTTCAAATAATTTTGACATTAATTTATTATTAATATTATTATTATCATTATCATTATTATTATTATTATTATTATTATTATTATTATTATTATTGTTAATACTACTAATAGTAGTAGTAGTAACAACATTCTTTAGAGTATCGTTTTTATTATCATTACCAACACCATTAACAACACCAACAACATTCTTTGGAGTATCGTTTTTATTATCATTACCAACGGGCCGGAGTGACCAGGGCCGGAACAACTAGGGGCCGGAGTGACTTGTTTCGCCTTGTACCACCTAAAAACTCCTGCAAACACCCAAACCATCACTACCATCACCTCCTTAATATCACACACATTGCTCCCTGACTTCAAACATAAATAATGTACAATACTGTGCTGCGTACCTGCTGAATTGTAGTCATGGAACCCGGAAACCAATGCCCAAAAATTCTCCTTGTCTCTACTCGCCAGAACCATAACAGACACCCTCCCGCCAAAATGTATAGGCTCGCTTCACGGACAGGCCAG
>CM035210.1:2311680-2323910 GCA_020233015.1 Callinectes sapidus | reverse complement strand
TCTATTGTTTGCATAACCTATCTACTTGATTTCTTAGCGTACATAGGTACTGTGTGAATAGCAAATTACCAAGATAGTACGACTGTTACTGTTTGGCCTGTGTGGTGTTGGAAAATAATGCTTCTTCCCGGGCTGCTGACGTCAGTGTAGGGTGTGTGAGCCTCAGCCGCTGGTTCTGCAGTGTCTGGCAGTGGCAGGGTCCACGAAGTAGTAGTGCTGTCCTGTGTCCGGTGAGCAGAGGTGTAAGCCCGTATCCCATTGAAAAGCCTCTCCTTGAACAGAAAACGGGATTTGCAATGTTTTATTACCATTCTAGTGACATATTAAGACGATTTCTTCCTCCCTGGCTGGAGGCACAAGCCGTATTTCACGAGTGTTTTGAAGCATCTAAGGACAGAATGACAAGACTGCTGCTGTTCCAAGTCATCTTATTAGTGGACTAACGCCGCAACATGGAATCACAGAGGCTGGAATACGTTATTAAGGTGACTACAGCCACTGTGTGTGACACAAGGCTTTGCCGTGTCAGTGTTTATATTTTAAGAGAGTCGTCCCCCATATAGGAGGGGAGGGAGGGGGGGATATCCAACAACAAACCCCCGCCGCCCTCTTATTTCATCGCTCATTATTATAGGCTCATCTTGCCACAGTATGCAGCCATTGTACTAAGCTTGCATATTAGCCATTCAGACACAGCTTTCGTGGTCAAGTTTAAGTTTAGTGAAGGCTTAGGCGAGATATGAGGGGGGTTCGTGAGCAAACCCTGGGCCCCCGCCGCCGCCGCCAGCGGCGCTCTTATTTCATCGGTCATTTTCACCCTTATCACTCATTATTATAAGCTCATCTTGCCACATTATGCAG
Organism: Callinectes sapidus; assembly: GCA_020233015.1. Lineage (NCBI taxonomy): Eukaryota > Metazoa > Arthropoda > Malacostraca > Decapoda > Portunidae > Callinectes > Callinectes sapidus. Next base: position 2,323,049 of record CM035210.1, on the reverse strand, counting down.
CCATTGTACTAAGCTTGCATATTAGCCATTCAGACATAGCTTTCGTGGTCAAGTTTAAGTTTAGTGAAGGTTTAAGTGAGATATGACGGGGGTTCGTGAGCCAACCCGGGCCTCCGCCGCCGCCCGCTAGCTGGCTCATATTTAAGGTTATTTTCATTTATGCCTGGACTATGTATTTGGGCTCAACAATAAAATTTAATGCTTTCTATGAGTACTATGTGCTGTTTTGAAAGTCTGCCATGCGTGTGGGGGGTGGAGATAGCTGTGGTTGGTGTTATTATGATCGTAAATAAGGGCGGCTTTTGGCGCCAAAATAATTGGAACGCCCAAGACCATTCTTTATTTGAGGCAGTATCAAGTTCTTATTAATTGCCAAAGATAGTCCATATTCAACTGTGTTTTGTACGTAAAGCTCAGTGAAATCAGTTGAGGGTAACAGTGTTTTTCTAGCGGTGTTAAAGTTGCATTAATTTATTTATTTATGAGCCTGTAAATGATTTATTTCTGCCTCTAGATCACTCTCAAGTGTTAATAATAATTAGAAAGAATTACTCAAGTGCTTTGAAGTGGTTTTTTGTTCCTTTTAAGTGGTAGTGACTGAGTATTTAATGAGTTTTAAAAAGGGTTATATTTTTATAAAATACTTTTTTCTAGTGAAAATTCTTTACAATTACTGTTGTTTGGAGTTTATTTATGCTTTGGGAATTAGTTAGAGTATTTATCCAACCGGAAAATGTCCAGTTTTTGGGTCTGAAAGCGTTTTTTCGAAGGGTCATTTTTAAAATGGTCTCCCCTAAAGTACGTACGTAAATATAGACAGTCAACTTAGAGCATGGGGCAGGCTGTGACGTCATCAGCCGTGACGTCATAATGGCGGGTCCCTTCCTGCTGCCTCCCATAACTTATTCATATCGTCCTTATAGCCTGATTTACTGCATGTTTACCGTGTTTGTGTGTGTGTGTGTGTGTGTGTGTGTGTGTGTGTGTGTGTGTGTGATACTGTTATACTGTTATATTTGCTCTTGTCATAATATCTAGCATTGTGAAGTGATTTTTTCCGGGTATATTGAGGTATTTCCTGCAGGTATTTTTCCGCAGGGTTCTCGCCCTCTGTGTGGTGTGGGTGAGTGTGTGAGTGCCTGTCTTTTACTTCCTGCTGGTCAGTGTTGCAGAGAGTATTAGTTGTGTTTGCGGGTGTTACACTGGGGAGAAAGACCGAGTGTAGCAGCAACCTGATGAGTGAATGGTGAGGAATGTAGAAATGTACATAATATAAGGTGATGACAGGATGTGTATTAACACACTATAGTCGTTTTCATCGGTGGAGAACATTTAGGCGCCGGCTGAGTACGGGATTTTCCCGTGAGGAGCGTGCCATGTCTCCACAGGACCACACTGGTGGAAAGGTCCAGCGGCGGCCGCTCCCATCTCTCTCTCTCTCTCTCTCTCTCTCTCTCTCTCTCTCTCTCTGATTATTGTGGTTTTGTGCGTCAGGATTTTCTTTTTATGATGGTAGCCTGGGTGGTGACCTTCTCTTTGGAGCTAGGGCACAGTGTATGGATGTGAATGAGAGAAATTATAGATGGTCTGAGTCCTGCAGCAAAGTGTGCCAGCTGATGTGTGACATGGGAGAGGATGAGTCGGTGGAGCATGTAGTACTTGAGTGTGAGATGTATGAAAGAGACATGATGGAGATGATGCAAGTGATTCTGACTGAGTTAGGGCATCGTTTGGATGAGAGAGTGGAGAAGACAGGAAGGGAATGGATGGTGTTGCTGCTAGGACTGACTGTGTAGAGAGACGAATGAAAGGATGATTGAAGCTGTGAATGAGTTTCTGGAGAAAAAGTGGTGTGCCAGATGTAGAGAAAATTAATGTGCAAGATACTGTTTTTTTTTCTGTGTGTGTTTGTTTGTTTTTGTTTTCTACAGGAGTTGCCGATATAAAGGCTTGGCCATGGAGCAATCCCGAGCCACCTGTAAGTTACTGTAACATCAAGATCAAGACCACAGCGCCGCTTTTGGCTGAAGAATGGAAGCTGGACGTGAGCTAGAGATTGGTTGAAGTTTGGTTGTCTAAATGTGAGAGGATGGGGTGTTGGGAAAATGGAAGATTTAGGCAGGGAGCTGAATGAATGGAAGTTTGATTTAGTAGGTGTCACGGAGACACACTTGAGAGAGGACATGATGGTAGACGGAAATGAGTATGTGATGATAGGAAAGGGGCGTAAGAAGCAGGAGAGACTAGGAGGAGGGGTAGCTTTCCTTCACAGAAAGGAAAGTAACCTTAAAGTAGAAGAGTTAGATCTAGGAAGTAGTGCCATGAGTGAGGATATTCTAGCTTTGAGAGTGGAGTATGCTGGAGAGCATAATAAGCATGAAAGTTTGGTGGTAGCTGTAGTATATATGACAGTAGAGGGTGACAGAGCAGTTAGAGAAAATGGCTTGAAGTATGATGTACTGAGGAGGTTTGTGAGAAAGTATGCTGGAGAAAAAGTAATGATTATGGGAGATATGAATGCACATTCAGGTATACTACTGTAGGTGAGCGAATGAATCGGAATGGTGAGATGCTTGCTGAATTTATAGATGAAATGAATTTAGAAAATCTGAATCAGACGCTGGCGGATGGACGCGTGACGTGGTCTGTTAGAAACCAAGAGTCTGCGATTGATTTTGTGTTGGTGAATGGAAAGATGCGTGAAAGTGTGGCCCGGATGTGGATAGACGAGGATGGAGTGATTGATGTTGTGTCTGATCATAATATGCTTGTTGTGGAATGCATGGTAGGTAGAAAAAGTGAGGTGAAAGTAAAGGAAAAAAAGAGGAAGGGGAGATTGAGGGATGCAAACTGGGAAAATTTTCAGCTATGTTTGAGTGAAAAAATGTGGAATATTGAAAGTGTACAGGATGTGGATGAGCTGAATGAAAAGTTGATTGAAAATGTCAGGAGTGCAGGTGTTAGTGAAATAGGGTATGTTAGGATGAGTGGGAAAAAAAGAAAAAAATAAGCCTTGGTGGAATGAGGAGATTAAGGAAGCAAGAAGACTCAGGAAGAACCTAAATGGAGAGTGTAGACGGCTGAAAAAAAGAGACATGAAAGTGAGGAAGCGGAAGTGGAGTACCACAGTGCATGGACAGCGTATGTAAGGCAGCAGCGGCTGACGAAGAGAAAGATCAGAAATGCGAAAGTGAAGTGTGAGAAGAGTACAATCCAATCTCTGAAAGAGAAGGGTTTACAAGGTGGGCGTGAATGGTACAGATTCATGAGGGGGGAGAACATAACTGAGAGTGAATTACACGCAGTGTAATGACGGCTATATGTATATGTAACTTGGAAATAGTTTTAACCTTGTAGAGGGGCAATTTAAACCATTGTGATCTGTAATTGTTTGGTTTTAAAAGATCTACAATTATACTGCTTGCTTAAATTCTTGATTATAGTTCTTATATATATATATATATATATATATATATAGATATATATATAATATATATAGTAGATTACATTATATATATATATATATATATATATTTTATTCTTAACTATAGGTATTTCTTTTTGATCTGTTGATTCATCTTATTACATTATGGAGCCTGAAACACGTTTGAAAGAATTGATGCTTGGCTTTAATTAAGGCTGATAACATAGAGGTATTAGTTTACACCAAGTCCCTTGGTTTACAGTCTAGCTGAAGTTGAAGAAAGACAAAACAGGGCCAGAGGAGTAGAGGGAGCCGTGGCAAAGACTTATCTCACTCAGCTGACTGGGACGCGTGCGGGGATCTCAGCAGACCCTCCCCTGTCCACAAGCCCCAACACAAACGGGAGCTGCCAGGCATTGCTAAGGGAGAAGTGGGTAAAATTTTTGTTACTTTTGTTCTTGTGATATTAGTGGTTGTGTATTACGTAATGTTCATAGAAAACTGCCAGGTAGAATTGGTAAGATCATAATATTATTTCCTCTAGTTTCATTGAGCAGGGGTTTGTGTTGCTCCGGCGTAACACCTCTATTCTAAGAATATTAGAATTTGTCAAGTCAGCTTAAAGTGTTCATGTCTATTCCATTACTGAAGCCATTCGTAAGTAAGCGACCTGTTCAGTTTTACTGCTGTGCTTCTGGTGATGCATCATTCTCATCCAGTATTTTTTTTTTCCTTCTTTTACATCTGCTCTGCGTTTGTATTTGAACAATTCAAAGTCCCTCCTCCTTGGCAAAATACAAGGTTTTATTTTCAAGTTGTGATCTCACAATGAACGGATCACCTTTGAAATCAATGAACTGAATGAATTTAAAGTTAACTTATTCTAGTCTTCATGTGAAAATTCCAGTTCTTTCAACATCATCTCACTTCTGTTTCACTGTGGCTATCCTCTGTAATCTCTCCAGCTCCTCACCCTAGTCACTCTGGCTCCCTGCACCCTGTCACTCTGACTTCTGTATTTGCACTACAATTTACTAGGAAACCCTTCGGAACTAAGATTCCACACTAATATTAGATTTTCTTTTAGTATTAGAAAGGATACATAGAGTATTTAGCATTCAAAATCAATGAATGCTAAGGCCCCATGTAAAAATGATCTCACCTGAATAGCTTTAACCCCTTCAGAACTGGGATGCATTTTTGTATTAATTTTGTTTATTATTGATTTTATACAGCTTTAGAAACTTATAAGGGTATCCAATTTGTGAAGACTGGCTATCAATCTTCTGACCTCCATAAACCCTTGTTCATGTCACTAAAATCATCTAATCACATTGAAAACTAATGGTAAAGTATCATAGTACTGAAAGGATTAAATGGCAAGTCATTGACTTTAAAGGTTCCTTGAAACCCAGAATGTTATGAAACTGAAGTTCACATAGGCATTACATTGTTCCTGTGTCTCTAATGTTCATATGAATTTATTTGTACAAGGTTAACAAGTTAGTTACATAGGGTAAAAAACATTGTGAGATATTAATTTAGTGAATTCACAATCAGCTCCTTAAATATATTTTAAGGAACCCAGAAAATATTGATGAATGAAATTTAGAGATTCTTGTTTCAAATACAATTTGTCTTTCCAAGAATGAAAATGACATTACAGTAGGAGAGGTCACTGTGATCCCAAGAAGCACACACCTGTGTCTCTCAGGTGCTGCCTCAGTGCTCTGTGGCGCCATGTGTAGTTTGCCTAGCAACCAACTTTGACCATGAGCAGTGTGCGGGTGGATGTCCAGTGGTCACCAGCTGCCCCTGACCAGTTCCTCACCTGGGGCACTGACCTGCAGCTGTACCAGGTGCAGGATGCTGTGCCCTCAGAGACGATCCAGCCACCACGTGAGTCTTGCAGGAATTTGTTGCTTTAGCATGTGCATCAAGATGAAGTGATAGAGTCCTGTATATCTTTTGTATTTCTAATTTCTCTTAATATTATGACCGATGCCTTATTCTAACTAAAGATTTTTCTGTGAAAATTTGCACAACAAAGATTTTGTCAAAATTGTGCTGTTATTAATCAGAACTTTCTCACTCTCTTTACTAAGAAGAGGAAGAGCTATGTTTCTGACTTTTTAAAGTAAATAAATTCATATTTTTGTTTAGTAGCTACTTTTAAATAACTGTGCAATTTCAGGGGTTCGTTTAAGTTCTCACTCGGTGGCATCCCTGCTGGCCACCAATAATGACATCCAGTACATCAAGTGTGTGTCATGGTGTCCTGCTGTGGAGAATGACCCCACCCACCAGCTTCTGGCAGTGGGTCAAGCCAATGGCAAGGTGGCGATCACCAACTTCTGCAAATTAGCTGACCCACGTGGCATTAAGGGCAAAGAGTTTAGTGAGTGTTGATAGTTTGTATGGCTTCCATGCCACATTGCATGTAGTATATAAGGCAACCTTGAAAAAACTTTTCCAGAATATACTTTACCATCACTCATAGAGAACTTTGCTGAAGCAATGAAATGACATTCTTGTTGTGTGAATCTATTTTCTCTTTATTTTGGTATTGGTAATGTTTATGTAATTTGGATGTTTTGATTCTATCTGATGCCTCTGTGAAATATAAGCATCTTGGTTTGGGTGAATGATGTTTTAAATTTCACAAATATGTATTGTGAATAATGTTTGTTTCAGTTAAATTTGTTATATGTATTTCTTAAGAACAGTGAAGTGATTGAAATTTCATGAAAGAATTATATTAAAACCCTTTGATATTTGTAAAGAAATAATTGCTCTGCCTCTTCTCACACATATCCATTCTCATTATAATGAAGTGCTCTCAGTGCTGCAAGTATCTGAACATTGTCTTGATGGTACTACCACTCCTAGATCCCAAGCATGCCCGTCCAGTCAACTCACTAGCATGGTCAAGTCAGGAACCACAACTGCTGGCAGCTGGCCTGGACAAGGTGCGCACTGACCATTCAGTTGTTGTGTGTGATGTGACGCGTCCTGGAGTGGCTCCCTCATACAGTTTCGAACAAAGGAATTCCATCTCAGGGTTAGTGATGTTTATAATGAGAGTGGCTCATTTCTGTGTGTGTGTGTGCTATGCTTTTGTCTGTTGATATCCATTTGGAAGTATATATTCTCCAAGGATATGGCTACGGTAGAGCGTAAACCCCTTCCTATCAAACACATCTTCTAGGTTGTTCTAGCACTCCACTTTTCAGATGTACCAATAATTCTGTACTTCCCTCCCAACTGGCATCCATCTCCTTTTTGAAGTACATATGTGAAAAGATCTTGGTAAAGAATTGAATAGGAATGCAGGAAGTGTGTGGATAGGGAAATTAGATGTTCTGTTCTGGTTCTTTTATGATTTTCTTACCAAATTGAGGTGTGATATTTTTGTGCAGAGATGTGCTGAAGCCATGGATGGAGTACGGGAATGCAGAGACGGCACACAGTGTGGCCTTCTCCTTGCACACAGCCAGAACTCTGATGGCTGGCATGAACAACAAGCAGATCAGGTTATTTGATCTCAGAGGTATGTGCTTTATCTATCTCGCCATATTATAACATGTGGATTCTGTTTATCTCAGTCCAAGTCATTGTTTTTTATTTTACTTTTACTCATTATTATCATCAAACACCATATTGATTTAGAGAACAAGATGTGTGCCTCCACCAACACAAAGGCTGTGTATGGGATCTGCACTGACATCCACAATCAACACAGATTTGCCTCCTTTTTTGAGAATCAGGTAAGTAGATATTTGACAAATGCTGTTAAACTTGACTTTATTATGGTTTTACTCTTGCCTTTCTTTTTACTGTTCTTTCTCATTTTGACTCAAAGAAACAATTATGTCAGTCAATCCAGCCTTTTCCTCCTTTCCATTCAGTTTTTTAGTGTCAGACCTCTCTAAAGTCTCTCTGACTATATCTTTCCCTCTGATCTCTGGCCTTCCTCAGGTCTGTTGCCTCTGAAGTGAACATTCCATTATTATTTTGTCATCATCTCTCCATCCCTTTATCAATCCCCTCAAGAGACCTAACTTTCTCGCTGCTCCACATAAACTTTTTTGAGTTTTTATGTAATATATTCCTTCAAGCATCGATAGAATAAGTTTTATTAAATTCAGTTCTATTTTTTGAGGGGGACAAATAGCTAAAAAGGAATAATACATTAGTGTTATGAATCTTAAATACCAGTTGGTGTTGCAGGTGTCCATATGGGATCTACGGAACATTGAGCGGCCAGTGGTGAACCTGGATGCCAACAAACCTGTCACTAAACTTTCCTGGTGCCCTTCACGGTGAGATTTTGTGTATTGCTCCTTTAGTATACCAGTTTTCACTACCATCATTTTTATCATCTTAATTTTGGAAGGCTATTTCATATTTAAAAGGGGTACATATTTTGTTATTCAATGGTTAATAGCAACTTGCATAGTGACATGATTATTTGAATTTCGTTAGGTTCTTAAAATCTATTATGAGGACTTGATTTTTCTTTTCCTTTGCCCTACAACCTGACACTGCTTTCTAGTACAAAATATTTGTCATGCTTCATCATTACAGTAATATGTACTTATTTTGAAATTCTGCAAGTTATCCATTTAATTTTTGATATCTCCCTTGTATGTTTTCTTTGTAGTTAACAATTTTCTCCCTTTCACTATGCTGGCTCCTACAGTGTTGGATTGGTGGCGTCACTGTGTCGAGATAGTCCCTCAATTCGTCTCCATGACATCCTTCACTACACAGGAGGTGGAGAAGACCAAGAGCCTGCTGTTATAACCCGCTCCATCACACCTGATGCTTCCACTTTCATTTCTGCCTTTTCTTGGCACCCAACACATGAAAATAGGCTTCTCACTGCCTCATACACAGGTACTTTATATTTAGTTTGTCTGTTTGTTTGATTAGGATATATTTTGTTAAACTTTTTACTTGTTTTTGATAGCTAATACTGCCACTGATCTGTCTAGGAAAGCTTGTGGACTACAGTGTGCAAGAGAGGATCACTCTGAACTGGTCAGCTACAAGTGCCCTTGTCTGGACTCATGGCAAGAAGACCCTCCAACAGGTGGACTGTACGCATCCTGTGTATGCACATTATGATGATGTTCTCACTGCTATCATGATGCGTGCACAGAAGAAATATGGTCTCCATGTAAGTGGAAAAAGAAAAAAATAAGAAAAACTTTTAAGAATATAATTTTGTGTTTCTGTATGCTGGCATGCACTTTAAGGTATGTGTTTATGTATGTGTGTGTAATCAGCTGACTAGTAAACACAACAGTAGTCACACTGCTCATAGCTGGTGGCTCGCAACATAGTTGAGTGAGTGAGTGTGTGCTTGCTGGCTGAGAAGACTTGTCAGGTGTTTGTGTGTTTATACACCAAAACACTGGGTGAACTGGTGCAAAAATCTTATAGAATTCTGTTCATGAGGTGATTTGTTCATGAGCAGAAACATTCATGAACCAAGGTTCCATTGTTTTATTCATTTAGTAGTTTTATGATTATACATGATACCAAATGTTTGCAATAGCTTGCTTATACTATGTGACAAGCTTTGAAAGTTCAGTTGGTCTTTTCAATCAGGTGGACAATTTGGCTATGAATGGAGAGGTCGCAGGTGATATATCTCTTCGCAATTTGTGGACATGGCTTGATGCAGCCAAGGGTCTGGCCACTACTGGTAATTTCAAGCTGCCAGGAGGAGTCCCATATAGGTACCATGGAGTCTGGTGAGTACTGTATTGGTTTGGAGACATAAAAATAATAATAGAACAAAGGAAAATAATATAATGCTATTTCTTATGTCCCTTTCTTTGTTCTGCTGAAGTTATGTATTGCACCAGTATCTGTTCACTTATTCACTTTCAGTATCTCCCTATTTAAGATTCCCATTAAAAGAGAATTGATGAAATAGCCATTGCTAAAGTTCAAGATCTCTTAATCCACTCAGATATAACACTCAGAGTGGAATTTTAATATTTTATATAGAAAATTTCATCTTCCTAAGATTACTGATGTATGTTTGGTATTGCAGGAGTCTCTTGACAGCTGGTAACCTGAATTCAGATGTCATTAACCGTCCCTGGATTGGACAAGAAGGTCAGAAGCAACAATTTGCCAAAGTATTCCGGTAAGTAATTGTATCATACTTTAAAACATGCACTGTATGACATCTTTATTTTTGCTTTGACTTGGATTTGTAGTCTTAGGAGAGAAAAAGAAGTGTCAGGGAATTTAATTTTTCAACCACAATATAATGCAAGGAAATGTTGGAAAGAAAAGCAGTCATGTTTAGTGATGCACCAAATGTGTGGATAGCATCCCAGCAGCTGGGCTGCTTTCTTTGCCTTGTCTCTATGACTAGCAATTACCTCTGTTCTAGTGCTGCAATCATCTAAGATATTTTCATTATTGGGTTTGCTTCCTTTTTGCTCAGCTGTACTACTGGCTTGCTTTAAACATAACATGTTTCAATATATAAAAAAAACCTTTTGCGTTCATGAATATCCTCTACTGAAGTAGAGGTGTGACTTTAAAAGCATAAAATATATTATATATTTTAGTATTAAGCAATGTTTGAATTATTTTACACAACTCTATCAATGTACTTTATAATATGCCAATAATAAGAGGATTTTTCATGGAAATGGATTAATCATTTAGTATCCAAAGATTTAGAATGGATCAAAGATGTATACTGAGGTACCACTCTGTTATAAAAAACCCATGTATTGCTGGTTTAGAATTAGACAAGGTGCTGTATTTGAATTCTCTTTCTTTCATCAGTTATTAACTTATGTTAAGGAAGAAATAGTGTCAAGGTCTTGTGTACACCATAGGAGTGAGGAACGCAGCCGTGCCCTGGAGCTGTGTTCGTGGGGCTTTGAGAATGAAAGTCTTTTGGGAAGCTTCTTGGCCCAGCTGGAGGCAGCAGGCAGTCATACACGAGCTGCTGCAGCTGCGGTTTTCAATCAGCGCATTAAAGAAGCAGTACAAATCTTACAGCGAGGTGCTACCAGTAGAAAGTCACCAGAACTTAATTCAACTGCAATGGCTCTGGCTGGTACAGTATTCAAAGATAATTTTTTTTTCATAGATAGAATGAAAAAGTTGCAATACCATAAAGGTCAGTTTAAGTTCTAAAACTAACCAGGAATCATGATTTAAAGTATAAAGGCTTGGGAAGATAGAAATGTGAAAAATGTTGCAGTTGTATAGATGCATACAATTCATATGACTCACTCAACTGAACACTAAAATCAGGGGGAATGTTGAGCCTACACTAAGTTTCTTATTGTTTCCTTAGGATACACAGAGGAGAGGAAGGCCCTCTGGAGGGAGACCTGCATCAACCTGCGCTCCCAGCTGACTGATCCATACCTGCGGGCCATGTTTGCTTTCCTTACTGATGACGCAGATTCTTTTGACCCAGTTCTGGTGAGTGGAGTCTAACTTCATAAGATAGTCCTGAATGAAATATACAATGTAGTGGTATAATAGCATTTCTGTGATAATGTAGGGATGGGTCATATTTCTAGTACTTGAATGATATGGATGCTTTGCATGTCCTATTTAATCTGTTGGTCTCATTTTTTTCCTTATGGAAAAATTCATTTCTTTTCTTTGCCCTGCTTCATGTTGCAAGGAAGTCAGTGATAGTAGTTTTAAGTTAGAATGAATGGGAGGCAACTGGCAGCCTAAATTAAAGTGTTGTGAAGTTGTTGTAAGGACTGTGCTTTAGAATTGATAGTTGTATTGTTGGCTGCAGGGAGAGGCAGAGATGGCAATTCAGGATCGTGTGGCTTTTGCTTGCACCTACTTGAGTGATGTGCGTCTCATGGACTTCCTGGAGAAGCTAAACACAAGACTCACTGAAGAAGGAAACTTAGATGGCATCTTGCTGACAGGTGTG
>CM035210.1:2239893-2258896 GCA_020233015.1 Callinectes sapidus | reverse complement strand
ATTATTATTATTATTATTATTATTATTATTATTACTATTATTATCTTTATTATTATTATTATTAATGATGATGATGATGACGATGATCATGATAATAATAATAATAATAATAATAATAATAATAATAATAATAATAATAATAATAATAACAAAAATTGGGGACTCACGAGGCATGACCACCAGGAGCGGCGCCTTGAAATAGGCGTGGCGACGCTCCCCACGGCGTATACCCTTCCTGATTGATTGATTTCCTGGATCCTTGTGCATTTAGGGTGCCCTAGTAGACATTGACAAATCGTGAATCATTTGTATTTCATAACATACTTTTTTCAGATGTACAGTCTGCTGAAGGCAATACTATTCAATGAAGTAAACCATAATCACGTAGCCATTGACTTCTACAATCAAGATATTTTATGTAAACTCCAACGGCAAAAATAAGACTTTGTTAGTTAGATTGTTTGCTTATTATTCAAGAGGCGGTATGCCTACTGCGCTTAGCCAACAATAGCCCCATGATATTTTTGGTTAAATGCCAGAAATCTCGAGGGAATTTGGATTTTGAAATTTTTTACATTTTCTATTAATGAAAGAGTATTTAGCAAGTTGTAGAACAGACTTGGCATGATTCCGGACAGCAATATATATATACCGCATGAGATGCAGGTGACTGTAGGCTCAAATACCCTTTGTGGGTAACCTCTCTTATTTCATTTAGAAGGGAGGCGGCCAAGGGCAAGAGAGCAAGAGAGACAACATTGCGGCGATGAGAAAGAGGCTGAAGACAGTCAGTCAGAGGAGAGGAGTTGATAAGACGAAAGGCTTTTGATTCCACCCTGTTATCTGTTATCACCCTGTTATAGTTATCTGGAAGGTTGTGTCGAGTTGATAGGTGGAGGAATTGAGTTTTTGAGGCATTAAACAACATTAAGTTTGCTTTGCTCCAATCAGAAATTTTAGAGAGATCAGAAGTTAGGCGTTCTGAGGCTTCCCTGCGTGAGTTGTGTACTTCCTGAAGGGTTGGTCGTCTATGGAAAGACGTGGAAAAGTGCAAGGTGGTATCATCAGCATAGGAGTGGATAGGGCAAGAAGTTTGGTTTAGAAGATCATTGATGAATAATAGAAGAAGAGAGTGGGTGATAGGATATATATATATATATATATATATATATATATATATATATATATATATATATATATATATATATATATATATATATATATATATATATATATCATGGCAGATAACACTGTCAAAAAGATATGGAAAAGATGTAACTGTAGGACACTCAGTGAAATAAAATGGGAGGAGAATGAAGCACGTAATAGAAACATTATCTGATCTCACTCTCAAACGTCCCAATATTCCTGCAGTCTTGACCAAACATTAATTAAGTGCGGTTCACACGAGCAGTGTTTCCATATTTACGGCACCATATGGATCCTGGATTACTGTTTCGGCGTTACTTTTTGTACAATAATATCCTTGCCCTGGAGCGATCCCGAGTCACCTGTAGCATCAAGATCAAGATCAAAATCATCGTAGCATCAAAACAAGCCCATGTAAGTGTAAGCGAATTTTTGTTATACTCCGTTAGGAATGCCTATCCAGGTCGTGGGGGGCCAGTTATTGGTGGCGTTACAGTCCCAGGTAGAGAAATAATGTTCGATGCTCTACTTGCTAAGCCGCAGGCAGTCTGATGATTGGATGTGAGGGAAGTTTAATCACACAGTGAATGATGTAAATCTGTCTTGTCTCCCTGTGATCTAAAACGTAGATTTACCATTTCATGGTAAATCTATATAATACAACAGCCTTCCTTTCTGCACCCCATTCACTAAAACAAACTTGGGGGTATCTTGGGAATCGGTGGTTTGGGATGGGGAACACTAAATGAGTGAAATCTCGAGCAACTTCACATAATACTGCATTTTTATGTTATTATATGTATGTATGTATATATATATATATATATATATATATATATATATATATATATATATATATATATATATATATATATATATATATATATATATATTATATTCTATATATATATACTATCTATATATAATATATTATATATATATATTTTTTTTTTTTTTTTTTTTTTTTTTTTAGCCTAGGGGGCTGCACCTTCTTGGGGTAAAATTCTACTTTTACACCAGTCACAATTTCAAACAAACTTTTTCCCTGTTAGATTTCGGTGTGTTTTGAATTAATTTGCTTGTTGTTTTCCCCGTAAATTGGCAGTTTTTTTTTTCTTTCTGTCTTTTGGAGTCCTCCAACCCCGAAAGTAATGATTTGCAACAAAAACAACTGGCAGATTAATTCAAAACAGACCGAAATCCACCAGGGAAAAATATCTATGTCCTCGCCAATGAGAGACACAACAGGCACCGAAGATGGTCACCAACGGAGCAAGTTTCGGCCTCGCCTGTATCCCTAAAATCACTCACTTGTCAAAATTCCACAATGTGCAAAATAGAATAGTTAATTATGCCATACAACTATCCAACATTAAGTAAATAAACTTATCTTAATGATTAAATGCTCTGCCATGCCCAGCTCGCAGTGGAGCTAATTTCGGGTTAGACATCTTGGAACAACAAGTTCATGATCATAACAAAAACACAGCAACGCCCTCAACATCATGGCAGCAGGAGGAAAAAGAGCCAGTTACACAATCTCCTTCAAATTAAAAGTGGTATAGATATTATGATGACTTTTCTGGTTTTCAAGATGATTAAAGTGTTTCTCCTTTTCCTTACGTTTACTCGTATATTTAAGTGTAGTGACAAAATACTTTTGTAAAAAGTATTCTACTTTACCTTACTTCTTGCTTTGTGCACTGCTGGCTTTATTTTCGTGTCCAATGTTTTGATATTATCATTTTTATCACTACTAATACTACTATTATATTATTATTATTATTATTATTATTATTATTGTTATTATTATTATTATTATTATTATTATTGTTATTATTATTATTATTATTATTATTATTTCTTGCTATTGAGATGTCTTGTGTATGCTTATTGCCTTCTTGTACTGCAAAATTACTTTTATACAGCTATGTTTCTGCTTGTATAATGTACAGCTAGAATGTTTTAACAATATATATGCACTAAATACTTTTTTCCTGAATCTGACCTGCTGAAATGGGGGTCTGTCTTATATGCCTGTGCATCTTATATACCGTCTAATATGGTATATACAGTATATATATATATATATATATATATATATATATATATATATATATATATATATGCATGTACGCAATTCATTGGGTTAGCAGGCAGCTCCTCTCTAGTGATGTCTATGTTTATTGGCAGTGTCATTGTTTAAGTGGTGATCACACTGGCAATTGTCAACATTATCAAGATGATAATCAGTTGCCAATAAGAGTATCAGAAACCATGGCCATATTCTTGTCATTTTGGAGTTCAGAAACACCTGGAGTTGTGCAGAACAAATACAGTAAATTTTGCCATGGTAACGATGTACTCAAGTGAGGGAATGAACCGCCACGCAAGCCCCTCATATAGCGCATCAGCATTGATGGAGTCCCTTACCATTAGCCAACCATGTGGAGCTCCATCCTCCATTAAGGGAGTTGTCGTATATACCAGTAATTGCTTAAAACCTAAATTTTTCCCTAAAAAATTGGGAGTCGTATAGTCTGGTATATACAGTAGATTGCTTTCATTTTTACGAAATTATTTTTAAAATACCCATAATAATGCAATAATACCAGCAGTAAAATAAGGATGCATGGAGTTTGATAATAATGATAATGACAATAATGATGGTAATATAATATATAATAATGATGATGATAATAATAGTACTATTAGTAATCATCATGCTGTAGTTTTATTCCTCACCAACAGATGAAAGTACCGATAAGTCAGAGTGCCAATCAGCTGATGCTTATAAACACGAGGCACAGCATTTCAGATTGGACTGCTTTAATTTTTACAAACTTCTTTGTAAAGCACCAGTAATGATACAGTAATACCAGCAATGAAATAAGGATCCATGGAGTTTAGGGTAGGTAAAAGTACCGGGTGTAAGCTGGGTTAGTGAGCATCAGAGAGATTAGCCTAGGTCTCAAACCTCACCTATGATGTATAAGATGCAGGGCAATTTTTGAGGCAAAATTTTTGAAAAAAATAAAAATGTGTCTTATACCCCGTCAAATACAGTACATTTTTACCTTTACTATGGCACCCAAGCATCCTTCCATCACCCCACGAAAAAGTGCTGCCAAGAAAAGAAGAAAAGTGTAACAATTGAAACAAAACTGGAAGTGTTGGATTGTTATGTCAGGGGAGAAAGGACATCAGTAATAATAAACGCCATGAAACTCAGATAGAGCACATTGTGGACTATCAGAGCAAGTGCTGAGAAGATAAGTGCTATTGCTTTTGCTGGTACTTCAGTGTCCTCTACAAGGTGCTCCCATGCAAGATCTATGGAGATGGATAGGAAAGAGATGTTGGCACAATGGATAAACTGTTGAAATATGAGTAATCTCCCAATTACTATGGCCACTTTATTCGAGAGCTAACTGTATTAATAGAAAAAAGACAGAGCTGTAAGGTTGTAGTAATGAAATAGAGGCTGAAGACAATTATTTAAAGGAAAGGAGTTTATAAGACAAAAAACTTGTGATTCCACACAGTCTAAAAGAGCAATATGAATTGGACCCCTCATATATGTGAAGTATATTCCATACATTTATTTATTTATTTATTTATTTATTTTTATTCATACATTGTGGATAAAAGAAACTGGTAGAGACAGGTGGAATTCTGTAGTATTTTTCTGTTGCATAGTGCTAGATATGTGAAAGTTACTTTTGATTAATGTTTCATGCTTGTTTTCTACTATGCTGTTTTTTAATCAATTCTTTCTCCTAGAAATAAATGTAGTATTAATCATTGCAATGATTATATATACTTATTGGTGATTAATTAATTTTCAGAATGTCGTCTGTGTGGAATACAGCAGAGAACCTCCTCTTGGGACCTAGCATGGATCCAGTCAGGGGGAGGACTGGACACCTTGCTGAAACTGTAATCAAAATTATTTTTGTTTAAAGACAAAATGGAAGAGAAATGAAAATAAAATTTTCACTAAGTTATTATCTGCTTGTTATCCCATACCAAAATTTTAAGTCCATATGGAAACCTTATTTGACCCTTTATGGTATATCACTATGTGATTCTTTTTTACTCCATCAACACAACAGTCTTGTAATATGTTAGAGGTAGAGGTTTTCCATTACTGTTTCTTGTGTTTATGTTATATGGCAACAGTCAAGATGGACTGAAATCCTCCTGGGATTCAGTTATTATCTTTATTTCTCATTTATAGGTCTTCCAAGACTGTAAAATAAATTGATAGTAAATTATTGAGTTTGAATAATTGGGATGCTGTTGCATAGATATACTTTAACAAACTCATCTGAATAATATTTCTGTTTGATCTCCATGTAAGATGTTTTTACAGGTTGATGGGAATGAAGGTGGTGGACACTTGATAACTGTAGCAAACCCAAGTTCTGGTGTGACTGCTGTGAGTACTCCTGGGATTGTAGGGAGTGTTCCAGGAAGATCATCACCAGGAAATACATCTTCAGGTAAAAAAATGAAGAAGTTTGTTGTGAAAAGTTTATGAATATATCAAGAATATGTACATAGGCTGCATTTTCCTACCGATATATTTTTAGGCATGTAGTAAATTCACTATATTTTCTAAATGGTTTTGCTATAGTATACAACTGATTTAGTAACTTAGGTGATGGGGAAATATAAATACTAGTGAAGTAACTATATATCATTTGATAATGATTTTGATCTAATGTTGCTTCCTGTAGGAAGACTTTCTGCTGACAAGGGTAGAGGACGTGGTGCCAGTCTTCCGCCAGCCATTGCTGAAAGACTAGCCAGGCACAAAGCTCAAGAACAGCTGGTGTACAAGCGCAAGATGAAGCTTTTGAGACGGATTGTGAAAGACCTAGTATTTGTAAGTTCATAATTTTAATTGTATCTAGAGGTATTGTATCTCTATATCTGTGTCTTTAACTATTGATTTATTACTGATTTTTCAATAATTTCACACATCTGTTTAAAAAAAAGAGTTGGAAGAACATTGGCTTTCGTATTTTGATTATGCTGTATTGTAGGCTGATTTTTCTGTAACTTCTTCCAGGAAAATGCAGCACTTTGTGACCAGGTTGCAGAAGTCCAGCAACAAGTGGTAGTTGCTGCAGAGGAGAGGATTTTTCTGCTCAAAAGACTTCTACAACATCAAACTACAAATGACAATCACAGTCAACTTCAAGCAAAAGTAAATTTTACAGGAAAATTGTTATATACAATAGTGCATAGCTCAAGATATGAATTTAATTCGTTTTGTGAGAGCTTGTTTTTTCAATCGGTTTGTAACTCAAATGAATTTTTCCCAGTGAAATTAATTCAAATGCCAGTAATCCATATCAGCTTCCTCCCATAAATACCTTTTTTTTTTTTTTCCAAGTGTTTTTATATATGGAAAAGATACTGTGGAATCTCGAGTTATGAGATATGAGCTCTCGCTCATTTGATTTTTCCTAGACTTGCAAGCTGAAAATCATGTTACGAGCCATCTCCATATACCCTGCTTGTCCTTCATCTTTATATGATCTTTTTGATGAAAATTTATTGTAGGCATTACTATTCCTAAGCTAATGACTTTTGGTGTCTGTCCAAATGTATGATATGAATATTTCTTTCAGAACAATAACTATTTTGTATTGGGCAGCGGAAGTATTGAAAATTGGGACAGTAAGAAACCTAAAGTGACTTCACTGAAGCGTAAGCCATCTGATCCCTCTCCAGGTAAATTGATATTCTATTGTGCTATAGATATTGTTTTGAGCTTATTGTCAACTTAAAGGAAATGTTTCTTTCAAACTCATTTTTTTCTTTTCATTTTTCTTGGTCTTGTCTACATCTCTAATATCTGTTTCATAATCACAAAACTTTTTCTTTTCTTCAAGCTTATTGTGAACTTACAAGAAATGTTTCTTTTAGACTCATTTTGTTTTGTCTTCTTCACGTCTTTAATACCTGAACCATAATCAGAAATCCTAGTTTTTTTTCCCAATCTTTGGAATTTACAGAGAATAAGTCATTTGAAGTCATTTACTTGCATTATTTTTCTCACCACAGTCTTTACGTACATTTATATCACCTAGTAATTGGAGAATATGTACATTCATTTAGATCCAAGAATTTAATTGTCTGCTGCATGTCTCAGGTTCTTTCAGTGATTGAGTAAGTTCAAACATAGTTGAAACATGTGAACTGTGTGGGAGACATGCATAAAGAACATACATCAATTTTTTTCTTCAGGAAAGCTGCAGCCTTCATACATTCTGTTCACTATATGTATTGTATCAGTATTGCAATTTAATCACTTAATACTGATGTTTTTGTAAGATAACTTCTGCTTACTACAAGAAGTCCATGTGTTCATAGTTCCTTTTCCTTCAAGTGTGCACTGCCTGATGCGGATCATATCCTTGAGAATGAAGGAAGTCTGGATTATTCATGGTGTAATTTATTTATTTATTTCATAGTGAAATTTTAAAGAGAAAGATAACCAACGTAGGAAGATTTTATAGAATTGATAATAGTTTTTTTTAAATGATTGAACAACTTTTGGCAAATTATTCTTTCAAAACCTGTATTTTAACTCATTCTCTTGCCTTTCCAACACATTGCTTTTGCTATGGAACTAAAAGGGCTACTATTATTTCTAGATATAGTGGAAACTTGGGTTACAAATTTAATTTGTTACATAACATAGCTCGTATCTTGAAACTTGTGTGTGTTTGCGTGTGTGTTCACCTCGGTCGCCTGCTGGTCACCAAGCCAGCCTTTCCCTACAGAGCGAGCTCAGAGCTCATGTAGACCGATCTTTGGGTAGGGCTGGGACCACATCACACACTACACACCGGGACAGCAAGGCCACAACCCCTTGAGTTACATCCCGTACCTACTTGCTGCTAGGTGAACAGGGGCTAGATGCACATTAAGAGTGTGTGTGTGTGTGTGTGTGTGTGTGTGTGTGTGTGTGTGTGTGTAGAGAGAGAGAGAGAGAGACGTAATAATTATCAGACTGGATGGAAAGGAGGTAAGAGTAACTCACAAAACCCTAGCACAGTACTGGAATTATTTCCATGGCAAAAAAATGGAACTGGATGTATTAGGTGCTGGATGTTGCTGTGCCAAATAACAGTGGTATACCTGGAATTAGTTTGTAACTCCAGTTTTTGCTTGCAGGTCAAAGCAAAAAATTGACAGAGACAACTTGTATCAATAGCTTGGAACCCAAGGTGCTCATAACTCAAGGTTCCACTGTACTTGTTTTTCCTGATTTTTTTATTCCTTTGCTTAAGGTATTCAAACTATAATTTGTTCTTACAAATTTATGAGCTAAATGGCTGGGAAAAAATATAGCTCGGCTATTTCAAAGCCTTATTCAATACTCTGTGATGAATGTTCATATAATCTTGCTAGCTTTAACTATCATGTGTGTTAAACAGATACTATGTAGTGTTCAACTCTGAAAACATTTGTTCAACATAAAGAAAGGAAACTATGTAAACTTTATTCTATATATTGGGTACTTAGTTGCTCAAACTTTATCCCTTCATCTGTTTGCTGCTGCATAGACAGAATTCTATGCATTCATAATTTTTTTTCATTTAGTTTTTACCTTATCCATTAATATTCTTGATTATATGTACATTCTTACTGTGATGCACTTGGATTACTAGTACTTCAACATGGCATTTTGCAGGTCCGGGTAGTGCAACACCATCTGTTGGATCATCAGAAAAAGTCAAGGCAAGAAAAAGTGGGAGCAGCAAACCCAAACGCCTATGTCCTCCTATCACATTAGATTCTGCTGGGCGTCCAATCTTCCCTATAACTCTGGGACCACTTACAATTCACAGTCTGGGAGAGGTAAAGCCAAAAAGAATGTATCAGTTTATCTTTTATTTTTATTTCTCATGCATCATTTGCTCTTGGAATGCTTCACAAGAGGATGACCTTTGCAGAAAGGTCCCTGGAACTTTTCTCTAACCAAGTATTCCCCTCTTGGATCTTTAAGTGCTCCATCTCCATTAATATTTCATCAGTACACATATTATGTACCCTATCCTTCCACTTCTTAAATGGTCTTCAGCTATGGGTATTTTCAGATTCATGGTGATATATACTTCAATTTCCTCCATTTGTCCATGCACTCATAGCTCATCCCTCAAACTTTTTTTTCTTCTTTTTGCGTGTACACTTTTATCTTATTTTTTATGGATTATTCCTTTTCACAGCATGCATTCTTGATTGTTCTGTTCTTTTCCAATCTTATCCATATTTGTATTGGAGGTTAGTTTGACTGGTCCTGCAGCAAGTCAGGGGAGCAGTGAATTGTTGCCAATTCTCACAAGAAAAATATTAGATTGCATGAAAAGAGAAAGTTGGGTTTCTTTGTTGCTAATAACTATAAATTTCATTATAAAATTTGACAAGCTTAATTCTTCATCTATTTTAAAGAGAGATACCTAGTTACTTTAATATAACTATTTTTCAATAACAATTATACATATGGTACTTTCATTTCTTTCTGTTTAGTTCCACTAAACTATAGTATTTATGGGTTTTATTTTGTTTGTCTGTAGAAATGAAATATACAAGAAATTTGTGTATGCTACACCCCCTCACAATATTGTACAGTAAACCCCATCTATATACGTTACTTTCAAACTACAGTATAGCCCCACTATTCGTGGTTGTTACATTCCTTTTCCTCCCTCGAATACCAAACATCAGCGAATAATGGATGCAGTTTGAAAACGCCTATGTATGATAATATATACACTAAAATATGCTTCTCAAACACATTCTAAAGACAGTCTTACTAATTAATTAATACAGTAATAATGTAGTAATATGTGGTAATGATAAATCAAAAACAGTAATAATATAGTATAATTTGTACATAGTAGGTCAATCCTGGGCATGAAGATGCTTGTGACATCATGTCGTCTGCAGCCAAGCAGCAGGAAGTAGAAACGAAACGTCCTAACTGATGTTGTTATTTTTAAATTATTTACCAGTTATACTGTATCATCTCTCTTTTCTATTTTTTTCTATTTAAACTGACATTGTTATTTTAATATTATTTACCAGTTATACTGTATCTCCTTTTTATTTATTTTATTTTATATTAACTGATCTTATTTTAAAGTTATTTACCAGTTATACAGTATCATTTTTCCTTTCTAATTTTTTTATTTTGTATTATATTCTGCAAAATAAAATGGCCTATGAAACTCACGAAATTGCCAAAATTATGAAAGAAAAAACTTTGAGAAAAAAATCCGCAAGCATGCGGGGCTGCGAATGGTGAACCACGAATGGGCGAGGGTTCACTGTGGTATCATGTCAATAATTTTATATAAAAAGCTGAGTATATCATCAGCTTAATATTCTTACTTATACCATATTGACAAGATAATGCTACATTTAAGATTACAAAACACTTTGATATTCATGTCTGAAGTTTCATTGGGTACCACAAAAATTGAAAGTTTTATCTCCTATTCATTGGCATCATGTCCATGTTGCCATGAATACTCTTTTTGTAATGGCACTTGTACAGTCCACCCACCTGTATGATACTGTACGTCATCACCCTAACTTATTCATCTCTTGCTTCTAATACAACTATGTTTTGCTCTTTACATTTTAGATAATCAGTGATCGGGAGGCTTATCATAATGAGCAGTGCATATTCCCAGTTGGCTTCTGCTCCTCAAGAATATATGCAAGTCTACGAGATCCTCTTAAACCAGTATTATACACATGCAAGATATTGGATGGAGGTCTGTCTCCAAGGTAAAATTTATGCTTATATTTCTGTTGTGCTTCAAGTAGCAGTTGTTTCACCATCTCTCAACATGTTTTTTTTTAATAATTATTTTTCTCATCATTCATGTTGAAGTTATGCTCAAGTTTATTATTCATAATGTGAAATGTATGTGCAGTGAACCTTGCTTAGGATTACAGTCGATTCGCCCCAGTGACAATACCCTCAAAATCAATTCGTCCCAGAAGTTTGGACGAATCAACTTCATCAGTAGTTTATTTGCCTCATCTGCTCAATATTTGAGTCTCTATGCCCCAATTCACTTTTCTTTTGTTTGCTCCAAGTCTCGAAAAAATGTTTAGGACAGCCTGAGTACACATAGCTATGCTGTCACATCACACAGTTATCATTGAAATGTCAGTTTTTCTTATTTTTTAATTGAAATTAAAGCATTTGGTGTGGATAATTTAGCCTACCAAACTATGCAGAGCTAAGAATGGCTTATGTTTTAAAACAATAGCCTGTGTATTACAAAAATATCACAACTTTTTTTAACCTAAACAATGTAGGCTTTTTATGGGAATGTATGGGCTAAATGGAAACCTCCTATCTGAAAGCATACCCATTCGGGAACCGTTAACCCGAGTGGATGCCCAATCTCCACTCAGACCATGGCCAGGATTTGAACCCATGCACTTGGGGATCCCAAGGCCCCCAAAGTGCAAGCAGCCCAAAGCTTTGTGGCGTGGTCACATGGATTAAGAACAACTGGAGTCACTCAAGTCAGAAAGAGGAGGATCAGCCTCTCAAGGGGATTTCCCTCACTGGGCCACACCCATGTGTTCTTCACAGCTGAGAGAAAACTTATCGTATTTGACGGCATATAAGATGCATGGGCGTTTAAGACACACCACATTTCAGCTGTCAGATTCAGGAAAAGAGTTTTTAGTGTATTTAACCCGCTAAGTGTTTCTCACGTCACATGACGTGCTTGCGTTGGGTACGCCCAGAGGTTTCTCACGTCACATGACATTTTACAAATATACGGTTTTTGTGCTAATTATTTGCCTTGTATGGGTCGTAATTAGTTTCCTGGGAGTGTCTGGCATGTTTTCCTAGAAGGTGCGGGAATTATGGGTAGTCAGAGTACCCAGAATTCTCTGCAGAGCTGTCCAATCTGTCCTTACAGTCATGTCGGGTAGATACAGCCGCTTCCTAGATACATGTACCATTCAATCCTTGCTTTCACGCGAAGATAATGGAGAATTTATTGATGTTGAGTGGGACTCTGATAGTGACGACCCCCTAGATGATAGTGATAAGGATAGGGATTATGTATTTGCGACAGGTTATTCTGAGAGCGAGGAAAGCAGTGAAAATGAGCATGAGGGGCCCTCTGCCACCACCCTGCCACCTCCACACACTCTAGCTGCTGCTGCCTCATCTCCTTCATCTACTTCATGGTTACAACCTTCCTTGAAATATGGTGGAAGACAGTGTATGAAGCGCATTTGAAACGAAAGAAGATGTGGCAACAGCGGGCGGGGAATTCCCGGTCTAGTACCGAGCGGGGGGGATTTAGAAATGGCGCGCTGATCCCTTTAAATGTTTTCGTTGTGTTTCTTGGCTCATTTGTGGTTGTTTGGGCTAAGAAATAAAAAGTCAATTTTTTGTAACCTATAAGGGTACCCTACATGTAAACTAATGTAACACTTAACGGGTTAAGCAAGTACATGTATTGTTAAAACTGTCCAGCTATACGTTACACAAGCAGAAACATAACCATATAGAAACAATTTAGCAGTACAGGCAAGCAATAAGCATACACAAAACATCTCAATAGCAGGAAACAATAGTAATAATAAAATTAATGATGATAATAATAATGATAATAATAATAATAATAACAACAATAATGATAAAATTAATGATAATTATAATTACAATGAAAATAATGATGATGGTAATAATAGTATTAGTAATGATTATACCGTAGTTTTATTCCTCGCCAATCGATGGCATTACTGGTAAGTCGGAGTGCTGATTACCAGATGTTTATAAACACAAGTTACAGTATTTCAGATTGGATTGCTTTCATTTTTACAAATTTATTTTTAAAGCACTGGTAATAATACAGTAATACAGTGGTACCTCTTCATTTGAACTTAATTTGTTTTTTTGGCTGTAAAAAAATACTACACTCAACCCCAGCTATTGCCAGAAATTGGTCCCTTAACATCGCCACAATACCTAAAAATGCAATAGCCATTGTTAAAAAGTAATGGGAAAAAATCAAATTGGTCCTGACCCACCAGAGTGGCAACATGATTTAACATATTGGCACCTTGTTTTCCCCTCATCTCATTATAATTCATAAATATCCTTCACATTTTGAGAATATAAAGTAAACACAGACATGAAATGCATAAAAAAAACAGGCTTATATACATCGGTGTGAAAATCCCCAGTCCCGATGAAGACTAGACAAGCCTCCCTCTGGGTCCTCGCCTCCCTCCCATGCACTGAATACAGGAAAAGATGGCGAAGTATTTCCCCTTTCCCCCTCCCATCCTTATCCTTTTCCATTCGATACACAAACAGAACTGAGTACGCCGCCCGCCCCCACTCCCTCCTTCCTCCGGCCACTCACCATCCTCTCTCCCTCCCAACTCTCTCTCTCTCTCTTTCTCTCTCTTTCTCTCTTTCTCTCTCTCTCTCTCTTTCTTATCAAATAGAATATATTTTCACAACATTTCCAAAAGGAATTATTTCAAGAAAAGTGTAAATTATTGTACAAAACTGCAAATTATTATTTTATCGTAGTTTGTGCAAATGACAATATTTAACAATTCATTCTTCATTGGTTGTTTAAAGTGTTAAATATATCTTCATTAGTAAATAAGTTTGCCAGTGACCAGAGTAGAAGCCGCATTGACTGGGGTGGTAAGTAGGAAGTGACCAGGGTAACTAGGGCTGGAGTAACCAAGGCAACTAGGGGCCAGAGTGACTTGAAAGCCATTCACGAGAGAGAGGTGTTCACAATGGAGAAGGGCAAGCGAGACCGGCTGACTAGCGGGAAGGCATTTCAGCCGCCATGTGTTTTTGTGTTCAAATAGAGAGGCCGCGTTTGGATTGGAGGTCAAAATTTGTTCGCCAAATGTGTTCGGATTGGGAAGTGTTTGAGTCAAAGAGTGTTTGAATCGAGAGGTACCACTGTATCAGCAATGAAATAAGCATGGATGGAGTTGAGGGTAGATAAAAGAACTGAGCATAAGCTGGGTTAGTGAGAATCAGAGAGATAAGCCTTGGATTACAGGAGGTCTCAAACTTCACCTGTGATGTATAAGATGCTCTCATTATGCTACCTAAAATTTCATCCAGTCCCATCACCTTTCCCTCCTCTAGTTCTTCCATCAACTTATATACTGACTTTATTATTCTGAACTCGCCAAAGTGAACACTTCTCACAATCCTGCAGCTTCTGAAATTTGGATTCTTGGCTAAAAACTTGATGAAATCTGTTGCTAGCAAATTTACCATGCTTTTTGGACTATCAATTATCCCATGTTCTTTTCTCATTCTTTCAATAGCCTCCTTCAGCTTAATTTTTCCATTTATGAATATATAACAGTTTTGGCTGCTCCTTGCATTTTCCACGATATCCTTTTCGGATTCTCTCTCTCCCTCTTTCCTTACTTTTGTGCAATCGTTCCCTGCTAATTTGAAGGTTTCCTCGTTTCTTGGATTCCTGTTTTTCTTCCATTTTTTCTTGCCATGTCTCTTTTTCTTTGCTCTGATGCACCTTACATTGAACCAGTCCTTTTTTCCTTCCTCTTTAGGCTTATATTTTGGGACAAATCTCATGATGCTTATTCTATACATTTCCATGAGAATACCGTATATGCCAGAGTATAAGACAAATTTTTTTTGTCAATTTCAACTCCTACATTAAAGGTTCATCTTATACACCAGTAATAAAACACAAATCTATAAGCCTGTGGTGGACATTAAATCACTTTACCTTGAAATTCATTCTGGAAGCACACACACATGCTTACACCATTTACTGTGTGTGTGTGTGTGTCACACATATACACACAATTTATTGGCTTAGCAGGCAGCTCCTCTCTAGTGATATCCAATGATTAGTGGCAGCATCAATATTTGAGCGGCAATCACACTGGCAGTTGTTAACACTATACATGGACGGTACATGCAGTCATCTGGTCACACGAGTCACCAAGTCCGCTAGTAGCATAAGGAACCAGTTGAATCAGTAGTCAGTACTTTCTCTGCCTCTATTTCTATATAAATTGGTGTATTTCTGAAATTATTTCAGAAATCATTTTAAGTGTTGTAAAAATCAAGGCATGTTTTCTTTACAGTCTGGCAGGTCAAGTGAAGTGTGTTGGGTCAGGTCACACTTCCCCATTCATGTGCCACCCTTAGTAAAGGGAGGAGACCTTTATATGTGAAACACACCTTATTTTTACCTCAACGCTGATATAGAACAAAATTTAGAATCTCGTAAAAAAACAATCTATATAGAAACGTAAAGACAGAATAAAAACAGAAAAAAAAAAGGAATAAAAGAGATGAAGCGAGATTGGAAAATAAGTCAAGCCCGTGATTTATGGTGAAGTGGGGGAATCTGGTGACACCCTCACCCCACATCTGAAAATGGCTGATTCTAACCACACCATGATAATAATCAGTTGCCAATTAGACTAACAGTAACCATGGCCATTTTCCTGCCATTTTGGAGTTAAACACCATGGTAACAGCGTACTGAAATGAGAGAACCAACCGCCATGCAAGTGGACTTGCAGTGATGGAGTCCCTTACCCTTAGCCAACCATGTGGCCTCCCTCCATCATTGAGGCGGTTGTCTTATACACCGGTAATAGCCCAAAACTTAAATTTTTCCCTCAAAAATTGGGGATCGTCTTATACTCTTGGTTGCCTTATAGTCCGGCATATATGCAATTGTTACGTTGGCCCCTGTCCACACACAGCTTCCACAGCCGCCACAGGTACACTCTTACTAAAAGTGGCAGCACAGGACGGGTGGCACAGACACAGGGATGCTTCTAGGAGAAGATTCGTGGCTAGCGAGGGGAAGCGAGGTAACAGACCCACAGACCAGACTTACTCAGAGAGGGAGGAAGACAGTCAAAGGCACAACACAACTTCCTTACTTTATTGGCACACAACAGGGTAAAATATTGGGCGGCACACAGTACTTAACAGGGCAGAGACAAAGCAGGGCAGGATCGCATCCTCCGTGGTGCAGATGGTAGTCTCTTCTCAGAGAGAGTGGGAGAGGGAGACATCCACTTCACACAGGGGTGGCACACAGAGCAGACAGCATTCTCCTCCAAGAACTGGGGGTGACTGCTTCACCCACGAACGGCTGTCTTCTGCTCAGGGAGTGAGTGTGACTGGCTCCCTCTGAGCTCGGTGTTATTCTACTCAGGAGCAGGTCGGGAACCGGCAGTGACATCTGCAGTCCACCCCTGATTGGCTTACCACTAGCCAATCAGAGACGAAGTATCCACCTGGCCTCTGGCCAGGTGGATACTCTGTGTTTGTGCTTCAATATCTCTGTGATAATAAGTGGTAAAGAGCTGGAAAGAGACACAATTGTTGCTATTATAACCATCTACAAGGAGGGTTATAAGTGTAAAGATATAGCCAATTGTGTGGGAAGAGGAGCGCAGCAAGTTCAAAAGTGGACCAAGGAATTTAGAGACAGAATATGTGAAACTTTTCCTTCTCCCAAGCCTCACTCTAGTAGGCCCAGGAGGATATCAAATCGTACTTCTAAGGTTATCAGGAGGCAGCTGGATAAAAATCCAACACTCATAGCTCGAAAACCGAGAGAAAAGAACCTTTCACTGCTCAACGATGTGTCTGTAAATATTTCTGATAATTTACGTAAAGATTTACAACATCGCAGTTGTTGTGCTAAAGTTCTTCCCCTCTTAAGTGCAAAAAAACATACGTGATTGCATAGCTTTCAGCAAGAAATATAAGGATTGGACCCTAAAAGACTGGAAAGAAGTCTTGTGGAGTTATAAGTCAACATTTGTGGTGTCGTCTGGCTGCAGGTCCAAGTGTTTCATGTGTCCCGGGGTGGTCTGACCCTAATGACCCCCTAACCAGCTAAGGTCATAGAGTATGCTCCAAGTGTTATGGTGTGAGACTGCTTTGCATTTAGTGGAGTTGGCAATTTAGTGTTTTTTTTTTTTAAATGAAAGTAAATCAGCACAGTTATTTTGAGGTATTGTGTGATAACCTGCCTAAAATGTTTTGAAAAGTGTAGCATTAGCTGGTTTATGCAAGATGGAGCTCCTGCTCATACAGCCTGATCTATCACCCTGTAGTTAGAAGACTGTGGTGTAGATTATCTTAAAAAGTGGCCTGGAAATTCACCAGATTTAAATCCCATAGAATACAGGTGGCATATCAGGATCGTGACGCTTTAACTGTAGTGAAGCTAAAAATAGAAATACAGGATAACTGGGATAATATCCTTCCAGAAATACAGGATATTTGGGATAATATCCTTCCCCAACACATAGAAAACTGGCAACATGGATCCCAGCATGTTTGGAGAAGGTCACCAGGCTTAGAGGAAAATTGCTTGGTAAATAAGGAGAGTCATGAGCTGTTTCTATGTCTTTAAATGTCTACTTAAATCCCTGATTTGTTTACATTCGTCTTGTACCCAAACTTTCCGCTGCCACTGTAGCTTTGGGATGTGTGGAGAGTCAGACAAATGCAAATGTTTTCCCCAAAGGGAATACATATCCCCAGGAGATAAGGGAAGGAGATAGAGGAGCCTGTTTTTTGTAAGGAGAGGGAAACAGGAGTCTGGAGTAGACAGGGAGAGAGAGAACACGTGGATGGTAGAGGAGTAATGATTAAAAAAATATGATGACAATGTCTGATATATATATATATATATATATATATATATATATATATATATATATATATATGTGTGTGTGTGTGTGTGTGTGTGTGTGTGTGTGTGTGTGTGTGTGTGTGTGTGTGTGTGTGAAATGTATAATAAATCATATATTGAACAGGTTTGAGATTGTATGTGAAGATGAAGAAGATGCAGTAGTGGCTGGTAGTTCTCCTGCCGAGTGTCATAACCAGATTCTTCAGACAATCAATCTCTCTCTTGACATGGATCTCTTAACCATCAGGTATGTATTACATAATATGCTTGCTATTTTCCTGATAAGGTGGTCCTCCAAATTCTGTGTTTTGAGCCAATTGCATTTAATTTTTCCCTTCAAATTTTGTTTTCTTTTTCATATTCTTATATCTTTGTTTTCATCTATCTATGTAATGGTAATAATATTAAGGATAATGATGAAATTAATAGTAATGATAGTAATGATAATAACCACAATGATGATAATAATAATAATAATAATAATAATAATAATATGTTTCATGTATTTGACAGGCTCATCAGCTTAAAATTCATTTGTTGCATATCAACTTATCTATGTTGAGATTCTTTGGCTACAATATGATGCTAACCAACTTGGAAGACATGGCTTAATCAAGTCACCTTATGTATATTTTCAAGAATTGTTTGCCCCTTAAGTGACAGCTCACAACTTTTGACTTACACTAGTTACATGATCACTGTTAGATCAATAGGGGTACTTTGGGAAGAGTCTACCCAAAGATTTCTGATCATGCTCAGGAATCAAACACAAGACCTTCCAATTGTAAATTGCTCACACTAAAGTGCATGTACGTATATGTGTCTGTGTGTACTATTCCAATATATTCATATGTATGTGCATAGTTATTTCATAATCTCATGAGTATGAGGTATTCTCAAAGTATCAAATTGCATCAAATTGCAAGTTATTGCAAGTCAAGAAGATTCCATTTCCAGAATTATTGCAAATCGTAACTCTGGTGCACCCCTGTATTTTACATGATTATTCTCCACATCTCAACATGGAACTTTCAAAAGCATATCCATTCTATGTGCAGTATCTCTTTGAGTTTCATTAGACTCAAGATGTGTAATCC
>CM035210.1:2229893-2234893 GCA_020233015.1 Callinectes sapidus | reverse complement strand
TTAGTTTTTTATCAAGCAATTTCCAAATCCCTAATCTTTTAAGAAAATCAATCACTTTGAATTTTGTAACATGCCTACTATTGATGACATGCAATCTTCAAATATTTAATTGTTCATTAGGATGTCTTCATTCTATAACAAAGAAAATAACTTCATGTAAACGCGTAATTTCAGGCTTTTCTAATATAGGTACAAATACATATATATTTTTTCGAGAAAAGACAATTTCACTCATTAAAAAGGTAGTGGTATCAGGGACTATTGTCATCAGTACTGTGTGCTACACATCATTACGACAGAGCAGTTAGGGGTCGAGTGTCCTGATAATGTTAGACATGCATTGTTTGCAGACCAAGCCAGGCAAGGCAAGGTGGAGGTACGAGGCCGACGACTTGCGAGGACTAAGGTCGCCATAGTACAAGCTGGAGTTGCCACAACACGCCCTGTGTCGCTTGGCCTGTTTGAGGAAGTCCTGATGCACCTCATACTCTATGGTTGTGAGACATGGACACCGAATACCGACCTGAAGAGCCTAATTGATACCTTTGGTACGAGATGCCCTCGCAGGATCACAGGATACTGCTGGTATGACTTTGTGTCAAATCAGCGATTGTTCAGTGAGGCCGAATACCATCATAGTCCGTCAACGCCAACGCTGCGGCTATATGGGCATGTGGCACGCTATCCAGAAGTCGATCCTGCTTATCAGGTCGAAAGGGATAATCCAACATGAAGGAGGCCAAGAAGACGCCAACAGAACTCATAGCTGAGGCAAGTTGATGCCTCTTGCTGGGAAGGGAGACTGCATGGGGATTCGCCAGTGTATATATATATATATATATATATATATATATATATATATATATATATATATATATATATATATATATATATATATATATATATATATGCAGGTTGTGTGGCGGCACGTGATTGTCTGGCAGAGTAGCACTTGGCGAGCGCTTCTCAGTGGCTGCGCAGCTCAGTGTTTGCCTCTGGTTTACGTTTTCGTGTCAGCCTTGCGGTGTTTGTTGATCTCAGGTTATTGAGTTTATCGTCGGTGAAAGATATTCAATGTACAGAGCTTCGAGCAGCTTTATTCTTCCTTTATCTTGTTCCTTATCAGGGATGGTAGTAGTGCGGCTTGTACCGTTTTCCTTGTCAGGTTAACTTGATATTGAGTGTGGTAGTGTTTCTTAATGGTTCTCTGTTGTAAGTGGCAGGTGAGTCTTCTCGACGGAGTAGTTGTTGTCATCCCAATGTAGGTGTGAGGCTCACAGTCCTCAGCGGGGCTTTCATGTTTGTAGATGACGTTGGCTGACTGTAGAGATGCTGGTGGTTTCGTGTTACTGTTCTTTTATATATTTGTAAAATTGTCTTGGTTTAATTTAAAGTAGATGACGATTTCGATGGTGTGTTAAGAATCTGTTGGCTTCACTTTCGCCTTGATGATTTTCTTCATGATGTTTTCTTCTTTGTTGCATTGAGATGGCACGTGTTTCTTGTAGCATAGTTATATCTTCTCCTGGAGGAGGTGGGTGTTGTTCGTTGGTATGCCATTTTGCTGACTGTCTTCTTTATTATTTTGTTAACATCGCTGTTCTTGTATCCGTTGTTGACGAGGACTTGTGTGAGGCGTTCAGGCTCTTCATGTGTGGTGTTCCAGGGTGAGCAGTGAGTGAGGGCCCGGCGGACATAGTATGTGTTGATGGTGGACTGTAAGTAGCGTTGAGGGCATTCACTGTCACCGCTGTGGCACTGTCCTTGGTTGGTGTCCTTCACACGCACGCTAGTAATAAATCCTGTGTTGCGTACCGTACTGTGAAGGCACAAACGCCGATAGCATCCTCGGAGCACAACCACTCCACTGTTTTTCCCTTTAACCCCTTCTGTACTGGGACACATTTTTACCTTCAGTTTTGGGCACGATCAGATGATTTTGTTGACATTAGGAAACCTCTATGGAGGTCAGAAGATTAATGGCCACAGTCTTCAGTATTCTAATCCCCATATAAGTTTCTAAACCTGTAATATATCGTCAAATAGTGAAAAAAAAATTTTTTTTAAAACTTAAAAATAGATATGAAAATGCGTCTTAGTATTGAAGTGGTTAAACTTAATTGAGTTGACTTGCTGGTCGCATGTCGCCTGTATAATGGCGCTCCCTGATGTGTTCCCTCTCACAGCCAGGTATTATTTTGCTTTCATTTTGCTCTTTCTTTTCTCTTATCAACTAAAATTCAAGAAGCGTTCTTTCAGTTCCTTCAATGCTTCTATTTTCACGCGTCCCCTGTCTCACTTCTCTCTCCTTTCTACGCCGTTGCTCCTTCTCCACTGCCTTCCCAATGCTCTCTTCAATGAACCCATAAAGAATTACCTTTTTTTTCCTTTTACCCCTACCTACCTACGTATCTCTCTCTCTCTCTCTCTCTCTCTCTCTCTCTCTCTCTCTCTCTCTCTCTCTCTCTCTCTCGAAATAGTGATACCGAGGGAGTCAATTTTTGGCGTGTGAGGAAAGCTGACGGATTGTTTAAGAAAAAAAGTGGACAGGCACTTTTATTGTGGCCCGGGATTGGAGGATATAGGCGAAGAGCAGGCCCCACCGAATGAAGAAACACCAGAAAGAGAGACTGGGGTTGTAGAATCTTGATAAGCAGAGAGAAAAAAAAAAATTCTTGATAATTAGTGTATTTTGTTGAATATGTTATTTGTAATTAGTGTATTTTGTTGAATACGTTATTTGTTTTTCTTTAAGATATTATAATATAAATTCATACTAAAATCTTAATGAACATATTTTGTAGCACACTAAATTATGTTACCTGAAGTTTATTTCATTTCTTTCCATGTTTAATATATTTCATTTTACTGTATTAAATATATGTACTCAGTATACTTATTTAGCATCTGAAAATGCTCAAAATCATTTATACTAATTTTCCATACATGTTTAATATATTTTTTGTTTTACTGTATTAAATATATGTATTCAGAATACTTATTTAGCATCTGAAAATGCTCAAAATACTTTATATTAATTTTCCATATACTTTTTAGCAAGCTGCAGTCAGAGAACAAAATGTTCACTCCATGAAATAAGAACACATAGAACATTTGTAGAGTAGCAGTATCACACAGCCATAGCCGCGCGACCGGAAGCGTCAGTAGGCGGAAGCCCCATAGGGTCCCTACTACTACTCACGATAGGAACGGTCACGCAGTATTCGTGACCCAAGGGCGAACGGCAGGGTAAGAATAGGCAACTAGCAGGTCCCCTTGTGAGGAGAGCTTTTATAAACAGCTGCACAACAGACACGCGCCAGTGGAAAGTGGACAGTGGAAAGTGGAAGTTAAAAGTTCACCAAGTCTTAAACTAATCTTGGAATACTAAAAGAAGTGTTGAATAATTGTTAAAGAAATTGTTTGATCTAAAGGGTTTACCACGACATGCAAATCCACTCCTTCTACGGGTGCTTGGTAGGTAGATGTTGAGTTTTCCTGTTGACGGCTGAGTCTTATATACCTCAATTTATTTGGAAGCACCCCTGATAGTTAATCAGTATAGTGGAAGTAAAATAGAACTAGGTTGATATTTGTTTCGTGTAAGGATTACTGGTGTGGTGTTATACTTATAACCTTTTACTCTAGAAATATATTTTTATAACAAAAGAATTGGTGTATGTTGTCTTGTAATCCCATACCGGATCCACTCCACACCCTCCCAAGAGTATTAATCGCTACCTATACCAACTATTCCTTGCATTTCTAAATATTGCTACAGAGAATCATTATAAACTAAAAGAGCCAAGTGTGGGGCACAAAACTTTTTCAGTGAAGGGCGTTTTTTTTTTTTTTTTTTTTCTTTCATTTTTGAACTTATTTTCCTTTTTTGATGTGGTGACACTGGGGAAAGGATATCTTGAAGGGAGAAAAACTTAGGGTATATTTAAATGAAGAAAGAATGTAAGGGATTATTTCATCGTGTCTCCCTCTTTTTTTCCCCTTTATTTTCCACATTTTTCGGTTGGTAACATTCGTGGTGGGAAAGAAGGAAAATATGAATGGAGAATAGAAAGAGGTTTAATGAAAGGAAAGTGATAGAGTGAGGGTTATTTTCTTCGTGAAGTGTGGGAGATGAAGAGCAGTTGTTGTTATCTTGGCGTGGAGAGGGAAGGGTGTTGTAGAGTGAGAGGGAGGTATTTTAGGTCGACAATGAGTGGTGTCCTTTGTGTCCATTGGGGAGGATGCGATATAAAGTGATTTTCTTCGCAGCATGGAGGAATTAAAAGTGAAAGGGGTTGCTTAGTGTCCGAGGTGAGGGAGGGAAGGTAACTTTTCATTGGTAAAGAAAGATAACGCTAAATAAATGTAAAAGGGGAAAGCTGGCCAAGGATAACCAAAATAATGAAAATAAAAAGCCCATTGATTTGCCACTCCCCTTAAAAATGAAAAGAATTAGCCGAAAATCAGGGACAAACGTCTTGAAACCTCCCTCTAAAATCAAGTCAAATTAAAATTAACCTATATAACTTCCCCCTTTATTTACGACACTGATATAAATAGACCAAACCAGTTCCTCCATTTGATAAACTAGAAATCTGGCCAATGTATCTCCAGAACCATAAATACTCCTAAAAACATGAGTGGATTTTTTTTATTATTATTATTTATTTATTATTTTTTTTAGAGCCTTTGGAAGGTGAGGAAGCTAAGCGTTTCATAATACAAGCCTATAATATCTTTCCACTTTGTTTTTCCACGAAACTGATAAAAATAGAGCAAGGACCACAAAGACACACACACACACACACACACACACACACACACACACACACACACGGCGCAGCTTTCACAGATAATGAGTTTCATGGAATTGCCGCTCAAAGAATGATTTTTTTCCCCATTGAAAACTCACCATTCACTATTTTATTCTGCTTTCGTGGTTAGATATATTCTGACAACATTTACTAATCTCTCTCTCTCTCTCTCTCTCTCTCTCT
>CM035210.1:2128472-2155507 GCA_020233015.1 Callinectes sapidus | reverse complement strand
TTAGGACAGCCTGAGTACACATAGCTATGCTGTCACATCACACAGTTATCATTGAAATGTCAGTTTTTCTTATTTTTTAATTGAAATTAAAGCATTTGGTGTGGATAATTTAGCCTACCAAACTATGCAGAGCTAAGAATGGCTTATGTTTTAAAACAATAGCCTGTGTATTACAAAAATATCACAACTTTTTTTAACCTAAACAATGTAGGCTTTTTATGGGAATGTATGGGCTAAATGGAAACCTCCTATCTGAAAGCATACCCATTCGGGAACCGTTAACCCGAGTGGATGCCCAATCTCCACTCAGACCATGGCCAGGATTTGAACCCATGCACTTGGGGATCCCAAGGCCCCCAAAGTGCAAGCAGCCCAAAGCTTTGTGGCGTGGTCACATGGATTAAGAACAACTGGAGTCACTCAAGTCAGAAAGAGGAGGATCAGCCTCTCAAGGGGATTTCCCTCACTGGGCCACACCCATGTGTTCTTCACAGCTGAGAGAAAACTTATCGTATTTGACGGCATATAAGATGCATGGGCGTTTAAGACACACCACATTTCAGCTGTCAGATTCAGGAAAAGAGTTTTTAGTGTATTTAACCCGCTAAGTGTTTCTCACGTCACATGACGTGCTTGCGTTGGGTACGCCCAGAGGTTTCTCACGTCACATGACATTTTACAAATATACGGTTTTTGTGCTAATTATTTGCCTTGTATGGGTCGTAATTAGTTTCCTGGGAGTGTCTGGCATGTTTTCCTAGAAGGTGCGGGAATTATGGGTAGTCAGAGTACCCAGAATTCTCTGCAGAGCTGTCCAATCTGTCCTTACAGTCATGTCGGGTAGATACAGCCGCTTCCTAGATACATGTACCATTCAATCCTTGCTTTCACGCGAAGATAATGGAGAATTTATTGATGTTGAGTGGGACTCTGATAGTGACGACCCCCTAGATGATAGTGATAAGGATAGGGATTATGTATTTGCGACAGGTTATTCTGAGAGCGAGGAAAGCAGTGAAAATGAGCATGAGGGGCCCTCTGCCACCACCCTGCCACCTCCACACACTCTAGCTGCTGCTGCCTCATCTCCTTCATCTACTTCATGGTTACAACCTTCCTTGAAATATGGTGGAAGACAGTGTATGAAGCGCATTTGAAACGAAAGAAGATGTGGCAACAGCGGGCGGGGAATTCCCGGTCTAGTACCGAGCGGGGGGGATTTAGAAATGGCGCGCTGATCCCTTTAAATGTTTTCGTTGTGTTTCTTGGCTCATTTGTGGTTGTTTGGGCTAAGAAATAAAAAGTCAATTTTTTGTAACCTATAAGGGTACCCTACATGTAAACTAATGTAACACTTAACGGGTTAAGCAAGTACATGTATTGTTAAAACTGTCCAGCTATACGTTACACAAGCAGAAACATAACCATATAGAAACAATTTAGCAGTACAGGCAAGCAATAAGCATACACAAAACATCTCAATAGCAGGAAACAATAGTAATAATAAAATTAATGATGATAATAATAATGATAATAATAATAATAATAACAACAATAATGATGAAATTAATGATAATTATAATTACAATGAAAATAATGATGATGGTAATAATAGTATTAGTAATGATTATACCGTAGTTTTATTCCTCGCCAATCGATGGCATTACTGGTAAGTCGGAGTGCTGATTACCAGATGTTTATAAACACAAGTTACAGTATTTCAGATTGGATTGCTTTCATTTTTACAAATTTATTTTTAAAGCACTGGTAATAATACAGTAATACAGTGGTACCTCTTCATTTGAACTTAATTTGTTTTTTTGGCTGTAAAAAAAATACTACACTCAACCCCAGCTATTGCCAGAAATTGGTCCCTTAACATCGCCACAATACCTAAAAATGCAATAGCCATTGTTAAAAAGTAATGGAAAAAAATCAAATTGGTCCTGACCCACCAGAGTGGCAACATGATTTAACATATTGGCACCTTGTTTTCCCCTCATCTCATTATAATTCATAAATATCCTTCACATTTTGAGAATATAAAGTAAACACAGACATGAAATGCATAAAAAAAAACAGGCTTATATACATCGGTGTGAAAATCCCCAGTCCCGATGAAGACTAGACAAGCCTCCCTCTGGGTCCTCGCCTCCCTCCCATGCACTGAATACAGGAAAAGATGGCGAAGTATTTCCCCTTTCCCCCTCCCATCCTTATCCTTTTCCATTCGATACACAAACAGAACTGAGTACGCCGCCCGCCCCCACTCCCTCCTTCCTCCGGCCACTCACCATCCTCTCTCCCTCCCAACTCTCTCTCTCTCTCTTTCTCTCTCTTTCTCTCTTTCTCTCTCTCTCTCTCTTTCTTATCAAATAGAATATATTTTCACAACATTTCCAAAAGGAATTATTTCAAGAAAAGTGTAAATTATTGTACAAAACTGCAAATTATTATTTTATCGTAGTTTGTGCAAATGACAATATTTAACAATTCATTCTTCATTGGTTGTTTAAAGTGTTAAATATATCTTCATTAGTAAATAAGTTTGCCAGTGACCAGAGTAGAAGCCGCATTGACTGGGGTGGTAAGTAGGAAGTGACCAGGGTAACTAGGGCTGGAGTAACCAAGGCAACTAGGGGCCAGAGTGACTTGAAAGCCATTCACGAGAGAGAGGTGTTCACAATGGAGAAGGGCAAGCGAGACCGGCTGACTAGCGGGAAGGCATTTCAGCCGCCATGTGTTTTTGTGTTCAAATAGAGAGGCCGCGTTTGGATTGGAGGTCAAAATTTGTTCGCCAAATGTGTTCGGATTGGGAAGTGTTTGAGTCAAAGAGTGTTTGAATCGAGAGGTACCACTGTATCAGCAATGAAATAAGCATGGATGGAGTTGAGGGTAGATAAAAGAACTGAGCATAAGCTGGGTTAGTGAGAATCAGAGAGATAAGCCTTGGATTACAGGAGGTCTCAAACTTCACCTGTGATGTATAAGATGCTCTCATTATGCTACCTAAAATTTCATCCAGTCCCATCACCTTTCCCTCCTCTAGTTCTTCCATCAACTTATATACTGACTTTATTATTCTGAACTCGCCAAAGTGAACACTTCTCACAATCCTGCAGCTTCTGAAATTTGGATTCTTGGCTAAAAACTTGATGAAATCTGTTGCTAGCAAATTTACCATGCTTTTTGGACTATCAATTATCCCATGTTCTTTTCTCATTCTTTCAATAGCCTCCTTCAGCTTAATTTTTCCATTTATGAATATATAACAGTTTTGGCTGCTCCTTGCATTTTTCCATGATATCCTTTTTGGATTCTCTCTCTCCCTCTTTCCTTACTTTTGTGCAATCGTTCCCTGCTAATTTGAAAGTTTCCTCGTTTCTTGGATTCCTGTTTTTCTTCCATTTTTTCTTGCCATGTCTCTTTTTCTTTGCTCTGATGCACCTTACATTGAACCAGTCCTTTTTTCCTTCCTCTTTAGGCTTATATTTTGGGACAAATCTCATGATGCTTATTCTATACATTTCCATGAGAATACCGTATATGCCAGAGTATAAGACAAATTTTTTTTGTCAATTTCAACTCCGCCGCCACGGTGCAGTGGCTAGCGCGTCTGGCTACGAATCCGTGGGCCCGAGTTCGATCCCGGACGAGGACGGCGCGGACCCCACCCAGGTTTTCATCCTTCACTGGTCGATAAATGGGTACCTAGGGCAACCTAGGGAAGGTAAACTGTGGAAACCTGGATTTCATGCTGGCCCCATGTCCCGGGGTAAGGGACTATTCCACCACAGGCTCAAAGGCCAAAGAGATGGGAGATGAGCGCCCGCAGCCACGCGCTGATACAGCGTAAGCCCCCCACTTTACCTTTACATTAATTTCAACTCCTACATTAAAGGTTCATCTTATACACCAGTAATAAAACACAAATCTATAAGCCTGTGGTGGACATTAAATCACTTTACCTTGAAATTCATTCTGGAAGCACACACACATGCTTACACCATTTACTGTGTGTGTGTGTGTGTCACACATATACACACAATTTATTGGCTTAGCAGGCAGCTCCTCTCTAGTGATATCCAATGATTAGTGGCAGCATCAATATTTGAGCGGCAATCACACTGGCAGTTGTTAACACTATACATGGACGGTACATGCAGTCATCTGGTCACACGAGTCACCAAGTCCGCTAGTAGCATAAGGAACCAGTTGAATCAGTAGTCAGTACTTTCTCTGCCTCTATTTCTATATAAATTGGTGTATTTCTGAAATTATTTCAGAAATCATTTTAAGTGTTGTAAAAATCAAGGCATGTTTTCTTTACAGTCTGGCAGGTCAAGTGAAGTGTGTTGGGTCAGGTCACACTTCCCCATTCATGTGCCACCCTTAGTAAAGGGAGGAGACCTTTATATGTGAAACACACCTTATTTTTACCTCAACGCTGATATAGAACAAAATTTAGAATCTCGTAAAAAAACAATCTATATAGAAACGTAAAGACAGAATAAAAACAGAAAAAAAAAAGGAATAAAAGAGATGAAGCGAGATTGGAAAATAAGTCAAGCCCGTGATTTATGGTGAAGTGGGGGAATCTGGTGACACCCTCACCCCACATCTGAAAATGGCTGATTCTAACCACACCATGATAATAATCAGTTGCCAATTAGACTAACAGTAACCATGGCCATTTTCCTGCCATTTTGGAGTTAAACACCATGGTAACAGCGTACTGAAATGAGAGAACCAACCGCCATGCAAGTGGACTTGCAGTGATGGAGTCCCTTACCCTTAGCCAACCATGTGGCCTCCCTCCATCATTGAGGCGGTTGTCTTATACACCGGTAATAGCCCAAAACTTAAATTTTTCCCTCAAAAATTGGGGATCGTCTTATACTCTTGGTTGCCTTATAGTCCGGCATATATGCAATTGTTACGTTGGCCCCTGTCCACACACAGCTTCCACAGCCGCCACAGGTACACTCTTACTAAAAGTGGCAGCACAGGACGGGTGGCACAGACACAGGGATGCTTCTAGGAGAAGATTCGTGGCTAGCGAGGGGAAGCGAGGTAACAGACCCACAGACCAGACTTACTCAGAGAGGGAGGAAGACAGTCAAAGGCACAACACAACTTCCTTACTTTATTGGCACACAACAGGGTAAAATATTGGGCGGCACACAGTACTTAACAGGGCAGAGACAAAGCAGGGCAGGATCGCATCCTCCGTGGTGCAGATGGTAGTCTCTTCTCAGAGAGAGTGGGAGAGGGAGACATCCACTTCACACAGGGGTGGCACACAGAGCAGACAGCATTCTCCTCCAAGAACTGGGGGTGACTGCTTCACCCACGAACGGCTGTCTTCTGCTCAGGGAGTGAGTGTGACTGGCTCCCTCTGAGCTCGGTGTTATTCTACTCAGGAGCAGGTCGGGAACCGGCAGTGACATCTGCAGTCCACCCCTGATTGGCTTACCACTAGCCAATCAGAGACGAAGTATCCACCTGGCCTCTGGCCAGGTGGATACTCTGTGTTTGTGCTTCAATATCTCTGTGATAATAAGTGGTAAAGAGCTGGAAAGAGACACAATTGTTGCTATTATAACCATCTACAAGGAGGGTTATAAGTGTAAAGATATAGCCAATTGTGTGGGAAGAGGAGCG
Organism: Callinectes sapidus; assembly: GCA_020233015.1. Taxonomy (NCBI): domain Eukaryota; kingdom Metazoa; phylum Arthropoda; class Malacostraca; order Decapoda; family Portunidae; genus Callinectes; species Callinectes sapidus. The sequence continues at coordinate 2,149,843 of CM035210.1, read as the reverse complement.
CAGCAAGTTCAAAAGTGGACCAAGGAATTTAGAGACAGAATATGTGAAACTTTTCCTTCTCCCAAGCCTCACTCTAGTAGGCCCAGGAGGATATCAAATCGTACTTCTAAGGTTATCAGGAGGCAGCTGGATAAAAATCCAACACTCATAGCTCGAAAACCGAGAGAAAAGAACCTTTCACTGCTCAACGATGTGTCTGTAAATATTTCTGATAATTTACGTAAAGATTTACAACATCGCAGTTGTTGTGCTAAAGTTCTTCCCCTCTTAAGTGCAAAAAAACATACGTGATTGCATAGCTTTCAGCAAGAAATATAAGGATTGGACCCTAAAAGACTGGAAAGAAGTCTTGTGGAGTTATAAGTCAACATTTGTGGTGTCGTCTGGCTGCAGGTCCAAGTGTTTCATGTGTCCCGGGGTGGTCTGACCCTAATGACCCCCTAACCAGCTAAGGTCATAGAGTATGCTCCAAGTGTTATGGTGTGAGACTGCTTTGCATTTAGTGGAGTTGGCAATTTAGTGTTTTTTTTTTTTAAATGAAAGTAAATCAGCACAGTTATTTTGAGGTATTGTGTGATAACCTGCCTAAAATGTTTTGAAAAGTGTAGCATTAGCTGGTTTATGCAAGATGGAGCTCCTGCTCATACAGCCTGATCTATCACCCTGTAGTTAGAAGACTGTGGTGTAGATTATCTTAAAAAGTGGCCTGGAAATTCACCAGATTTAAATCCCATAGAATACAGGTGGCATATCAGGATCGTGACGCTTTAACTGTAGTGAAGCTAAAAATAGAAATACAGGATAACTGGGATAATATCCTTCCAGAAATACAGGATATTTGGGATAATATCCTTCCCCAACACATAGAAAACTGGCAACATGGATCCCAGCATGTTTGGAGAAGGTCACCAGGCTTAGAGGAAAATTGCTTGGTAAATAAGGAGAGTCATGAGCTGTTTCTATGTCTTTAAATGTCTACTTAAATCCCTGATTTGTTTACATTCGTCTTGTACCCAAACTTTCCGCTGCCACTGTAGCTTTGGGATGTGTGGAGAGTCAGACAAATGCAAATGTTTTCCCCAAAGGGAATACATATCCCCAGGAGATAAGGGAAGGAGATAGAGGAGCCTGTTTTTTGTAAGGAGAGGGAAACAGGAGTCTGGAGTAGACAGGGAGAGAGAGAACACGTGGATGGTAGAGGAGTAATGATTAAAAAAATATGATGACAATGTCTGATATATATATATATATATATATATATATATATATATATATATATATATATATATATGTGTGTGTGTGTGTGTGTGTGTGTGTGTGTGTGTGTGTGTGTGTGTGTGTGTGTGTGTGTGAAATGTATAATAAATCATATATTGAACAGGTTTGAGATTGTATGTGAAGATGAAGAAGATGCAGTAGTGGCTGGTAGTTCTCCTGCCGAGTGTCATAACCAGATTCTTCAGACAATCAATCTCTCTCTTGACATGGATCTCTTAACCATCAGGTATGTATTACATAATATGCTTGCTATTTTCCTGATAAGGTGGTCCTCCAAATTCTGTGTTTTGAGCCAATTGCATTTAATTTTTCCCTTCAAATTTTGTTTTCTTTTTCATATTCTTATATCTTTGTTTTCATCTATCTATGTAATGGTAATAATATTAAGGATAATGATGAAATTAATAGTAATGATAGTAATGATAATAACCACAATGATGATAATAATAATAATAATAATAATAATAATAATATGTTTCATGTATTTGACAGGCTCATCAGCTTAAAATTCATTTGTTGCATATCAACTTATCTATGTTGAGATTCTTTGGCTACAATATGATGCTAACCAACTTGGAAGACATGGCTTAATCAAGTCACCTTATGTATATTTTCAAGAATTGTTTGCCCCTTAAGTGACAGCTCACAACTTTTGACTTACACTAGTTACATGATCACTGTTAGATCAATAGGGGTACTTTGGGAAGAGTCTACCCAAAGATTTCTGATCATGCTCAGGAATCAAACACAAGACCTTCCAATTGTAAATTGCTCACACTAAAGTGCATGTACGTATATGTGTCTGTGTGTACTATTCCAATATATTCATATGTATGTGCATAGTTATTTCATAATCTCATGAGTATGAGGTATTCTCAAAGTATCAAATTGCATCAAATTGCAAGTTATTGCAAGTCAAGAAGATTCCATTTCCAGAATTATTGCAAATCGTAACTCTGGTGCACCCCTGTATTTTACATGATTATTCTCCACATCTCAACATGGAACTTTCAAAAGCATATCCATTCTATGTGCAGTATCTCTTTGAGTTTCATTAGACTCAAGATGTGTAATCCATGAGTTTTGTACAGAGTCGAACTTTCACAAATGTTTCCTTGAGTGGGCTTTTTTTTTTTTTCATGTATTGGTTGCATTTTCATAAATAGAATAAATTAATCTGTGCAGGTCATTATTGTAGACTCATTTCTATGAACTGTACCTGAACTTACAAAAATTCTTTATAAACTAAATTATTATCCATAACATTAATCATGAAGGCTGGTGACAGTGCCATCTCATTGAAAAAAAAAGCCACACAAACAAATGAGAGGTGTCTCATTACTCTTGCAGATTTGATGGCACTGCACCTTTGTATCACTGGACGTAATGATTTTAACACACACATTCACACACCGACGACTGACACCGACACACCAGTGCTGAGTGGATGTATTTTCCAGACATCCAATGGCGTCAGATAACAGGCCCCTTACTGCTGGAGGAGCCTAGTATTTATGTACAAGGGGGAGAGAGGGCCATTCTTAGAGTGACCTGTCTCTAATATGGAACCAGACAATTAAGAGAACACTGCTAAATGGAAGGTGAGAAGAAATCAACTCCTCCCTGGAGCTGAAGTGACGTAAACAAACCAGGAGATTGAGTGTTGGAGACTCCACTGGTTCTAAGAAAGACAGCTGGCTCTAATGTATCAAGTGATTTCTCAGGCTTTGAAAATGAAAACAAGGAAACCATGAGGAGATTGGTGAATGGAGAAAGAGAAATGAGGTTTATGAGAAGGACAAGTTGAAAGGTATGATGGTGAAGTATGAGGTACAGTGGTACCTGTTGATTCGAACACCCTTTGACTTGAACACTTCCTAATCCGAACACATTTGGCAAACAAATTTTGACCTCCGATCCAAATGCAGCCTCTCAATTCGAACACAAACACATGTGGCGGCCGACGCCACCTTCCCGCCAGTCAATCGACTTCTCCGCCATGAACACCTCTCTCTATTGCGACTCGTGAACTGTTTTCAAGTTACTCAGGCCCCTAGTTGCCTTGGATACTCCGGCCTCTAACCCTGATCACTTCCTACCTACCACCCCAGTCAATGCGGCCTTTTGCTCTGGTCACTGGCAAACCCATCTACTAATGAAGATATATTTAACACTTTAAACAACCAATGAAGAATGAATCGTTAAATATCATTGTCATTTGCGCAAACTAGAATAATACAATAATTTGCAGTTTTGTACAGTAATTTATACTTTTATTGAAATAATTCCTGTTGGAAATGATGCTGTGAGATTATATTCTACTTGATGAGAGAGAGAGAGAGAGAGAGAGAGAGGATGGTGAGCAGCTGGAGGAGGGAGGGAGTGGGGGGTAGAGCAGCTGACTTGGTCTGTTTGTGTATCAAATGGGAGTGGATAGGGATGGAGTGAGGGGGAGTGGGGGGGAATACTACGCGATCTGTTCGCGTATTTAGTGCATGAGAGGGAGGCGGGGACCCGGCGGAAGCCTGTTTAGTCTTCATTGGGACTCAGGAGTTTCACACCGAAGTAAATAAGTCTTTTGTTATGCCTGTTTTTTTTATGCATTTCATGTATGTGTTTACTTTATACAGTGGTACCTCTTGATTCAATCTTAATTCGTTCTTTTTGGCTGTTCGAATTGTGAAAATTTGAATTAGGAAGCAATTTTTACCATTGAAATTAATGTAAAAACATTTAATCCGTTCCAGTTTATTTTAAATAAAAAATACTATACTCAACCCCCAGCTATTGTGAGAAATTGGTCCCTTAACATTGCCGCAATAGCTAAAAATGCAATAGCCATTGTTGAGAAGTAATGGGAAAAAATAAAATTGGTCCTGACCCACCAGAGTGGTAACAGGCCTTAACATATTGGCACTTTGTTTTTCCCTCATCTCATCGTAATTTATAGATATTGTTCACATTTTGAGAGTATAAAGTAAACACCGACATGAAATGCGTAAAACAGGCATAACAAAAGACTTATTTACTTTGGTGTGAAACTCCCAAGTCCCAATGAAGACTAAACAGGCCTCCCACAGGTCCCCGCCTCCCTCTCATGCACTAAATACAGGAACAGATTGCGTAGTATTCTTCCCCTCCCCCTCACTCCGCCCCTATCCACTCCCATTCGATACACAAACAGACCAAGTAGCTCCTCCTCCTCCTCCCTCCTCCAGCCACTCACCATCCTCCCTCCCCTCTCTCTCTCTCTCTCTCTCTCTCTCTCTCTCTCTCTCTCTCTCTCTCTCTCTCTCTCTCTCTCTCTCTCTCTTTCATCAAGTAGAATATATTATTCTGGCAGCATCATTTCCAACAGGAATTATTTCTCAAGAAAAGTATAAATTATTGTACAAAACTCTAAATTATTGTATTATCATAGTTTGCGCAAATGACAATGATACTTAACAATTCATTCTTCATTGGTTGTTTAAAGTGTTAAATATATCTTCATTAGTAAATAGGGTTGCCAGTGACCAGAGTAGAAGGCCACATTGACTGGGGTGGTAGGTAGGAAGTGACCAGGGTAACTAGGGCCGGAGTGACTTGAAAGCCGTTCATGAGTCGCAATAGTTGTTCGCCAAATGTGTTCGGTTTGGGAAATATTCGAGCCAAAGGCTGTTCAAATCAAGAGGTACCATTGTACTCTCAAAATGTGAACGATATCTATGAATTATGATGAGATGAGGGTAAAACAAGGTGCCAATATGTTGAATCATGTTGCCACTCTGGTGGGCCAGGACCAATTTTATTTTTTCCCATTACTTCTTAACAATGGCTATTGCATTTTTACCTATTGTGCAATGTTAAGGGACCATTGTCTCACAATAGCTGGAGGTTGAGTGAATTATTTTTTATTTAAAATAAACTGGAATGGATTAAATATTTTTACATTAATTTCAATGGTAAAAACTGCTTCCTAATTCCAATTTTCGTAATTCGAACAGCCAAAAGAACGAATTAAGAGGTACCACTATAATAGAAAAAGAAAATAAAGAAATGAAAAGTAATTTTAGTGAGTATGAGCATATTATAGAGGCCAATAATGAGATAAAGAAGGAATTAGGAAGTATGAAAAAGGAAAAGGAAATTATGAAGGAAAAGTATGTAAGTTATGAAGTGCAACTTGAAGATCTAAAGGGAAAAGTGAAGGATGATTCTGAAAAAATTGATAAAGTGTGCAGTGAATCCAAGTTGACGGAACTAAAGAATGTGTGGAGAAAAGAAAGGGAGGAGGAAAATGTTAGTTTTTGCTGAGGTGATAAAGAAAGAAATACAAGAAAAGACAAAGGATACGGTAATACAGATTATTAAGGACAAGGAAGACCTAGTGAGGGATATGGTGGACAGAAAGAAATGTATGGTAATCTATGGATTACAGGAAAAGAAAAATCCCAACAAATACAAGAGAGAAAGCGAGGAGAGAGAATTAGCAAAAAAAGTCATACACAAGGTTCAAGATCACACACAAAGTTTAGAGTATGAAGTTGAAGAAATGTATAGAATAGAAAAATATAGTGAAAGAAGTGCAAGACCATTGAAAGTGAGAATGAGATCACAATTGGCAGTGGAGGAGATTACAGAATGAGCTGGTAGACTGGCCCAAAGTTTAGAATATAAGGATGTATGGATAAAGAGAGACAAAGATTTGGAAGAAAAATCTAAGACAAGGGGCTAAGGAAAAAAACTTAAGAGAACAGAGACCAAGAAGAAGAAATTTTACTGGAGGGTATTTGATATGAGACTGAGGAGGTGGTTTATTCAGAAGGAGGAGGAGGTAGAGAAATTACAACAGCAACAGCAGGAAGTACAAGTGATGGAAGGAGCAGCAAATTAAAAGTAACATTTATTAATGTGGACGGGTTAATATTTGATATGCTAGAGATAAGGGATCATTCAAATATTCATAGACCAGATATGTTCTGCATGGTGGAGACAAAATTAAAGGAAGAGATCCACTTAAATTTCCAGCAAGAGGGATAAAAATTTGGAGGAGATAGAAAAAGGAAAAGTAGGAGGAGAGTACTAATAATTGTGCAAGAAGATATTGTTATAGAGGGAGTGCAATATGGTGATGGCACAGCAGAAGTCATTGGTGTAACAATTCAAACCAATGGAAGAGAAAGGAAGAAAATTATAGTTATGTGTGCCACCAAAAACTAATACAGTCATACCTCCACATACAAGTTTAATTCATTCCACAACTGAGCTCGTATCGTGAAATAGCTCATATGGTGGAACAGGAATTCCTTTTTAAATACATGTAAAACTGAATAATGCATTCCAACACGAGAAAAACATGCAAATTCAAGTTTATTGATACCGATGTACACTGAAAGAAAGTTAACATTGATAAGGAAAACGGTGATAAATGGTATTTGTTATTAAAATAAACATTATAAATACAGATAATGTGAATAAATAAACAAATAATGTAAATATCAAGTGATAAAAAATGTACGTAGGTTAACTCGCACGGCGGAGGCGAAAGATGGTGGTGGAGGAGGGGAGGAGTGAAATCAGCTGACAAGAATTAAACTTACATAATAAACATAATGAAATTAATAGAGACTTAAAAACAACTTGACACTAGGTTTTTTTTTTATCTTTTATGTTCTATAATTTTTTTGTATTTATTTATTTTTTATTTATTTATTTTTTATTATTATTCAGTGTGAACTAGTGGTGGCTTGGCGTAACTTAATGCTCATGGCTCGTATGGTGAATATTTCCTCGTATTCTGGGCAACGATTAGGCTCATTTCCCAGCTAGTATCTTGAAAAATTCATATCCTGAAGAACTTGTATGTAGAGGTATGACTGTGTGTGGAAGTTGGAAGAATATAAAATAATGCAGAAGGTGTTAAAATTCCTGGATGATATGATAAGAAAGGACAAGAAGGTAGGGAGATTTTAACTGCATGGGTGTAAACTGGAAAGAAATTAAAGGAAATGGAAATGCATGATCATGGAGTGAAGATATTTTGCAATTAGCCATGGAGAACACAATGGATCAATGGGTGGAGGAATTCACAAGGCTCAGAGGAGAAGAACCATCAATGCTAGTTCTGGCATTCACAAAAAACCTAGAACTCCGTCCCATCATTAAATACTTAAGCCCATTGGGGAGAAGTGATCATGTCTTTATAGAAATAGAATTGCAAGAATGGGCAATGGTAAGAAGATGAAACGATTATTGAAATGGAAGATTGAATTATTCAAGGGCCAACTTTGAAGGTTTAAGGAAATTTTCTGGAAGTATAGATTGGAGAGGGATCAAGAGTGGTAAAATAACACAGAAGAAATATGAAACATTCTGCAGGAAGCATAATGAAATTGTGGAAAGATATGTACCAAAATACAAAGTAAGGAGTAGCAAACACACATGGTACAATACCAGATGTGCAGAAGCAGAAAGGGCAAAGGACAGAGATTGGAGGAAACTGAAGAAGTAGAGGAATTAACACAATAGAGAGAGATACAAGGAAGCAAGGAATAAATATGTCAGGATAAGAAGAGAGGAAGAAGTAGCTTTTGAAAAGGATGTGGTAGAGAAGTGTGAAAATGAACCCAAGCTTTTCTATAAGTATATTTATGGAAAGAAAAAGTGTAAAGAAACCATAGATAAATAGTAAAGGGAGAAAAAAAAACATACCAAACAGCAGGAGGTGTGTGAAATTATGAAGTCATGGTGCAGAAGCAAGATGTTGGCAGATTGTTGGGAAGTTTGGATGTAAGAAAAGCAATGGGACCGGATAGAGTGTCAGGCTGGACACTAAGGGAATGCAAAGATCAGCTAATACAGCCAATTTTGGAAGTGATTATCAGCTCAGTAGAGGAGGGAAGGGTGCCACAAAAGTGGAAGAGGGTCAACATAGTGCCCATTTACAAAGCAGGAAAGAAGACTGACCCACCAAATTATAGACCTATGTCACTAACAAGTGTTGTCAGCAAAATCTGTGAGATACTAATTAAAGAGAAATGGGTGAGATATTTAGAAGAAAGTGGAGTTATATCAAATAGACAATTTGGATTTAGACTTGGAAAATTGTGTGTGGTAAACCTGCTAAGTTTTATACATGAGTTATTGAAGGAATCGAAAACAGAGATAGGTGGGTGGATGCTGTCTACCTAGACATCAAAAAAACTTTTAAGAGAGTTCCATACAAGAGACTCTTATGGAAACTGAAACACATAGGTGGGCTGAGAGGGAAAGTATTAGAATGGATGCAAGATTATTTGAAGGATATAGAAATGAGAACTGTAATCAGAGATGCAGCGTCATATTGGAGAAATATAACAAGTGGAGGGGTCAGTCCTAGCACCCATAATGTTCCAGATATATGTAGATGACATGCAGTGTGGCATGACCAGCTACATGAACCTGTTTGCAGAAGACACCAAATTAATGAGAGTTGCTAGAAACACTGATGACTGTCGAGAGTTACAAGGTGATATATGAGTAGCTCCGCGGGAGAACAATCCAAGCGCCACCCTCAGGGAAAACGTGTTTTCGCGCGCAAACGGGAGTTCAAGGCGTCCTCTATCACAAGATGTCGCTTAAATTTTTCTCCCTCTATGTTAATACGGTCTAAACCTCGATATAATGCCAGGTATTTTTCCCCCTTGTTGACATGGAGGCTCTTGGGTAAATTTACTCCGCGGGAGAACAATCCAAGCGCCTCTGGCTGTGACATCATTGCAGCCAGCCCAATCCCCAGAGCGGGCGAGATGACATGTTTAAGGCATCAGGCCAGTCGGCCAATGGCGGAGCGTGAGATGTCGTGACGTACATAGCGCGTGGCCAATGAGCTGGCCGCTTGCCCTCTCGGGGACTGAGTGTGCCACCAAAGCAGCCTCGGTGCCACAGTCTCGCTTGGGCTACGCCATTCATAGAAGCATCTCTTGAATTGTATTGCATTTCTCTTGATTTTAACGATGGCTGCACGTGATTATGACACTGATGTTGATGATCCACTTGCTATTGATGTTGTACAAGGGACAAATGAGAATGAAAATTAATTAGAGACCAGCAGAGGTAGCAAAAAGCCACGTTAAGTGGAAGCCTGCACCAATACTGCTCTTCCGCCTGAATTACAGAGAAGGCTACGTCATCAAGTCGGACTACACACTCGACAACAACAATGTCACCGAAGTACGACAGAAGAAAGGGAGGGGAGCTTGGTCCCGTAACAAGTTCGACCTGAGTACCGTCCCCTTCCCACCCTTGTATGATGCCCCCCTACAACTCAGTGAAGAGAAGCTCAGTGACTTAACAAGCATGTTATGCCTCATGCCAGATGACAAGAAGGCCTTTTACCAGGGCCTCCAGGCTGGCACAGTCCAGCACAATGTCTTGCATCCTGACGAGGATGACAACTAATCCTGAGCTTCGGGTGGAGGGGAAGGGACAGGAAAGAGGGGAATTAACATTCAACACTCAACTTTCACACAATTGTGGTAAAGCTACCTTTGATTTTATTTCATATCAATGTTACAATCATTTCTATTACCTTAGTTTACATGAATACACCTCATTAAGATGAACGCCAAACGTGAATAGTCTTTGTTTATCATCAATTCTGATTCAATGTGTGATTAGCTCAAAATTACTTTTCATGTCCCTGGAAAGCTGACATGTTAAGGAAGATTTTGGTATATGTTACGCTAAAATCGTATGGCTAATTTTCGAGATATTAAAGATTAAAACTTTAGGAGCGATTTTCTCGGGTTTTTCAAAAATGGCGCTTGGATCGTTCTCCCACGGAGCTACTCATATACAAGATTTATGAGTGGAGTAAGAGATGGAAATTGGATTTCAATGCAAAAAATTGCCATGTGATGGAACTAGAAGAAAGCCAGAATGGAGTTACAAGATGGAAGAGGAAGTAATACCTAAGATCAAGGTAAAAAAGATCTAGATGTGGTGATACAAAATACACTGAACCCTGAGCAGCACTAAGTCAAGCTATTTGGATCTACATACAGGATATTAACCAATATTAGGGTGGCTCCACTGTATGGATAATATGATGAGAAAAATTCTAACCAGTATGATATGTCCAAGGTTGGAATATGTGCCGTGGTGTGGTCACCAAATGTGAAAAAGGATATAAGAGAATTAGAAAGAATTCAAAGAGTTGCCACAAAAATAATAACAGGATTAAGAGAACGAACATATAAAGACAGATGAAAAGAAATGGGACTTCCAACTCTGCAAGATAGAAGGGAGAGAGGAGATCTAATAACTCTATACAAGATAGTAAATGACATAGAAAAGCTGGACACACAAAACCTGGTGATGATGGAGGAAGAAAATAGACAGATGAGAGGACACTCAAGGGAGATAAAAAAAAAGCTGATGTTTGAAGGACATTAAAAAATAGTTTTCCACATAGAATCGTGGATATTTGGAATGGATTAAAAGAAGAGGTTGCTACAGCAACCAACATGCATAAATTAAAGGAAATGTTGGATATATGGAGATATGGAGACAGGACATTATGAGCCCCATTGAAACCCTTTATAATACAACTAAGTAAATAAACACACACACACACACAGACACAGACCGACCATGAGACTGGAATAAATAGGCATTTCTGTAATGTTTTCAACACCTTGAGTTTGTGATTCTGGACTTTAGTGATTTTGGAAGGAGCATAAAACTTGAAAAAGCACAGTTGTTAACAATTGGGGATGACAAGGATCCATATCTAGAGAGTAGGCTTGGTTAACCTGAGGAATTGATATCTTAATCAAGAGATCTGAGTTATACATGAAGAATGCAAGTGTGGGAGTTTGGCAACTAGTAACTGCTTAGGCCCTATCATTGCTTTATGAATTTTTAAGACCCAGTGACTACTATGTAATGATATTACTGTTACAACTCCTCTTCTCTCAGTGTACTAGTGGCATATGTTTGTGTAAGAGAGAGAGAGAGAACATTGTACTTACTTTGGTAATTTGTTATTTATCTCAAGGACTGAAGGTACTGACAGTGATGAGAGAGGCTGCAGATTTTTTGGACTCACCCATCCCAGTGTACAGAATGTGTTGCAAGCCTGTCCTGGAGCTAGAAAATGCTCTCGTTACAAGTGGATAAAATTTGAGGTAAAATTACTTATTTTCAACTTTCTCTTTGGTGTTTTTGCAGTTATCCATATATCCTCTTTGTTTAATTTGAAAGATAGATTATTAGAAATGTGTGATGCTTTCTATTTTCATTTGTATGTTTTCCATCTTCTTAATACAAAAGTAAACTAGTATTCTTAGTCTTTTCATCACTTATTGGAATTTTTCCATAATTATCTTTTCTACTGACTACCATGAATAGGTCTAACAGCCTCTTGCAGCTTCCCTCATTGTGTTATGTTCTTATGTTCTACTGGTTAGGTCAAAAGCTCATTCAAGAAGGTGTCAAGATGCTTTCTCCCATAATACTCTTTTTTGATTATGGTGTTTTGGGAAAACCATCTTCAGTGGGCCTTTTTATATTTTTTGCTATTTTTGCTCCCACTTGCAAATTGTGAAATAAAGTAAAAGTGATGATTGACATGGTTTTACCCAAGGAAGATACTGCAAAGAAGAAATGAGCTAAACACACATTTTGCAGTACTGAGTGTAGAAGAGGATAAGGAGCATTGATGTACTAGAATTAGGTGAATCATTGATCATCAGGCAGGAAGTGTAGGAGATGGTGCGGGAGATGAATGCCAGAAGTTGCAAGTTTGGATGGATGTACGGCAGAACTACTTAATTGTTAGTGGGATATTTTAATGTTTATTTAGTTATCATTTTGGTGATGATTTACTTGGTGAGTCCAGTTATCATTCTAATGGTAAAGGCTATCAGTATGAATGTTGTCAATTTTTAGTGATTTTGAATAAGGTTCTTAGGTTTTATGATGATTTGAGTGAGTATAATGGGAATGATTTGTGACAAAATTCTAATTTTGGAGCAGGAAGATTATTAATTGATCAGGTGTTTATTGTGAGATAGATGTAAAAAATTCTTTGCAGTTATTAATTTAGAGAAAGCTTTGGAAAGTAGTGATAGGAAATGGGAGATAGATTTTTAGATTGTATAGGCTTTATGGGAGACAGATATAAGGAGCATTTACTAGTGTGAATGAATGTTTTTCTTTGTTTGAGCAGGTTTGTATCTGAGATGTTAGATACTGCTTGATTCATGACTAATAATCAATCACATTCATTGTGCGGTAAAGGAAGGTAACAATGTTTGATAGAGGTTTGTGTATGGTGAATAGTTAGTCTTACACTTTGTGATATTCTGCAGGTTTGTCGGAGTGAAGCAGAAGTAGAAAGTGTATTTGAGGGAGAGAAAGAAGCATCATTGTGCCATGAAGCTCTTCTGCGCAACATTCGCTTTGCTCGGCATCATGTTACATCCCCATGAAATTTAGGTAATATACATAATTCATTACTACATGTCTTTGTTTAAGAATAATAATTTACATTTGTTTTTTGGCATAATTAAGAAAACATAATGGGAGTTATCACTAATTCCAGTGTGGTTGCCAGATTCACTAGATATCTCTATACTAATTCACAGAAAGGTTGGTCTAGTGCACATCACATGTTTTTAGATATTCAATTTTTCATCTACTGACAGTTAAAATGACTGAAGTGTTTTTGAATATGTATCTATGACATAATTGCTTTGATAGTAGAATTAAATTATATACAGTGGTACCTTGACTTATGAGTTTAATTTGCTTTATGACAGAGCTTGTGTCTCAATTTCCTCGTAACTCAAATCAGTTTTCCCCTTTTGAAATTCGTTGAAATGCCATTTATATGGCCCAGCCTCCCCTGAAATCACTCCAATTTTATTTCCTTACATGTATTTAGGTAAGAAAAATGTATTTATTAATTACAAATATTGTATGAAAGCATAATAAAACAACAAAAGAATATGTAAATAAATAATCTGGTTTTAGAAATTATATTTACCTCAGATATCAGGGAGTGCATTCCATGGAACTTTAATCCCTGCATTTTGCCTTCCCACCCCTTGATTTGGGAAAGTCATCGGCTGTACAAAAATGGCCACCTACAGGAGGCTGGCTGCTGTATTCATCACAGAATGGCTTCTTGACAATCCTGTACCAATCACCATTGACATCCTTCATTAAAGGAATTAAGTTTTAAGTAGGCAAGAGGAGGAGAGAGGAGAACAGAAGCTGCAGAGTCCCATGAGAGGTTTGTTAACAAAATTTGTTCCTCTGTTAGCAGTTAGCATGGATGGAGATGGTAAGCAGAGGAAATGGAAGAAAATTGTTTTGTATTGTACCTTTCCAGTTTCTTTTGATCACTATAATCTTTTGCTTAATTGCTGTGCTTACTTGTTATCCATCACCTGTACATACAGTTTCGGAACAAAAAATTAATTTTTTTCTTGTGTAATATATTTATTATTATTACTTTTTTTTTTTTTCATGTGTGTGTGTGTGTGTGTGTGTGTGTGTGTGTGTGTGTGTGTGTGTGTGTGTACGTACATGTATGCTGTTGACACTGTACTGATTAATGCTACACTATTTCTGAGTTTAATTGCTACATTATTTTGTTTTATTTTGCCTTTGCTGAACTTAATTTTCTTCATTGCTTTTTGCCTTTTTAGCCACACTTTCCTTTTCATTGGTGCAACATTTCACAAAATAGCTATCCAAGGAGGTCTGTTTCATCTTCCTTTTCAGAATGTTTTGGAAGTGAGTTCCACTTGTGTCATTACATAGTCTGCTTAGGACTCGTCATACCAAAGACATTTAGCTAACTGTACAATAAAGCACAACATGGGAAATGCTTCCATAGCAAAAAGGAAAAGTAAATAACTAAATAAAAAAGCACATGAAATTAATGTATTGGATGTGGGATGTTGGACATTTGCTACACCAAATAGTGGTGGTACATGTGGATACTTAGAGTTAGCTTGTAACTGAAATTTTGACTTATAAGTTGAAACAAAAAAGTGACCAAATAACAGCTTGTGTCTCAGATTAGTCTAAGTCGAGGCACTCGTAACCCAAGGTTGCACTGTACATGTACTACATGCACTGTGATATCATATGTATTCCTGAGGACAAAAATTATTTGTTTCACATAAAACCTGCTTCTTATATTAGCATTAACAATGCTCCCTATCTACCCAACCGTCTATACCACATTTAAATTGCTCGTCGTATTCCATCCCTGGCAACCTCTGGCAACTATTGGCAACCCTGCCTCCCGCAGCTGAGACTCTCATTCTTTTTTGAGACACACTTCTGTGCGGACTTAAGCTCCAACAGTGCTCTGTTTTCTTCTCCCTTATGTCTTCGTGTGTTTTTGCCATATGGCTGAGTCTGCCGATCTCCAGGAGGGCTTCCAGCCTTCCTCAGTGGTTGTTTGCGGCGCCGATCTGTCTTCTCTTCCGCAAGAGCCTGTGTCGGCGGCCGTGGGGAGTGCAGGTCGCCACCATGTTGTCAGCCCCGCCTCCTCGCCTGGTGCTGTTTCTCCTCACTCCTCCTCTTCTGGGAGTGGTGCGACACCTTCCTCCAGGAGAGTCTGTGCCTCTACCGGCTGCAGGAGAGTCCTTGGAGGCATTAAGATTGATCCACATACCGTATGTATTCTATGTCGTGGTGGTGTGTGTCAGGTAAACAGCCGGTGTCGGGAGTGTTCTTCTTGGAGATCCAAGCTGGTCCTTCGTGCCTTTAAATACCAGCGGACACTGCAGAGGAGGCGTGAGTATAAGGCTAGGAGGAAGGCGCTTCTCTCCTCCTGTCAGTTGCATGGGGATGTTGGGGGCAGGAGCCTCCCCCCCGCGTCCCCTTCCTCTCGTATCTCGGGTTCCGCCTGCGGTTCCGTGGAATCGGAGGATTCGGTGTCTCAGTTCCCCGTGCCTTCTGTGGTTCCTCCGCCTGATATGTCTGCCTTCCTCAAAGGGTTTGCAACCTTTCTGGGGTTTAGTGAAGGGAGTCACAGTGTTTCCTTTCCTTCCATGTTATCTGAGATGGTGTCTAGGGAGGTAGAGAATAGGTTAGCTCCTAATCCTGTCTCTCTTTCAGTTTCCTCCTTACCCTCGGTTCAAGGTACGGTGAAGTCCGTTGCCAACCCCCCTCCCAGCCCCAGCGCGAGGCAGAGTATGCAGTCACTCCAAGCTGGTGTGCCGGCGCGGGGTAACCGGGGGAAGGAGAGGTCCACGGGTGGTGTAGTTTTAGATCAGGTTCCTTTGGATCCGCCTTCCTTGGGTAAGCGATCCAGGCCTCCCAAGGATGTTCCATGGAGGATCAAACGGTCACGTCCTATGGTGGGGGGAGATCTGGCTCCTACACGTCCAGTATCTCCCTTAGGTCGTGACCGGGGCTGGGATAGGTGTGTGTCTTCCAGCCGCCACTCCCGCTCAGCAACCCAGGGTGAAGGTCGGGCTGTGAGCCAGGGCATTTTGACTGAGGACTCGGTCAAGCCTTCACAGCCAGAGGGGGGTGTTACACAGGCCAGGCCTCCATCCCCCCCTCGATCCACAAGGCACACAGGAGCTCGGGATCTTGCCGCCCCCTCCTTCCATGCCTTTCACCACCACGACCAGTTCCATTTGGCTTCCCCATGTCCTCAAGTGGCGCCTCTTGGATCTGGGATCGGGTCCTTCATGGATCCAGCTTTGGCCCTCCCTCATCCTGGATCCCATGATCCAGAGCAGGATGATCTTGAGGATCCGTGGGATCGGATTTCCGAGGCCGGTTCTGGGGTGCAGTCCGGGGCTCAGGATCCAGTTCCCTCCCCCCTTTTTCAGTCGATGATGGCATACATTACCCACTGTTTTCCAGAGGCTCTTGGGTATGCTGAATCGACTAACGGGGCTGCCCCACCTGGGGCAGTCAGGCCTGAAGTGGAGAAACACATTCGGCTTACTAGGGCTCAGCCCATGGATTTCTCCCTGGATTCGGCCTCCAGCGCTCTCCTCCGGGCTACTGAGGGATCCAGACCGTCTCTTGCCCGCTACCCATCTAACCGGTACAGGAGGATGTACTCTGTTAGTGGCCATGAGTCAGCAGGGAAGGCAGCCAAGCTCAACACCGACTTGGCTCTTGCCCTCACCACTAAGGGGAAGGAACCTCAGGTGGTGGTGCAGCATGCCGACATGACTCGCCTTGAAGGTGTTCTAGCTCGCCAACGTGAGGCACAGAATTTTCTCTTTTGGGGTATAGGAGCATTCTATCGGCTCTTATCTTCCTTGCAGCCTGGACAGGAGGACAGGCTTCTGGCTGATCAGCTCTTTCGGAGTATTCAGTTGGCTATGGTGGACACTGCCAAAGATTCGGCTTTTGCCCTGGCCAATGTCAAGGCCATGCGACAGGAGGCGATACTGTCTTGCCTTCCACCTATGTTTAAGTCTGCGATCAAGGTGGACTTGAGGAAATCTTCCATTGATTCCGCTTTCCTTTTTGATGAGGCTCGCATTCAGACGGCCCTTCAGGTTGCCGAGAAGAATGCTTCTATTTCCTTCCAGCAAGCGGCAGCTAGGGCACTAGTGAAGCCTCGCCCTTTTTCAGGTACTCCATTGGTGGAGAGTGCTTCCCGCACTGTTTCTGCTGCTGCCCCTTCTCGGCCCTCGACTTCAGCTGGTCGTATGGCTCCTGCTTCCCGGCAGAGGGTGCCTCAGCAGCGTAGGCCTGCTTCCGGGCTTCCTCCCTCCCGCCCACGTCCGTCGGGCCCGTTTTTTCGGAAGTAGACCCCCATCTGTCCCGGGTTCCAGTTGGGGGTTGCCTTACCTACAATTTAGAAGGCTGGATCGCGATTGGAGCGGAGGCTTGGGTCCTTGCTGTCCTCAGCAAGGGTTACCGGATCCCTTTTGCTACCAATCCTCCGGTCACCCCCCTTCCTGTCGGGTTCCGGTCTTACCCCTTGGGATCTGTGAAGGCCGTGGCATTGGATCGGGAAGTTCGGCTTCTCTTAGACAAAGGGGCGTTGGAGGAGGCCCCATTGACACCAGGCTTTTACAGCCATCTCTTTGTGGTGCCAAAGGCCACTGGCGGCTTCCGTCCGATTCTAGACCTTTCCCATCTCAATCAGTATGTCATCACCACCCGTTTCCGGATGGAAACGGTAAGAACGGTCATGTCTGCAATTCACAGTCACGACTGGATGACAGTTATCGATCTCAAGGACGCCTACTTCCAAGTTCCAGTTCATCCCGACAGCCGCAGGTTCCTTCGCTTCGTGTGGAAGGGCCTGCATTATCAGTTCAAGGTCCTTTGCTTCGGTCTGTCCACTGCCCCTCAGGTTTTCTCTCGGATGATGGGTCTGGTTTCAGCGGTTTTCCATCAGCGGGGGATTCGTCTCCTCCGCTATCTAGACGACTGGCTGCTGCTGTCTCGCTCCAGGGAGGGGGCTCTTGAGGCAACCGAGTTTCTCCTCGACCTGTGTGCCTCTCTGGGTATTCAGATAAACTGGGACAAGTCCAGTCTTGTTCCATCTCAGTCCCGGACTTATCTGGGGATGGAGATTCGGTCTACTCTTTTGAAGGTTTTCCCGACGCGGGAGCGCCTGGGGAATCTGTGCCGTCAGGTCGAATCCTTCCTCAGTGTCCACTCTCCCCCGGCAAGGGATTGGTTGATTCTGTTTGGCCACATGTCCTCTCATCCATCTCATTCCAGGGGCGCGACGGCAGATGCGGGGCCTACAGTTACATCTTTCTCGATCTTGGGACCGTCAGTCCCAGTGGGACAGGTTTCCAGTTCCTTGGAGCGCTGGGCTCCTGGAGGATCTTCGGTGGTGGTTGTCGAGTCCCGCTCTGCAGGTGGGTCAGTCCCTGGAATTGGTTTCTCCGGATGTGTCCCTGTTCTCAGACGCATCAACCCTGGGTTGGGGGGCGTAGGTTCTTTAGGCCTCAGTGAGTGGCCTGTGGACCCCGCAGGAGCGGTCCCTTCACATCAACCTTCTGGAGCTCAGGGCCATTCGTCTCGGTCTTTCCCACTTCGCCGAGGATTTTCGTGGGAAGGCTGTGGCAGTGTTCTCAGACAACGCCACAGCTCTGGCGTACCTGGCCAAGGAGGGCGGGACTCGTTCAAGGGTTCTGAATGCAGAGGCTCAGTTGGTGCTCCAGTGGGCGGAGGATCATGCAGTCCAATTAATCCCCCAGTTTGTGAAAGGGTCCTCCAATGTCCTAGCAGATTGCCTCAGCAGGCAGGATCAGGTCATCTCTACCGAGTGGACCCTTCACCAGGACGTGTGCCGGCGCCTGTGGAGGACTTGGAGCTTTCCCACGGTGGACCTCTTTGCCACAAGGCTCAACTGTCGGCTGCCGAACTTTGTCTCACCTTTTCGGGATCCCATGGCAATTGCCACAGACGCTTTCCTGTACAATTGGGATCACCAGGATCTTTATGCTTTTCCACCCTTTCCGTTGGTCAGGAAGGTTCTCAACAAGTTGCAGATGGCACATTGCGCCACTCTCATCCTGATTGCTCCGTTTTGGCCTCAGAGGGAGTGGTTCCCAGATCTCGTCCAGGCTTCAGTGGACACCCCCAGGCACCTTCCCCTTCGCAGGGACCTTCTCCGCCAGCCACATGTTCGCAGGTTCCATCAGGCCCTTCCCATGCTACAGCTAGCCGCATGGAGATTGTCAAGGGAATCCTCCGTCACCGGGGCTATTCCTGGCGGGATCTCGACGGCCTTCCACTCTTGTGAATTACCAGCATAAGTGGAGACAGTTTCGGGAGTGGTGCAAGAGGGAAGGTCACACTGTTTCAAACCCTTCTAGCCAGAAGTTTGATGATTTTTTGGTTTTCCTGCGCCAGGAGAGGAAACTCTCAGTTTCGGCCATTAAGGGGTACAAGGCTATGCTTAATGGTGTGTTCTCCCTCAAGGGATTTGACCTCTCATCGGATGCAGTTCTCCGGGAGGTTATTAAGACTTGTTCCAGGCAGATTCCTCGGCCACCTTGCCAAGTTCCTTCGTGGAATGTGGACGTGGTCCTTAAGGCCCTGACGGGTCCTCCCTTTGAACCTTTAGGTCAGGTTTCCTTCCGGGATTTGTCTAGGAAGACGCTTTTCCTGGTGGCCCTGGCTATGGCCAAGAGGGTGGGTGAGCTCAGTGCCCTGTCCATGGTCATGGCTACGCAGGGACAGGACCTCATTCTTTCCTACCTCCCTGAGTTTGTGGCGAAGACTGAAACAGGTCTTAACCCCATCCCTAGGGAGTTCCGCCTTTGCAGCCTTTCTCCTATTGTGGGTCGTGAGGATGAGGAGCGACTCCTTTGTCCGGTGAGGGCTGTAAATTGTTACCTTCAGCTCACGTCTTCCTCTTGTCGGCCTAGGAGTCTGTTTGTCTCTGTGCGGAACCCCGACCGACCGATGTCGAAGGCAGCAATCTCCTTCTTTCTTCGGGATACAGTTCGGGCAGCTCACGCATCCTTTCCTGAGGATCTCTGTCCCTTGTTCAAGGTCCGGGCTCATGACGTCAGGGGTGTTGCCACGTCTATGCTGTTCTGGAAGAATTGTTCCATTGCCTCTATTCTCGAGGCGGCCTGCTGGAGGACTCATTCTGTGTTTGTGAACCACTATCTTCGGGACATCCAGAGGCAAGAAGGTGATGTCTTTGCCTTGGGTCCAGTGGTTGCTGCTGGGAATTTGGTAGGCTAACCCTCAGCATGTTCCTCCCTCAAGGCAGCAAGTGCCTTATCTTGAGAGCGTCATTGGAGGTGTCATAAGTCTGCCCTCTCCTCAGGTCATTCTCGCCTGTACGCTGTTTTTGGTTCTCAAGGAAACCTCCCGAGGGAAGTTACCCGGGCTAATTCCTTGTGTTATTTTCTTTTTTGGTGTTGGCCACGCGGTTGTAGTGGCCTGTTGTTTTGGTCAGGGTGCGTCTTTCCTCCTTTGCCTTTCCTTATGGTTCTGCGAGGACACCCTGTAGGAGATCAAGAGTCCCTGCCTGACGCTTGCATGTGATCTCCTTGAACTCGCCATCTCTGGATCCTAGTTTTCGGTGAGATTCGGCAGTTCTCTAGTCTGGACTATTCACCCTTTGTCGTATTCCATACCTATGGCGTGACCCACCTCCTTTAATGTGGGAATCTGCTAATATAAGAAGCAGGTTTTATGTGAAACAAATGACATTTTTAAACATAAAATGTATTTTTTCACTTACCTGCTTCTTATATGTATTTTACCCGCCCATCCTCCCCGCTCCTTGCCATGGCCTCAAGAAAAAATGAGAGTCTCAGCTGCGGGAGGCAGGGTTGCCAATAGTTGCCAGAGGTTGCCAGGGATGGAATACGACGAGTAATTTAAATGTGGTATAGACAGTTGGGTAGATAGGGAGCATTGTTAATGCTAATATAAGAAGCAGGTAAGTGAAAAAATACATTTTATGTTTAAAAATGTCATTTTGCTTCTTAATTTGTAAAACTCAGTCATGATAATTGTTTTCCTAGGTAATAGACTTTAAGAAACCTTGAACATATAATGCCCCTAAAAGATTTTCCTTCATAACTTAGAAGTCGATATCTGATTATGAGATTGGCTCTTGCCATCCAAACAATAACAAACCAATCCTTGTAGATATTTTCAGCATCATAGACATAGCAATACTGGTAAATGGATAGTGGCCACTGTTTTTTTTTTTTTTTCTTTCTTTCTTTTCTTTCTCCAATGTATAAAAGCAGGCCATGGTTAAACACAGCTTAAGGACATGGTGACATAGAGCAATACAGCATCCTTCGTTTTTTAAGGTTTTGGGTGCAGCTTTTCCTTTACCTAAAAAAGAAAACTTTGATTGAAAAGTATTGATTTCTACAGAGGCAAGGTAAAATGCATTAGAAATGTTTGTGTAATATATATCAAGTCTTTAAAAATAAGTAAGCTTACACCACCAGGCAACTATATTTTGCTCTATTATAGTAGCCATATAAACTCAAGCAGTTATCAAGATATAAACATAGGAAAATAACATAAAAATACTCGAAGAAATAAAGTTGAATGTTTGTTCATTTTACCTGTTTTCAAATTTACTCAGGATCCAAAACTCCCCCCCACAAAAAAAAAAAAAAAAAAAA
>CM035210.1:2070075-2128452 GCA_020233015.1 Callinectes sapidus | reverse complement strand
CGGGGAGGAGCTAGCTTGGGTATGGCCTGGACAAGTGTAGTTGGGGTGGTTCCCAGGCCAAGTGTTTGTTGTCCCACGGTGGGCTTGAGCCAACCTTTGCCTAGAGAGCAGGTGAATCTTTGCCCCTTGAGCTCTCATCGACAGTGGAAGTCGATGGGTGCCTCAGTCAAAAAGAACGAATTAAATTCTAATCAAGAGGTACTACTGTATATATATATATATATATATATATATATATATATATATATATATATATATATACAGTCAGCCCTTGTTTCTTCTGACTAATACAGACTTGGCCATATCCGGAGAATGAAAAAGTCCGGACATTGAAAATTGAGTGCAATACAGTTCTGTAATGCACAGTAAACAGCCTATATTGTCTTGCACACATGCTCATAGGCTACAATATGGTACAATATGCATATACAGTATACATGAGAGAGTAAAATATGGATATACCTGCAATAGGGTACAGTATAATATTAACCCCAAAACTGCTGTTATGCCTTCTGGGTGGCCTAGTGGTAAACTGCTGTACGCCTTCTGGAAGCACACTTTTTAAACAGGCACCATAAAGTTTCTTTGATTTGTATTTCTTTGAAATGATTTTTTAAATATTTTAATAACCTTTCTTTTAGTAATTTTTATCCTCCTAATATGAATTTGCTTATTCATATCATACTTATAAAGGGAAACAATGGAACTACTATATTTTTATTTTATATAGTCGACATTGTGCTCTTCTCATAGATATTAGAGTTTGAGTCTCATGTATAGTAAGAGGAAGGTATAATTTAGTAGTAAAGAAGTTATTTTTGTATAAAAAAGAATGAAGCGAACAAGATTATGGGAACAAGTGCTCCTTCACAAGACGTTGGTAATGCTGTCAGACGTGAAGAGCCAAGAGTGGCTGGCCCGCACTGCGTTATAACAGAAGATGCAGTGAGGCAAAGGAGCAAAGAGATAAAGCCTGGAACAAATGGACAAAAAACAAACACCCTGGAAAGTGGCAAGTATATATCAGGGAAAGGAATGAGTATGTAAAGATCTGTAGGGAGGAAAAAAGGAAATATGAAAAAGATATAATTTACAAATGCAAGGACCAGCCAAAACTATTTTACAGATATGTAAATGTAAAGCTGAAAACCAATCACAATATGGAAAAGTTGAGAAGAGGAAACATAGAATACACAAAAGGTCAAGAAGTGGCCGAAATAATGAGTGAACATTTTAACAAAGTATTCACCAGAGAGAATTATAAAAATGAAGAAATTGGCCGAGAAAAAAGATCTCCTCCTATGAGTGAAATTATTGTATCACGGCATGATATAGAAAAGGAAATGAAGGATCTCAATGTAAGAAAATCTCATGGTCCAGATGAAGTCTCAAACTGAATACTTAAGAATGTAGGGAGGAATTAGTGGATAAAGTATATACAACATTATAAATTGCTCCCTAAAAGAAGGTAAGATACCAGAAGATTGGAAAAAAGCAAACATAGTACCAACATATAAAGGAGGAAATAAAGAAGATCCAACAAATTACAGACCAGTATCTCTCACAAGCACCATAGCCAAAATCTGCGAGAAGATTATTAAGAATAAATGGGTGAAACACTTGGAGGAAAATAATATTCTGAACTCAAGACAGTTTGGGTTCAGACATGGAAGATCATGTACCACTAATCTACTATGTTTCTACTCAAGATTATTAGATATAATTCAGGAAAGAGACGGATGGGCTGACTGTGTATTTCTGGACTTAAAGAAAGCGTTTGACAAGGTGCCACACAGAAAATTGTTAGAGAAATTAGAGTTCATAGGAGGACTGCGAGGTAATCTATTAGAGTGGATGAGAGACTTTTTACATGCAATAAAAATGTGAGTTATGATTAGAGACAAAGTATCTACTTGGAAAGGAGTGATTAGTGGAGTCCCACAGGGATCGGTGTTGGCTCCAATTATGTTTGCCATATACGTAAATGACATGGATGAAGGGGTGACCAGTTATATGAGTTTTTTTGCAGATGATGCAAAACTGCTGAGGAGATTGGAAAGTAAGAGGGACTGTGAACAATTGCAAGATGATCTTGAAAAAATTTGGAAATGGGGTCAAAAATGGGAAATGGAATTCAATGTCAAAAAGTGTAGTGTAATGGAATTTGGAAAAAGCAAAAACAGGATATCAGAAATATACAATCTGGGAGACAAAGAAGTAAAGAAGGTAGAATTTGAAAAAGACCTGGGAGTAGTTATCACAAATGATATGACCCCTGACAAACAAATAAACAAAATCATTGGAGAAACCTACAATTTGTTAAGATCAATCAAAGTGGCATTTGCATATATGGATGAGGAAATGGTAAAAAAGATATTGATTACAATGATACTACCAAGACTGGAATATGCAGCAATTCTATGGTCACCTAGTACTAAGAAAAACATAAGGAAACTTGAAAGAATACAAAGAGCAACAACAAAATTGGCACCAGAGCTGTCTGAATTAACATATGATGAACGGTTATCAAAACTGGAATTACCAACGTTAGAACAAAGAAGAGAAAGAGGACACCTGTTGAAGAACATGGAAATCCTTGATAGAGAGGACCTCCTAATTTGGGACACAAGGAACACAAGAGGGCATGAAAAAAAACTGAAAAAGGACAATTATAGAAGAGATGTGAAGAGGAACAGCTTCCCCCACAGAGTAGTGGATGTATGGAACAATTTGGATGAAAAATAGTGTGTGCAAAGACCATACATGAATTTAAGACTAATTTGGACAATATGAGATATGGAGACGGGACACCACGAGCTTAGCTCCCCTTCCCGTAACATACAACTAGGTAAACAACTAGGTAAATACACACACACACACACACACACACACACACACACACACACACACACACACACACACACACACACACACACACACACCATGTGAGACCACGGGATGTACAAGATCAAGGGAGAATGGAAGACTTTCAAGTAACTATACAGAAAATGAATAATATACTCAAAAGTTTAGACGGGAGGAAAGCTACGGGACTGGATGAAGTGTCAGGGTGGATACTGAAAGAGTGCAGGGATGAACTGAAAGATAAATTACACAGCATAATATGTTCCTGCGCATCACACACACACACACACACAGCTGTATAGTATGGTGTGTATATTATTGTGGCTTACACGGAACTAATATTTCGGTAATTTATTTATTGTGAACCAAGAAGATAGTATTTTTGTTTCACTCATTTATTTAGAACAGAGAGAGAGAGAGAGAGAGAGAGAGAGAGAGAGAGAGAGAGAGAGAACTGTAAAATAAAAGGAGGCTTTACTATGTCTCATCTAGAGCAATATTTTGCACTACCATTACCAGCACATATTTATTTTTATTTGGCCCGTTATCCATTGTTTGATAATTTGGTATTTGGTGGTATATATATATATATATATATATATATATATATATATATATATATATATATATATATATATATATATATATATATATATATATGTATATATATATACCTAAATTTGTGTTTCTACATGTATGTAGTTTACTCCATGTACTTTGATGCCATTTACTTTATTTGTGATTCAAAATTTTAGTGTCTGAGTAATGGAAGGAATATTACTTATACGGAGATTGCCATTATAGTAAGAATATATTTTTGTTTTATCATTTATTTCTTTTGAAGCAAAAGAGAGAGAGAGAGAGAGAGAGAGAGAGAGAAAGAGAGAGAGAGAGAGAGAGAGAGAGAGAGAGAGAGAGAGAGTTATAGATTCACACACACACTACACACACACAGACACACACACACAGAAACATGTACAGCCTGAACATGGTTGTGTGTATTCACATGTGACATTGACACCACTGCTACATGGTCGTTGCAATGGCAACGAGTCGTCTGTGCGTATCCCCCCTGCCACCTCCCCCTACCTCTCTCCCCACACCCTGCTCTCCTCAATGGCTCCAGATACTGCCAGAAATCCATTTTTTGTCTTGAAAAATGCTTAGAAATATGGTAGCTGCGGCAGAAAACTCAAGCATTGCTTGCGTCCTCTGCCGCGAGAGCTATCCACGGGTCAAAGTTGTCACTCTCTGGACAAACACAGCAGCATCGGACAATCATCCGAAACCCGGATATTGACTGAAGTATTGAAAGTCCGATGAATTGAGGTCCGAAGAAACGAGGGCTGACTGTATATCTTCATTAGTAAATAAGTTTGCCGATGACCATAGTAGAAGGCTGCATTGACTGGGGTGGTAGGCCGGAAGTGACCAGGGTTGGGGGCCGGAGTAACTGAGGCAACTAGGGGGAGAGGTGTTCATGGCAGAGAAGTACAAGCGAGACTGGCTGACTGGCAGGAAGGTGGCGTTGGCAGCCACGTATGTTTGTGTTTGAATTGTGAGGCTGCGTTGGGATTGGAGGTCAAAATTTGTTAGCCAAATGTGTTCATATTGGGAAGTGTTTGAGTCAAAGGGTGTTTGAATCAAGATGTACCACTGTATATATATATACAGTCAGCCCTCGTTTTTACGGACTAATACAGACTGGGCCATGTCTGGAAAGTGAAAAAGTCTGGACATTGAAAATTGAGTACAATACAGTTATGTACTGTACAGTAAACAGCCTATATTGTCTTGCACACATACTCATAGGCTACAATATGGTACAATATGCATATATAGTATACATGAGAGAGTAAAATATGTTGTACAAGATCTGCTCTTTCTAAACCCAAACTGACAGTTTGTGAGGATTCTAATATCTTCCAGAAACTTGGTCCATTTATCTTTTATTATCTTTTCACAAATTTTAGCAACCATGCTCATTAATGACACCGGTCTGTAATTTGATGGATTTTCAGCATTTCCTCCCTTGAACAGGGGAACAATGTCTGCCCTTTTCCAGTCCTGTGGAACTGTTCCATAACTTATGCATGTGAACGATATCTATGAATTATGATGAGATGAGGGGAAACAAGGTGCCAATATGTTAATTCATGTTGCCACTCTGGTGGTCCAAGACCAATTTTGATTTTTCCCAATACTTCTTAGCAATTACTATTGTATTTTTAGCTATTGCGGCAATGCTAAGGGACCAATTTCTCGCAATAGCTGTGGGTGAGTATAGTATTTTTTATCTAAAATAAAGTGGAATGGATTAAATGTTTTTACATTAATTTCAATGGTAAAAATTGCCTCTTAATTCGAATTTTTGCAATTCGAACAGCCAAAAAGAACTAATTAAGTTTGATTCAAGTACTGTACTGTATATACCAGAGTCCAAGACAACTTTTTTGCCAATTTTGAGACTCCTAAATCGAGGGGTTGTCTTATACTCCGGTGATAAAACAAAACTATGAATCTCAGGTGAACATAAAGCCCCAGCTGACTGGCGGGAAGGCAGCGTCAGCTGCTATGTTTGCTTGTGTTTCGAATTGAGAGGCCGTGTTTGGATTGGAGGTCAAATTCTGTTCACCAAATGTGTTCGGATATGGAAGTGATCGAGTCAAAGGGTGTTCGAATCAAGAGGTACCACTGTGTTTACGTATGCTGACTGCTAGTCGTGAGAGGGTGAGGAGGGGTCTTGAGACATTGGTGGTGTGCTACCTGTCTGCACCACCCCTACTTTGAGTCATTATTCACAAAGCCAATCATCTTCACTGCCTTTCTCAAAGAGACAGCTTGTAGAGGGAGGCTGAGGATTGTCTGTGGCAACAGGCTTGGCAGGTGTTTTTTGTTCAAGATAATCCGATATTTTACGCTGTTTGAGATTGTTTATATGAGTCTGGTATATTTCCTCATAGGAGGATAGAGCCTGAGTTATAGCTGCTATCTTGCCCTCATTATTGATTAGTGAGTGTCCTACTCCAAGATGTGTGAAATTTGGAGGCCATATTTTAGCAGCTTCTTGATCTCACTGATAGGCATTCCTTTCTTCTCAACACCAGTCGACTCCTCATTTTCCTCTGTAGGCTCATTTTTACCAAACTTAGCTCCCACAGAACTTTTACTTTGCTCACTTTCAATCCATTTCACTATTTCCTGTTTCACTGCATATGTAACGTTTTTCCTCTTTTTAATTTCTTTCCCTGGTACCGCTGTTGCCTTTCGCTTGGTTGGGTTGGGTGGTAGAGACCTTCCTCAGTGGTCAGGAGAGGGAATAGTGATCATTGTCCCAAAATGATACATGTGTGACCATGAATATCACTTTCATTGCTACTCGCACGTGCCTCTCTTATCTACTGAATTGAGAGGGTGGCAGAGGAGGGAGTAGTGAGAGTGTGCCAAGTAGTATGACGTAGCCATTTGGATAGACTTGTTCACGGGATAGGTTCGCTCACGAGTTGCAATAGCTCCAATTGAGATAAGCGTTAGCCACTTAAATGTGTCTTTTTGTGTTACCATGACAGCTTTGAAACACGATAGCGAAACCTGTGATAGCTGGGGGATAATTGTATGATATGATACATTACCAGGACATGTCCTAAGACCTTGTGGTCATGAAACATGTATGTTAGTAAAATGAAGAATGTATTGAATGATATTGAGTGGAGATAGAGGGTGCTGCAGCTCTGTAGTGCTTATACACCAGTCCTCCCTGCCTCTTACATAAAAAAGAAAAGAAGATAGCAAAAGATGCAACAGTGCAGCAATGAGAGAGACTGAAGACTTTCAGTTAGAGAGGAATTGATAAGATGAAAAGCTGATAAATAGATGTTGATTATTCATTGTTCAACTGATAGAAAGATCTAAACTTTAAGGATATTCTATTAAGAAAATCTTATGGTCACAGTAATGCAAGATCTTCAATGTTGTCAGTTCAACCACCATCCACCCTGTTATTGTCCATTGCTGCCAGTACAACCGTTATCACTTTTCAGACTGTTTACAGAAAGTTTGTCCAGCACTCCACAAGGCACTCCAGTGTCTGCCAAGCTGACAGGTACACCCAGCACTCCTTCCCATGTGCTACGGGAGCGGAATGTGGTGCTGCGGGAGAAGCTGAGGGAAAAGGAGGACTGGCTCAATGACTGGCAGAGGGAGATGGAGTCCTTGAAGGAGTTCCACCGATTAGAGATCAAGACCTTGGAGGAGAGTTTTGATGGAAGAGTTGCTGCCCTCACTGATGATGTAAGAATGCCATGGTTTTGGTGGTAAGGCTAAGGAACATTGGTATGAGCTTACTCTGGGGTGGCAGGTAGTGTCTGAGATATTGCACAATTTCTCTTACTACTGGTTATAGATACCCAAAGAAATTTTCCAAATTTATTTAATGAATAATAGTAATACATCACATCCAATTTGTTGTCAGCAAAATGACAGTAGCTACATAGTTATAATTTCCTTTCCCCATTATTGTTATTGCAATTTTCTTTCTTCAATCAATATCCAAGAATAACTCATTTTTGTGCACAACATATTCACAACATAGTTTCACCAATAATTTTTCATTCTTTTAATAGAAAAATATGGAAGATATCTTTAATATAGCAATTTACACAATTAAAACTTGATATAGAAAGATGTGAAATTGCACTGCAGCAATTACAATAACCATTTTCATCAAAAGAAATACATGATTATATCAATGTCACACTAATTCAATTAAAACTCAGTAAGAAAATTTCATATAAAATCCAATCTTGTTCAATACTAAACTTAAATAACATGAGCATATATCAAAAGATAAACCTAGACATCATATCTTTATGCCTTTATCCTAATATTGAAGTAATTGATTTCAAGACTGCATTACATATAAACTTCTCTAACTGTATGTGATTTTATCCATCTTGCTCATGGCAGGTTGGGCCTTTCAGAATCTCAGATCTCTCTTTTGATACATCCACAATCTTTGGTGGTCTGCTACTGATTTTTCCCTCAATTACATGACCTGATGTACTCTAGTTTCCTTTACAATTATGTCTCAAAATTTGTCTCCCTGTTAAGGTAAGAATTCCCATGCATTCTCACACACACATATATTGTACAGTAAGTTCCCACAAATCACCTTATTTTTCCCCTCACTTGCACATGTCCCATTAAGTTTTGTATTTGATACTACAGCTGTGGAAATCTTCATTTTTGTGATCCCTCTTATCCCTGGTCACTTTCATTAAACATTTATAACATTTTTTTGTGAAGATTATGTTGTCTTGTGTCTTCATATCATGTTTCAAAACAAACTTGTTACTTTCATTTTTGGTTTTCTTTTTTTTCCCTTCCCTTTCTTCCCTGTTCTTTTTATTTTGTTATTCTCTCTTCTTTTTCCATCTTTATGTTTACCTAAACCAGTCCCTTGATATATGAATTTTCAAAGAAATCAATAAAATAGGCCCATATTTGATTTATGAATGGTCTACTGCCAAGGGTATGATGACAATGATAACCGAACTAGTTGGAAATATACATTTTACAATAAGAGAGGAACATAATTATTGGTTAATTGCCTTATATAATGGAAGTGTATGGAAGAAAATGGCTTTATTTACGAATCTTCAATTTTACGAATGGTTTTCTAGGAATATAACTCATTCGTAAATCAAGGGACTGGTGTAGTGTACTTCCACAGTGAGATACAGTCAAATAAATATTCACCATAAATCATGAAATGGAACCTTGCCCTTCTCTTGTGGTGGACCCGTACATATGGACTCATCACACTTACTGAGTGCCCAACAACTTCTCACTTGCTTCTATTAAGTAGTAAGAGCCAAAGAACAAAGCCAGTTTAAGTGGGTGGGGTTTAAGTTGGGCTTCAAATATGTGTGTGTTCAAATATTTGCGAGGCTTTCCTTGGGCCTATGGGGAAACCTTCATATATCATTATGTAGCTAAAGTGTTGTAAAATATGATGAAGACAAACCAAAAACTATAGGTCTAATATCCTTGGTGCTAAAGTACCTTTTGTATGCTGCATTGTGAAAAATTTTATTTTGAGCTACATTCTACTCTTTTACTCCTGATGACTGTTTGACAATTTAAGGTTTAAGCTAAACAGTGAAATCAAAATGAGTGACATATTTGGAAAATAAGGAAATGACAGCTATCTGAATAAAACTTCACTGTCTGAAAATTATGGTGTGCCAGACCCTTGGCATTCAGAGTGAGATTAGAAAATCTAATTAATCATTTGTTAATTTTTCTGTAAGGGTTTGACTATAGATTGTGCAGACAAAATTATCACTGAATGCTGTTCAGTGCTACTCAGTTATGTAGCAAGGACAGAAGGAAGGAGGTTAAGGCCCACCCAGATGAGCTGTTGCTGTTGCCCTAGACATATCAAAAGTTTTTGATAGTCTGCCACAAAGCTTAGATCTCAAAACTACCCTCCCATGACTCCCTTTGCAACTTCATCTCAAGTTTTCTCTGACTGTTCTATTGCTACTTTGATAGATGGCCACTGTTCTTCAAAATCTGCCAAACTTCTTGCCCTATCCATTCCTATGATGATGATACCACCCTATACTTTTCAATGTCTTTTCAGAGGCAACCAATCCTTCAGTAAGTTGTATATTGCAGCTTATAATCAATCTTGCACATTAGTTGACTTCTATAATTTGGCTCTAAAAATGTTGTATTAGAGGTTTACCTTGCAGAAAAGTCAACCCCCAAAACTATTACTCAGCTTGGACTAATATTGGTCTGAGTCACTAAGTACTGTGTTGTAAATTAAAATTTTCAACAGTAAAGTGAATAAAACTACAGTGTTAGTCCTCTGTACAACCTGG
Organism: Callinectes sapidus; assembly: GCA_020233015.1. NCBI lineage: Eukaryota > Metazoa > Arthropoda > Malacostraca > Decapoda > Portunidae > Callinectes > Callinectes sapidus. The sequence continues at coordinate 2,118,697 of CM035210.1, read as the reverse complement.
CAGAGGAAGAGGCTGTTTCCTCAAACTAGGTGTCCTGTTTGGCCTTGAATATTTTAGATTATTTTAGGATTATGTTTTTAGCTTTGGTATCAATAGAATATTGTATAGTTATGAACTGTAGTATCTGTGTAGGTATATTGTTGTTCCTCACCTACTAGAGAGTGTCAGTCTCCTGTACAGCATAATGGAGGAAGAGACTGTCTCTCCCAAACCAGGAGTCCTATCTGGTCTCTCTGAGTTCCTTGCCTATAAAATATTCACATCTCCCTTGAACACATTCCTTTTGGTAATATCTCATGTGCAGTATAATAAAATAACATGGAAACACAGGCCTCAGGCTAAGTTCATTTGCAGTTTTCCAGTATCTATTAAAGGTTGCTATTTTATATCTTGCCCATAAATCAACCCCTAGTCTTGACCATAAAAAAATTACCTTAAAAACTCAACGTATAGGTCACATTTTCTTGACATGGTGCTTCCAGAGCTGTATGCACATGTGTGTGTGTGTCTGTCAGTGCCATAGTATACTTCCCTGAAATGTGCTTTGAGTGTAACTGATTTAAGTCAAGTGGAAACTGCTGGATGGAAATAAAACAACTGGCATCCATGTACACACCATTGATGCCTATTTGTCAGTGTGTGAACATTTAAGAAAAATGTTTAAAGTTCCTACCTTCTGACGTGTGGCTTGTAACAGTTATTAGTATGTATATGAGTAAGAACATAACAGTGCCTTACAGGGATACTTACTTTCATCTTGACTCCTCAGCATCCACGTCCTGAGTCATCGGCACAGGAACCAGAGCACCTCAAAGAGATAGCATCATTGCGGCGATCCATGCAGGATTACGAGCAGTTGCTGATGGACGCCAACCGGGAGCTGTCTCTTAATGTGCAGAACTCAACAGACTTACAGAAGCAGCTGGAAACACTCAGTGAGGAGAACATACAGCTATCAGCGCTACAGGAGGAAGTGGTGAAGCTTCGGGATGAGAACAAAATGCTCAGGAAAGATTTGGTGAGTCTGTAAAGCTTGTATTCAAATCTGCTTTGCTCTCACCATTACTCTTTTCCAACGACACACAGATGATTAGCTGGGTTCTCTAGAGTTTCTTTTGATGGCATTGTAGAAATATGTTAATCTATCACTAACACCAGAGAAGGATCCTTAGCAACTTCTGTAACTTTAATCAGAGCTTTTCAAAAGCAGTGGTGGTGTTTCATAAGAGAGTTTCAGATTTTATTTGATTTCTTTTTTATGTAAGAGTGCAAAGCTGGCCAAGGGCAACAAAAAAGAATGAAAACAAAAAAGCCCACTATTATTGCCAGTCCCCTGAAAGAATGAAAGAATTAGCCAAAAGTCGGGGATGAATGTCTTGAAACCTCCCTCTTAAATAAATTTGTCATAGGAAGTTGGAAATACAGAGGCAGGCAAGGAGTTGCAGAGTTTACCAGAGAAAGGAATGAATGATTGGGAGTACTCGTTAACTCTTGCATTAGAGAGATCGTCAGAATAGGGGTGAGAGGAAGAAGAAAGTCTTGTGTAGCGAGGCTGTAGGAGGACGGGAGGCATGCAGTTAGCAAGATCAATAGAGTAGTCAGCATGAAAAATAAAGATAGAAGATAGGAAGAGATTCAACATTCTGGCAAAGAGAGAGAGAGGCTGAAGACAGTCAATCAGAGGAGAGGAGCTGATGAGACCAAAAGTTTTTTATTCCACCCTATCTAACAGAGCTGTGTGAGTGGAACCCTCCCCATTTATATATGTGAAGAGTACTCCATACATGGATGGACAAGACTCTTGTACAAAGTAAACAGTTTGAGGGATGAGTAAAACTGGCATAGAGGCCTCAGAATGCCTAACTTCATAGAAGCTGTTTTTGCAAGCGATGTGATGGGAAGTTTCCAGTTTAGATTATAAGTTAAAGAGACTGAGGATATTCATTGTAGGAGTGGGAAAAGCTGGGTGTCATTAAAGAAGAGGGGAGAGTTGTCTGGAAGGTTATGTTGAGTTGATAGATTGAGAAATTGAGTTTCTATCACAGAGACCTGTTTTTCATACAAAAAATAGCACTTCCACTGTTCCACTTTATTTCCAAGAACAAAAAATCCCCACTTTAGTACTACACCTGCCAGCGCAGTGCCCTGCGCAGCCAGGGCAATGCTGGTGTACAGCTGTTGTCCTGGCACCGCACTGCCTCAGTTCATTCTCGGCACGTGGCGGGTTAAGGGTACGTACACACTGAATGCGTGAAAGGCGCGAGCGGGCGTCAGAGCGAGCGAGAGTCAAAGAGTCAAAGCGTCAAAATTTGAGGGTGTGTACACTGAGTCCGGTGCGAGCGTCAAATAGGCCGTTTCATTGATGGGAGAACTTTATTTGTTGTCATCTTTTGAGGCGTGTGGTCTGTTTTGTTCCTCCTAATCAGCTCATCCCAAATTCAAAATGAATGTTAAAAGTGTGTGTGTGTATGTGTGTGTGTGTAAGTAAAATATCTGAGGACTAGCGTGTGTGTTTGTCTTGAATTAACACCCTCAAAATATGTTTAATAACATATAAATGTTTTTTTTTTCGGTATTTCATCAGTATAGATTATGATAAACACATTATGCCCTAAAACGATTGTGATACTTTTCTTTTTCACTGAAATATCCATAGAAGCAATATATTAACATCAACATAGCCCCTTGACTCTTTGACACTTGTCGCTTGAAATTATAAAATTTAAAATCTTGCCGCTTGTCGCTTACAAATGACGCTCGCTCGCTTTGACGCTCGCGTCTAATGTGCACACTGTCTGCGTTTCCCATTCATTTTACCGAAGGATAATTTATCGCTCGCTCGCTCTGACGCCCGCTCGCGCCTTTCACGCGTTCAGTGTGTACGTACCCTAACACTCACCACGCTTCCGTCCACTTTTCTGCTTTTGTTTTCCGCTCTGTGTTTTCATTGCTTCTTCATCATGGAGGATGATGACCTTTCCGGCCTCCAAGCTCCCTCAGAGGCTTGGACATCGGCTCAGAAGGGTGTTTTGAGCAATCAACTGGACTCTGCCTGTTTAGGTTTCGCCGGCGTCTTCACAAGCTTTTGGTTAAGTCTGCTAGGCGGATCTGTTCAACTCTGGCTTGCACCAGGGTCTTAGGTAGCTTCCTCCATGACCCTCATTCAGTCTGTGTAAGGTGCAGGGAACTCTGCAACCCAGGTAAGAGGTGTAGTGAGTGTGCTAACTGGAGTCGTGAGAAAGTCCTTGCCGCCTATAGATATCAGTGTAGTTTGAGGCACAGGAGACATGCTAAGTCGAAACAGAGGTGTAAGGCAGTGCTATCTTCCCTTGGTGACCTGCCATCTCGGCCCAGTGTCACCAGTGCCTTTGGCACCTTACTGTCTGTTGAGGTGATTCCACCTATAGAGACCAGGGTCTCGACCCCTCATGTCTCCCCTGCTCAGTCTGATGTTCTTGGCTGCTCTGAGGTTTCTTTTCTGGACGATAGTGTGTTGTCCCGAGATGAGCTTTCTGCATCACAGCAGGGCACTACTGCTCCGGTTGCTATTGAATTTTCTTTGTTTTTAAAGTCTTGGCAGGAGAAGGTACTCGCTTCTGTCAAGTCTTTTGGCTGCTCAGATAGGAGGTTTGAGTAATTCTGTGCCTTCCACCATTACTAACCCCTCCTCTTCCAGCTCTGCCCTCGTTCTCGAAATGAGACCTGATGCAGTTCAGTGTCCTGACGCAAAAAGGTGTGTGCAGTCACATCAAGTCAGGGAGCCAAGGGGGGCTGTCTGGGAAGTAGAGGTGCCTTCTAAGCGTTCATACCCACCAAAGGACGACACTAGAAGGATCAAGAAGCCCCCCCACCTCAGTGGTGACCAGTAACCAGGCCCTTTTCCCGGGACTGGTCAGTAGGGGGGGGACACAGGGGAGGTGGGGACAGTGCAATGAGCCTGGCCCCTCCCCCATGACCTTGGGTGAAGGCCTGGCTGGGAGAGACACTCGGCCCCTTGCCATGTCTCCCCGCGATCAGGGTGGCATGCTCACGTTTTACCCACGAGCTGCCACCTCTGTCCATTCAGCCGATAGGGCCCCAGTGTCACATGACCCCCCTACGGTCCAACAAACCCACTGCTTTGCCCGGTTAGTGGACAGTCCCTCTTTTGTGTTCTTGACTCTGCTTCAGTGTCTCGTGAGCATCTCATGGCCCCACCTCGTGTTCCTGATTGTTCTGGGACACACCACACACCTTACAGTGTCGCCTTTGGTTCTTTTGCTGTGCCCCACCTTCCTGATTTAACTGTTAAATGTGTCCTCGATTCTCCATGCCCTTCATGTCCAGAGTTGCAGGACTGGACCCCAACAGGACCGGAGGGGGGTGAGGGGCGTGAGCACCCACCTCAAACCCCCTCCATGTACCATCATATGATGGATTACATTACCTCGGTATTTGAGGATGCTAAGGGTACAAAGACTCGACCTGAGGGTCCAGTTGTACGAGGTACTGATGCCACACCTGAATGAGGGGGAACGATCCTTCTTGGTAGGGTGCAACCTGTCCAGTTCTTTGTGGATCAAGCCAACATGGAATACTTGAGGACGAGTGAGAAGAATCCTACCTCAGTTGGCTACCCTTTGGGCAGATTCGCAAAACTCTACAGCATGACGGGTCAGGAGGTGTACGGGAAGGCTGCCTTAGTCAATCCCTCCCTACACAATGCTTTGAAATCTGGTGCCAGGCAGCCATGTGTGCTCCGTGAACACCCAGACGTTGCCAGGATGGAGGGGGTTACCGCCAGATTACGAGAGGTTCTCAACTACTCTTATTGGTGTTTAGGAGCCTTACACCTTGCATCTCGCAATCTCCCTTCGCATCTCCTAGACTTGGAGGAACAGCTCTTCAAAGCTGTCTGTATGGTGCTAAACAATACCTGCAGGAACTCCACTTACGTTGTCGCCAACCTGCGGGCCTGGAGGAGAGAGGCCTACTTGAGCCACCTCAGACCAACGTTCTTGCAGGTAGAGAGGGGCATACTTAGGAAGTCTCCCATTTTTACTCCTCTTCTTTTTGATGTAGATAAGACTTCAGGAGGCTATCCAGTTCTCCAGGAACAATGCTGATATGACTTCATGCCCTTCTACCTCAGCAGCTGGACCGCCAGCTGCCCCCGTTATGCGGTGGCCCATCCCCACTTGTCCCAGGGACTCTCGGGGTGGGTCTTTGGAACCTCTCCCTTCTCGTTCCAGTGGGCAGAGGGGTGGATATAAAGGCAGGCCCTTTAGGAAGTGACAGCCTCCTCCTCCAAGTGGCAGTTGTGGGCTGTTTAGCCCAGAACTGGGAGGAGTGGTTCAAGATAGGGGCGGAGAAGTGGATTCTCGACGTTCTGAGGGAAGGCTACAGAATCCCCTTTTCTGCCCCCCCCCCACCTCCACCTCTTACGAACCACTTTGTAGTCCCCAGAGATGCCCCAGGATCAGTTAGACTTTCAGCTGGAGATCCAGCAACTGAGGGACAAGGGTGCCATAGAAGAGGCACCTCTTACCCCGGGCTTTTACAGTCATTTGTTCGTGGTTCCAAAAGTCTTGGGAAGGTTCAGACCCATCATCGACCTATCCGTCCTCAACAAGTATGTTGTCACTACCAAGTTAAAGATGGAGACAGTCAGGACAGTCATGTCCACCATTTGACAGGATGACTGGATGGTGTCTCTGGATCTGAAGGACGCCTACCTTCAGGTGCCCATCCAGACAGACAGCTGGCATTTTCTTTGCTTTTCCTGGGGAGGATGCCACTTACAGTTTCGAGTCCTCTGCTTCGGCCTCTCTACCGCTCCACAGTTCTTTACTCGTATAATGGCTCCTGTCTTGGCAGAATTGCATTGCCTAAGCTTCCGCATTCTCAGATACCTGGACGATTGGTTAGTCCTTGCTTCATCAACAGAGGAGGCACGAAGAGCCACAGCCTGTCTCATCGATCTCTGTTCTCTTTTGGGGATTCGCATACATTGGCAGAAGTCCTCCCTGACACCAGAACAAGACAAGACCTTCCAAGGAATGACTTCGATCCCCTATTTTGAAGGTCTTCCCAACACAGGGACTCCCTCCAGGACACCATCCACTTGTTCCTCAGTTATCAGTCTTCGCTGGCAAGGAACTGGATGCGACTTCTTGGGCACTTGTCCTCCCTCATTCATCTAGTTCCAGGATTGAGGAGGAGGATGCATCTGCTTCAGATACAGCTGAACCAGCAGTGGGACAGACACTTGATGGCAGACAACCATCCCATCAGGTGGGACTCTAGCTGTCGCTGGGACCTGGAGTGGTGGCTGGAGGACCAGAACCTGGAGCAGGGTCAACCCCTCCAATTGGCTGTCCCAGATTGCTTTCTGTACACGGATACCTCAAATGTAGGATGAGGTGCATCTCTTTTCCAGGACTCAGTGAGTGGCCTCTGGGACATTCAAGAGAGGTCTCTACACATCAATGTCTTAGAACTCAGGGCAATACGCCTGGGGCTACATCCCTTTGCAGAGATGTTGAAGGACTGTTGTTCCTGTTTTCTCAGACAATGCCACAGCACTCACTTACCTCAGCAGGGAAGGAGGTACCCATTCTACACTACTCAACAAGGAGGCACAGGAGATTCTAAACTGGGCAGAGACTCATTCGGTGCAGATTCTGGCTCAGTTTGTAAGTGGATCAGACATGTGGTTGCAGACTGACTGAGCAGATGGCATCAGGTCCTCTCCACAGAGTGGACACTGCACATGGATGTGTGCCGCCAGTTGTGGTGGGTATGGGTCTACCTGAGACAGTGGATCTCTTTGCTACACACCTGAACTGCAGGATCCCGAACTTTGTGTCTCCATTTGAGGATCCTGAAGTGATTGCCACAGATGCCTTTCTTTACAATTGGGACTACCAGGATCTGTATGCCTTCCCTCCACTTCCTCTCATCCGGAAGGTGCTCAACAAGCTTTGGGCCTGGAGGAACACGAGATTCATTCTGATAGCTCCGTTCTGGCCACAGGAGTGGTTTCCAGACGTGTTGCAGGCGTCGATAGAGCTACCCTGACGCCTTCTGTTGCAAAAGGACCTTCTGAAGCAACCACACACCCACGGGTTCCACCTCGGTCTCCAAGGGCTTCAGCTGACAGGGTGAAGACTGTCCAGCGATACATGAGATACAGAGGCTTCTCCTCTTGGGTTGCCCAGTTCTTGGCAAACGGCAAACAACCATCCACTTCTCTAAACTATCAGCACAAATGGAAGAGGTATAGGAAATGGTGCAGGAACAATGGGCACACCATCTTCAACCCCAGGGTCCAGAAAGTTGCTTATTTTCTTGTCCATTGAGACAAGTTTGTCATCTTTCAGTTTCTGCTATTAAGGACTACAAGGCCATGCTTAACAGCATTTTTGCTATCAGAGGATTAGACATCAACAAGGACCAGGTGTTGAAGGATATTATCAGGGCCTGTTCTTCACAGAACTGCTGACCTGACAGGGGCCCTAGTCCTTCTTGGAACTTGGATGTGGTGCTTCGCTTTTTAACTTTGGCTACCTTTGAACCCTTTAGGCTCTCCTCCACAAAAGATCTGACCAGGAAGACCCTTCTACTGCTCGCTCTAGCTACAGCGCAGAGGGTGAAGGAGATCCAAGCTCTCTTGCACAGGACTAGCTGGCAGGGGCAGGATCTTCTGGTTTCTTATCTTCCTGAGTTTATTGCCAAAACTGATACGGACACCTCGGGAATTCCGGATCAAAAGTCTTGCTACCATAGTTGGTGAGGAGGATGAGGAGAGACTCTTATGCCTTGTTAGGGCACTAAGTCACTACCTGCACAGAACAGCTTCAGACACAAGGCCCAGAAACGTGTTCCTCGCTGTTAAGTGTCCTTCCCGACCAATGTCAAAGGCGGTGATCTCCTTCCTCTGGGATACCATCAAATCAGCCCATGATCCAATCCCTGACTCTACCTGCCCCGAGATTAAGGTCCGAGCCCATGACATCCGTGGCATCGCTGCCTCCATGCTTATGTGAAAGAACTACTCTGTTACTTCCATCTTGAGAGCAGCCCTCTGGAAGACGCATTCAATTTTCGCTGATCACTATCTCTGAGACATAGTAAGGAGGGAGGGAGATGTCTTTGCCTGGGGCCCGGTTGTTGCAGCTGGACACATTGTAGGCTGATGGCTGCTCTGGACCCACACAGGAGGAACGCTCAGGCTGCTTTCCCCGGAGTCGCTTTACTTCAGACATACGCTAATGGGCTGGTAGGGGTGGTCAGTAGCCAGGTATGCGTGTCCTCAGATTCATGCTGTCAGGCAGAATAATGAGCACACTCCTAGGGCACTCACCACTGGTCACCTAGGGCTCTGTAATTCTTGAGACATGAGGGTCACGGAGGACTACCATGCCTTAGCCGCGACCTCCAGAACCCTCTGCATTCAACCTCTTCCAAAGGTTGGTGTCTTAAAATGGACAGTTTTTCACCCTATATGCCTGCCAGGTCATGTTGACTCCCGCCTCCTTAATGTTGGAGTCTGCTATATTTTGTATGAAAAACAGGTCTCTGTGATAGAAATGTAATGTTTAGAAATAAAATTAACTTCTTCACTTACCTGTTTTTCATACAACAACAAATGCCCTCCCATCCTCCCCTGAGTCTAATTCAACAAGCACGAGAATTAACTTAGGCAGTACGGTGCTGGGACAACAGCTGTACACCAACACGTTGCCCTGGCTGCGCAGGGCACTGTGCTGGCAGGCATAGCACTAAAGTGTGGATTTTTTGTTCTCGGAAATAAAGTGGAACAGTGGAACTGCTATTTTGTGTATGAAAAACAGGTAAGTGAAGAAATTAATTTTATTTCTAAAAACTACATTCAAAGGCATTGAACAGTACTAATTTTTTTTCTGCCCTAATTAGAAATCTTAGAGAGATCAAGAGTCAGGTGTTCTGTGGCATCCCTGTGTGAACTGTTAACTTCCTGAAGAGTTGGTCGTCTCTGGAAAGACATGAAAAAGTGTATGGTGGTATCATCAGTGTATGAGTGGATAGGGCAAGAAGTATAGTTTAGAAGATCAGTGATAAGTAGAAAGAGAGTGGGTGATAGGACAGAACCCTGTGGAATACCACTGTTAATAGGTTTAGGAGAAGAACAGTAGTCATCTGCCACAGCAGCAATAGAATGGTCAGAGAGAAAACTTGACATAAAGTTGGAGAGAGAAAGATAGAAAATGTATGTGGGCAGTTTTGAGATCAAAGCTTTTGTGCCAAATACTATCACAACCTTTTGATATATCTAAGGTAACAGCAAAAGTTTCACCAAAATCTTTAAAAGAGGATGACGTAATGAGGAAAGCCAGATCATCAGTAGAATGATCATGACCGAAGCCATCCTGAAGATCAGATAGAAGATTGTGAAATGACAAATGTTTAAGAATCTTCCTATTGAGGATAAATTTAAAAACTTTAGACAAGCAGGAGATTAAAGCTGTAGTTTGAGGGATTAGAATGGTCACCATTTTTAGGGATAGACTGAATTTAGGCAATATTCCAGCAAAAAGGAAAGGTAGAAGTCAATAGACAGAGTTGAAAGAGTTTGGCCAGGAAAGGTGCAAGCATGGAAGCACAGTTTTTGAGAACAACAGGAGGGACCCCATCAGGTCCATAAGCCTTTCGAGAATCTAGGGCAGCTAGGGCATGGAAAACATTACTGTGAAGAATTTTAACCAAAGGCATGAAATAGTCAGAGGAGGAACAAGCCCAGGATCATCCAAGCTTGGGTTATTTGCAAAGGTCTGAGTGAAGAATTCAGCTTTAGACTCATGTAATGGCAGTAGTGCCATCAGGATAAAATAAAAGAGGGAAAGAGGAACAAGTAAAGTTATTAAAGATGTTTTTGGCCAGATGCCAAAAGTGTTAAGGAGAGTTGGAGTTTGGTATTTTCTGTTATTAAAAGAGTGTTTGGCAAGTTGTAGAACAGACGGCATGATTCCAGGCAGAAATATAAAGCACACAAATTTCAGGGGGATGGAAGCCTTAAGTACCCTTTGTGGGCAACTTTTCTATGTATGGGACAAGAACAGGCTGGGTTAAACCAAGGTTTAGAAGATTTAGGTTGAGAGAAAATTGGGAATGTGTACCTCCATGCCAGACACCTCTATTATGCACTCATCACAAGGAAATGGATCTCTAACATGGAAACAGTAATAATTCCAGAGAAAATCAGCATAATACCTTCTCAGGTCGCCCCCAACTGGCAGAAGCAAAATGCCAGAGGCATCTCTGGTTTTGGGGGATTCTGAGGAGGGATTGGGGAAATAGGGCAAGGTACGGATACGAGTATAAGAATGTGATCAGAGAAACCCAATGGAGAAGATAGGGTAGCAGAATAAGCAAAAGGATTAGAGATAAGGAAAAAGTTGAGATGTTGAGAGTATCTCTGTGGTCAGGAATATGAGTAGAGTGTTGCACCAGTTGCTGTAGTTCATGGAGGATAGCAAAGTTGAAGGCTAGTTTACCAAGATGGTCAGTGAAAGAAGAGGAAAGCCAAAGCTGGTGGTGAACATTGAAGTCTCCAAGAATAGAAATCTCCACAAAGGGATAGAGAGACAGAATGTACTCCACTTTAGAAGTTAAATAGTCAAAGAATTTACTATAGTCAGAGGAGTTAGGGGAGAGATAAATAGCACAGGTAAATTTAGTAAGAGAGTGACTTGTAAGTCAAAGCCAGATGGTGGAAAATTTGGGAGATTCAAGAGCATGGGCATGAGAGTATGTTAAGTCATTGCATCCAGCTTTGGAACAAGAATGAGGGAACAGAAAAGGGGCTACTGTCAGTTGTTTCAGACACCTGTGTTTTGTTATGGAAAAGATGAGGTTTAGAAGAGGAGAGGTGGGGCTCTACAGATTGAAATTTAGATCTGCTTTTGTGAAGATTGTTACTTTTATTAATTTTTTTGTTATCTGTGGCCATTATCTCATAATAGTGGCCATAATACAGAGGGATGTGGTAAATAGGTGTACTTGTAATGTGTAGGGTGCTCATGCATGTTCTCCACAACAGGAGGTGAAGGATTGCCTACTGACTAAATGTGAGAACGAGAGAAATGATTTTGATATGGAGATGGAATTAGCATTGAGTAAGCAGAAGCAGAAAGAAGAATATCTGCGGAGCAGCCTGGAGGTGAGTTAATCCTTTCACTGGTAAATAATTTTCTCCTTGATTGTCTGTTAAAATTATCAACCATTAGTTTTGCACTTGTTTCTTAACCTGTCCAGTGCCAATGTCATAAATTTCTTGCTTATCCACGCTTAGTGTCATTGCTGTAAATAAAAAAAATTGCAATATTTATTCATTGAATTAACTTGACAAAAAAAATACACTGCATATACTCTAAGCCTCACCTTAGCCAGTGGTCATGTTAGTGTTTGTAGAGCCATCATCAGAGGCATTCATGGCATGCCACCATAGTTTGACAATTAGATTTACCCTGAGTTAATCTCCTTTATTCATGAGGAAATGTTATCAAACATTTCTGATGATTCAGTTGCTGATAAGACTATGTAAATTATGTCATTTAATATGCATCAACATCATGCAACATGAAATGATTTTTGAAAATGTTTCTCTTTGCTAAATGGTTTTTGCCTGCTTTTTCCATCATATTTATATTACTTAGGATTTTTAAGCTCAAAAAAAGAAATAAAAAAAAGAAAAATCAGCTGACACCACAGATGAGTATTTGGTTAAAGTGGCCAGCACTGCACAGGTTAAATTGTCCCCCAACCTCAAAGAAAGAAGTTTTATTTTGTATTTATTTTTTTCTGTTTCTCTTTCTATTCCTGGAACTTTTATTTCATACATTTAGATGTTAACAGGTGATTATTGTGGTGAAAGCATTAATATTGCAGCACACACACACACTTCTTTTATTAATGCATTCTACTGATCTATCTATTTGGATGGTATTTCTGCCCTTCCATATTGGCTTCTAAACTCATTAAGTTTATTGGTGTAATCTGTGCATTGGTTTGGGTATATGTGTATGTGAAAATTTCAACAGGAAGCATGGAGGGAGATTGCATTGCATGGAAAAGAGGGAGCAGAGAACATGAAGAACTGGCAACGACCTGCTCAGTTAGAGTCTATGGTGTCTACTGCCACCACAGCACAAGGGTGAGTGTTTCTTAATTAGTGTGAACCATCATTGACTCAAAAAGCAACTTAGATTTTCAAGGTTATGAGGTGCAACTTGAAGATTTAAAGGGAAAAGTGAAGAATGATTCAGAAAAAATTGATGAAGCGTGTAGTGAGTCCAAATTGATGGAATTAAAGAACGTATGGAAGAAAGAAAGGAAGGAGTAAAGTGTAAATTTTGCTAAGGTGTTAAAGAGACTAATACAGAACATGACAAAGGACACAGTAATCAAGGAAGACTTAGTAAGTGATACCATGGATAGAAAGAAATGTATGGTGATCTATTTATTACAGGAAAATTAAAATCTTAGAGTGTTCTTGTTATACGGTACACATGCGTTCCTGAAAACCTTACTGCAAATCGAAATTACTGTATACTGAACCCATTTCAACATGTAATAGTAGGATCACGTTGAAAGTCACCCCTACAGACATGAAAATACATGAAAATGGTCACATAAAAAGTCTTTCGACTTATGGCAGATGTACCTTCTCCCTGCTCTTTCCTCAAATGACGTTGAAGAATTCTCAGGTTTTCAGAGCGAAAGCAGGGGAACAATGAGATTAGTCAGTGTAGAAAGAGAAGTGAGGCTTATGAAGGAACTCCTAGATGGTATGATGACAAAATATGAGCTGCTCGTGAATGAAAACAATGATATGAAAAATAGGATTCTCAGGTACGATCATATAATAGAAACAAATAAAGAGATGAAAAAGGAATTGGGAAATATAAGAAAAGAAAACAAAGACCTGAAGGAAAAATGTGTAACCTACGAAGCACAGCTAGAGGACCTCAAAGGGAAAGTGATGGACGACTCTGAAAAGTTTGACCAAGTGTATAGTGACTCAAAGCTGGCTGAACTGAAAAATGTATGGAAGAAAGAAAAGGAGGAAGAAAAGGTCAGCTTTGAAGAAATAATCAAGAAACAAATACTAGACAATACTAAGGACATGGTCATACAGATTATTAAGGAAAAGGAAAAGCTGGTAAGGGATACAGTGGCAGGAAAAAATGTTTTGTAATTTATGGACTACAAGAAAAGAAAAATCCCAATGAATACGGAAGAGAGAGAGAGAGAGAGGAGAGAGAATTGGTAAAAAAGGTCATAAAACAGGTGCAGGATCACACACAAAGCCTGGAGCAAGAGGTTGAGGAATCACATAGGATTGGAAAATACAATGAAGGAAATATAAGACTGCTCAAAGTGAGGATGAGGTCCCAACTGGCTGTGGAGCAAATAGACTGCCTCAAACCGAAGAATATAAGGATATTTGGATAATAAGAGACATGAATTTGGAAGAAAGACCAGGAAAGAGAATTAAGACAAGGAAAAAAGTTAAGGAGACAGAGACCGAGAAGAAGACTTTTTACTGGAGGGTGCTAGACATGAGGCTAAGGAGGTGGTTTACGCGGGAGAAGGAAGAGGAAGCAGGGGAACAACAACAGCAGCAGCAGGAGGTAAAAGTGATGGAGAGACCAACAAATTAAAAGTAGCTTATACAAATGTGGATGGTTTACTAAGCAGTATATTAGAGATAAAGGATTATTTAAGCAGCGAAAAACCAGATGTGTTCTGCATGACGGAAACAAAATTGAAGGAAGAGATCAACGTAAATTTCTAGCTAGAGGGATTTAAACTTTGGAGGAGAGATAGAAAAGGAAAAGGAGGAGGAAGAGTATTAATAATGGTGAAAGAAGACATAGCTGTGGAGGGAGTGCAATATGGGGACGGCATGGCAGAAGTCATCAGTACAGTATAACAATTCGAACTAATGAAAGAGATAGGAGAAAAATTATAGTAGCCTATGTGCCACCAAGAACAAATACGTGGAAACTAGAAGAGTATAAAATAATGCAGAAGGAGGTGTTAAAATGCCTGGTTGATATGATGAGGAAGGACAGAAAAGTACTGCTAATGGGTGATTTCAACTGTAGAGGTGTGAACTGGAAAGAAATGGAGGGGAGTGGAACAGAAGGATCATGGAATGAAGAAATGCTAAAATTAGTCATGGAGAACACACTGGACCAATGGGAGGAGGATTTCACTAGACTCAGAGGAGAGGATGATCCATCAATGCTAGATCTGGTGTTCACAAAAAAAACAGAACTCCAACTCATCATAAAGTACCTAAGCCCAGTGGGAAAAGTGACCATGTATTGATGGAAGTAGAATTACAAGAAGGGACATTGGCAAGAAGGGGAGATGATTATAAAAATGGAAGGTTAAATTATGCGAGGGCAAACTTTGAAGGCTTAAGGGAATATTTTGAAAGGACAGATTGGAGAGCAATCATGAATGGCAAAACAGCCTAGGAGAAGTACGAAATATTCCTGTAGAGGTATCGAGAAGGTGTGGAAAGATATGTACCAAAATACAAACCAAGGGATAGCAAATACACCTGGTATAATGCTAGATGTGCAGAAGTGAAGCGAGCAGAAGACAGAACTTAGAGGAAACTGAAGAAGTAGAGGAATGAAATCAATAGAGAGAGATACAATGAAACAAGGAATGAGTATGTCAGGATAAGAAGAGAGGAAGAAATAGCTTTTGAAAAGGTTGTAGTAAAGAAATGTGGAGATGAACCCAAATTCTTCTATAAGTATGTAAATGGAAAAATGAAATGTAAAGAAACCATAGATAAGAGAATAAAGGGAGGAAAAACATACCAAACAGCAGAAGAGCTTAAAGTTATGAATGAGAGCTTCAAGTCTGTATTGACAGTGGAGGGGATGTTTATAGAACCAAACATGATGGAGGCACAGGGGGGTTTCAAGAAGGTTGTGGTACAATAGCAAGATGTTGGCAGATTGTTGGAAAATCTGGATGTAAGAAAAGCAATGGGACCAGATGGAGTGTCAGGCTGGACACTAAAGGAATGTAAAGAGCAATTAGTACAGCCAATTTGGGAAGTGATCACAAGCTCAATAAAGGACGGGAGGGTGCCAAAAGAGTGGAAGAGGGCCAACATTGTGCTTATCTACAAAGGAGGAAAGAAGACTGACCCTGCTGTTGTCAGCAAAATATGCGAGATAATAATTAAAGAGAAATGGGTGAGATACCTGGAGGACAACAAAATGATATCCAATAGACAATTTGGGTTCAGGCAAGGAAAATCATGTGTCACAAACCTGCCAAGTTTCTATATGCAAGTAATTGAAAGAATTGAAGACAGAGATGGGTGGGTAGATGTTGTCTATCTAGATATCAGAAAAGCATTTGATACAGTTCCACATGAAAGACTATTATGGAAACTAAAGCACATAGGTGGACTACGAGGGAAACTATTAGAATGGATGCAGGATTATTTGAAAGATAGAGAAATGAGAACTGTGATCAGGGAAGAAACTTCAAGTTGGAGGAATGTAACAAGTGGATTACCAGTGGTCAGTCCTAGCACCCATAATGTTCCAAATATATGCAAGATATGCAGTGTGGTGTGACCAGCTACATGAATATGTTTGCGTATGGTGCCAAATTAATGAGAGTTATTAAAAATACTGTTGACTGCCAGGAGCTACAAGGGGACATAGATAAGATCGATGAATGGAGTAAGATGTGGAAGCCGGCTTTTAATGTAAAGAAATGTCATGTGATGGAGATAGGCAAGAGCAAAAGAAGGCCAAAATGGAGGTACAAGATAGGACAGGAGGAGATACCTAAGACAAAAGAAGAAAAAGACCTAGGGGTGGTGGTACAGGATACACTGAACCCAGAGCAGCACATAAATAAACTATTTGGATCAACATATAGAATGTTAGCCAATATTAGGGTGGCTTTCCACTACATGGATAAGGATATGATGAAAAAAATACTAACCAGCATGATACGTCCAAGATTAGAATATGCAGCAGTGGTGTGGTCACCACATGCAAAAAAGGATATAAGGAAACTAGAAAGGATCCAAAGAGTAGCCACAAAAATGGTACCAGAACTAAGTGAGCTGTCTGAGGACAGATTAAAAGAAATGGGACTGCCAACTCTACAGGACAGAAGAGAGGGAGGTGATCTAATAACTCTGTATAAGATAGTAAATGGTATTGAAAAGCTAGACGAGCAAAACCTGGAGATGGAAGAAGCAGCTAGACAGATGAGAGGACACTCAAGGAAAATCAGAAAAGTTGGTGTCTAAAGGACACAAAAAAGTAGTTTTCCACATAGAATTGTGGACACCTGGAATGGATTGAAAGGAGTTGTTACAACAACCAATATACATAAGTTCAAGGAAATGTTGGAGATATGGAGACAGGACACTATGAGCCCCGCTTGAACCCTGTATAATACAACTAGGTAAATACAACTAGGTAAACACACACACACACACACACACACACACACATACACATATTACATATTACATATATTCAAGTAGGAATGTACACAATTTATTGGCTTCTTGACAGTATGAACTTTCGTCACCGGTGAATGTTTATTGACAGTGGTGAGTCGGAGCTGGCTTCAGGGTCATGTTTATAACGGTACTCCAATTATGAGGCTCCTAAATGAAGGGGTGGTCTTATAGAATGGGAATAAAACAAACCTATAACCCTGAGGTAAACATTAAGCTCTACTGTAATAAACGAGTAGCTCCGCGGGAGAACAATCCAAGTGCCACCCTCAGGGAAAACGTGTTTTTGCGCGCAAACAGGAGTTCAAGGCGTCCTCTATCACTAGATGTCGCTTAGATTTTTCTCCCTCTATGTTAATACGGTCTAAACCTCGATAGAATGCCAGATATTTTTGCCCTTGTTGACATGGAGGCTCTTGGGTAAATTTACTCCGCGGGAGAATAATCCAAGCACCTCTGGCTGTGACATCATTGCAGCCAGCCAATCCTCAGAGCGGGCGAGATGACGTGCCACAGTCTCGCTTGGGCTACGCCATTCATAGAAGCATCTCTTGAATTGTATTGCATTTCACTTGATTTTAACGATGGCTGCACGCGATTATGACACTGATGTTGATGACCCACTTGCTACTGATGTTGTACAAGGGACAAACGAGAATGAAAATGAATTAGAGACCAGCAGAGGTAGCAAAAAGCCACATTAAGTGGAAGCCTGCATGAATACTGCTCTTCCGCCTGAATTACAGAGAAGGCTGCGTCATCAAGTCGGACTACACACTTGACAACAACAACGTCACCGAAGTCCGACAGATGAAAGGGAGGGGAGCTTGATCCCGTAACAGGTTCGACCTGAGTACCGTCCCCTTCCCACCCTTGTATGATGCCCCCCTACAACTCAGTCAAGAGAAGCTCAGTGACTTAACAAGCATGCTATGCCTCATGCCATATGACAAGAAGCCCTTTTACCAGGGCCTCCAGGCTGGCACAGTCCAGCACAATGTCTTGCATCCTGACGAGGATGACGACCAGGTGCTCGATTATGACAACTAATCCTGAGCTTGGGGTGGAGGGGAAGGGGCAGAAAAGGGGGGAATTAACATTCAACACTCAACTTTCACGTAGTTGTAGTAAAGCTACCTCTGATTTTATTTCATATCAGTGTTACAATCATTTCTATTACCTTAGTTTACATGAATACACCTCATTAAGACATGTGAATAGTCTTTGTTTATCATCAATTCTGATTCAATGTGTGATTAGCTCAAAATTACTTTTCATGTACCTGGAAAGTTGACATGCTAAGGAATATTTTGGTATACGTTACGCTAAAATCGTATGGCTGATTTTCGAGATATTAAAGATTAAAACTTTAGGATCGATTTTTGCAGTTTTTCAAAAATCCCGCGGAGCTACTCACACACACACACACACACACACACACATATATATATATATATATATATATATATATATATATATATATATATATATATATATATACAGTGGTACCTCTTGATTCGAACTTAATTAGTTCTTTTAGGCTGTTCGAATTGGGAAAATTCAAATTAAGAAGCAATTTTTACCATTGAAAATAATGTAAAAACATTTAATCCGTTCAAGTTGATTTTGAGTAAAAAAAAAAAAGTACTACACTCAATCCCAGCTATTGCAAGAAATTGGTCCCTTAACATCGCCGCAATACCTAAGAATGCAATAGCCATTGTTAAGAAGTAATGGGAAAAAACAAAATTCATCCTGACCCAACAGACTGGCAACATGATTTAACAAATTGGCACCTTGTTTTCCCCTCATCTCATCATAATTCATAGATATCCTTCGCATTTTGAGAGTACAAAGTAAACACAGACATGAAATGCATAAAAAATAAATAAATACAATAAATAAAAAAAAGGCATAACAAAAAACTTATTTACTTCAGTGTGAAACTCCCGAGTTCCGATGAAGACTAGACAAGCCTCCCCCCGGGTCCCCGCCTCCCTCCCATGCGCTGAATACAGGAACAGATCGCATAGTATTCCTCCCTTCCCCCTCCCTCCGTCCTTATCATCTCCCATTCCATACGCAAACAGACCGAGTAGGCCGCCTCCCCTCCCCCCACTCTCTCCCACCTCCAACCACTCACCATCCTCTCTCCTTCCTCCCGCCTCTCTCTCTCTCTCTCTCTCTCTCTCTCTCTCTCTTATCAACTAGAATATATTTTCATAACATCATTTCCAACAGGAATTATTTCAAGAAAAGTGTAAATTATTGTACAAAACTGCAAATTATCGTATAATTGTAGTTTGCTCAAATGACGTTTAACAATTCATTCTTCATTGGTTGTTTAAAGTGTTCAATATATCTTCATTAGTAAACAAGTTTGCCAGTGACCAGAGAAGAAGCTGCATTGAATGGGGTGGTAGGTAGGAGGTAATCAGGGTTGGGGGCCAGAGAAACCACGGCAACTAGGGGTAGAGTGACTTGAAAGCCGTTCATGAGACAGAGGTGTTCACGGCGGAGAAATACAAGGGAGACCGGCCGACTGGTGGGAATGCGCATCGGCCGCTTCGTGTGTGTTTTTTTTTTTTTTTTTTTTTTTCTTTTTTCTTTTTTTTTTTTTTTGTTCGAATTGAGATGTGTTCGGATTGGAGGTCAAAATTTGTTCACCAAATCTGTTCGGATTGGGAAGTGTTCGAGTCAAAGGGTGTTCGAATCAAGAGGTACCACTGAATTTGTTTAGGTGAAAGTACATATACATATGGTACATTAAAATAGTTACACATAAAAAGTCATAAAAAGACAAGAGAGAGAGAGGTGTAGAGAGAACACATGTTTTGTTTGTGCTCCTGGTTTTTTTTTGCGCTCTGTAGTGCAGCACAGTGTACAACAGTTTCTCATGCAGTGGTGTAGTTGAAGAAGTCTCGCTAGAGCATCAAAGTGAAAAGTGTACCAGTGTATGGCATCTCAGTGAACCAGTGTAATAAGTGAATTAGTGTTGTTCTGTGTCGTGGTGTGTGTGTACGTCTGGCAGCCGGCTGACCTGACCTGAGCTACCTGCCCAAGCCTTAAAATTCCCAAGGGAGATAACCCTCTGCCCCACCCTCTACGCCGTCCTTGCCTCGCTCTCTTTCTCCGCCTTCACATCTCGCCGCAGAGGAAATTAAACATGGCGACCCACCAGAAAATTGCAAGACTCCCCCACAGCGATGGTGTGCCATCTGTGGCAGGAAGGCCACCAAGGATGCACCCTATGTCTGTTGCGACGGGGATGCACTTTGCCCAAATGTGTGTCGTGTCACCTGCCTCGGTGACCATGAAACATACTCGTGCGCTGACACACAGCAGCTGCGACTGGAGGCCAACATCGACGCTGCTGTGACGTTACACGATGACGCCGCCCATGCTACTGACCCAACCACTGCTGACTGCCCTACAACCCCTCTTGACGACGACAACGACGTAAATGTAGACGGCGAGAGACAAACCTACATGAAGATGGAGAAGGAGGAGCTTGTGACTCACACCTTATGTCTCAAACAAGAGGTGTCGAGGAACAACAGTAAGATCCAGTCTCTTACACTACAGCGGGACTGGATACTTGACAAGAAACCACAGGTGCTAGAAATATTACACCTGATAGAGGCCCTTAGTGACGCAAAAGCCGCCGACGAGTGCAGAACAACCTGCACTGTTGGAACCACTGCCGTCGCCAGCGCGACGAACGCCTGTGCCTCGTCACCCGGCACTAAGGAATGGTGGGACTCTGACCACCCCAGGCGTCTCCCCAGGGGCCACCTGGGATTAACTCCACCCTCTAATGCCGCCGCCAACGTCTCCACCACCACCTCCTCTCCCGCCTCCCCCTCCACCCCTTCCTCTGATACACGCCCCTGCACGCCCACTGCAGCCCCCAACAACACTTCCCGCTCTGCCACAACCAGCACAGCGCCGACCACCAGGCAAAACAACAATAACAGCAGACGGAAAAATGGGAGACGAAAAAATGCAGGCAAGGGAGGAAGGCAGCTTCAGCCATCCCCTTTCAACACCCCATCCACGCAGCCTCGCCACCCTCCCCCCAGGCCACGTGGACATGACTCCTGCCAGTACTGCCTACGTCCTGGGCACACAACAGCACAGTGCTATTCTTGAGCAGCCGACGCCAGGCAGGAAGCTATCTTGAGGAGAGTCCTGGCAGAGGGAACCACAAACAGGCAGCCCAACCCCACATAACCCCCAACCCCCAGCGCCCTTTTGGGACTCTAGCTGGGAACAGAAAAAATGGCAGGAACAGGCTGGATTCCCGCCACGCGAATGGGCCACGCCCCCTTGCAGCGGAAATTACACATATAGGATTATACCCAACAAAAACCCACCACGACACACACGTCTAAGCCATGTACACGCCCCACAGCTCACTGTCGTATCAGCAAATGTGAGGGGCCTATGCCTATGTTGGTGAACTCTCACACAACTGTGTCTTACGACATAAAAATGACATCGTTGCAGTGAGTGAAACGTGGCTGAACAGTGAGGTGGAGCCAACATACGGCAGGATACCTGGCTACACACACTGGGTGAGGAATGACCGCGTCGGCAGAACAGGAGGTGGTGTTGCTGCCTGTTTTAAGAGCGACCTCCAGACCCAAGAAGTGACGCCCAACCTGCCCCACCTTATGGAAGCACTATTCTTCCGATAGTGCTCCAAGACAACAGTGGCTTGCTGCTCTGCATCCTATATCACCCCCCGAGACAAGGATGCTCATCCTTTGACTTTCTGGCGGGGGAGCTGGACAACTTGCTCCGACTTTACGGATGTAAAAATGTCCTTATCGTAAGTGATCTTAACTTCCACCTGGAGCAGCAAGCTTATGAAAATATGGCAACAGTGCAAGGCCTCATCAACCATGTCACATTCCTGACTCACGAACGCGGAGGGCTGCTCAACCCAGTGCTGTCTGACCTTCCTGAAGCCAACATCAGGTGTCAGCAGCTGGAAAAAGTGGGCAGCTCCGACCACCACACGATATGGGTGTGGGATAAGGCGGACTGGCCCTCCCTGAGGAGGCGCTACTCAGCGGAGATGTAGAGGAGAAGACCCGTCTCCTCACCTCAATGCTGCTTGCCCTCCAGTCCCAGTTTGTACCTCACCAAGGCAACAGATCCCCGTGGTCTGGTTTCCGCTGCTGCACCGCCGCAGAAGCCAAGTATTCAACGTGGAGGAGGTACAAGTGGCGCCCCACACACCTGAACCTCGTCCTTCACAAGGCAGCTTGTAGGAGGATGACATCTACCTCCAAATGGGCGAGGAAACACTGGGAAGAGGTGATGAGACAGAAGCTAAGTGGTCCGGGTGTAGTTAACAAGACGTGGTGGGCTCTCGTCAAGGAGCGGCAAGAATTACTTCACCAGGACAGCGTTCCATTCCTCACGAGACCAGGCAGGTCCACAACCACAAGCAGTGAAGACAAGGCCGCTCTCTTGGCAACTGTATTTGCTGAAAAAATGCAAGTAAGGGACCCCAGCCGTCCCCCACCTGTTCTGTCATGGGAAACTGACCACACCATCACATCAGTCTTGGTCACTGCAGCACAGGTGGAGAAAGTACTTGAGGACATTGATGTAGAGAAAGCAACAGACCCTGATAACATCAGCCCTCGAGTACTTAAAAACTGTGCCAGGGAGCTGTCAGGACCCCTGGCTACTATATTTTCTGCCTGTCTCGAGCAAAACAAGTGGCCAGCTGCTTGGAAGGAGGCTCATGTGGTTCCTGTCCACAAAAAGGAATCAAGATTGACCCTTGACACTACAGACCCATCTCCCTTTTATCCACCATGGGCAAAGTGTTCGAGAAGCTGAAACCCTCTGGAGACACCTGAACCAACATGGTCTTGTCTCCCCTCACCAGTTTGGTTTCAGGACAGGCTGCTCCACTTCCGACCTCCTCCTTCTCCTTTCACAAGAATGGCAGGACACCTTCGATGAAGGCCTGGACACACTTGTGGTGGCTCTGGACATCGCCGGCACCTTTGACCGAGTGTGGCACTCTGGCCTTCTGGCAAAGCTAAGCGTCAAGGGTGTTGCCAGGAGTCTCCTGAGGTTGCTCAAGGACTATCTCCAAGGAAGAACACTCCGAGTAGCACTCAACGGATGGATCTCCAGGCCTGCCAGAATAAGGGCTTCAGTTCCACTGGGCTCGGTGCTGGGGCCAGTCCTCTGGAATGTGTACATAGATGACCTGCTCCGTCAGCTTCCAGCAGTACGCTGATGACTGTACGTTTTCACTCTCCTACTGCCGTCAGGACAGCCAGCGTGCTGTCGCCGCCGTCAACAAGCAGCTGAAGGCAGAGGAGGAGTGGGGGAAGGTGTGGCAGGTCGATTTCGTGCCGAACAAGACACACGCCATGGTAGTCTCCCGGTCTCCTGCTGCCTCTCAGGCAGTGGAGGGACAGCTACAGTTTGAGGGGGTTCGGCTGCCCCCTCAGGATACCATCAAGGTCCTGGGTACCACCATTGACCGGGAGGTGCGATACGACCAGCACATCACGACCGTAGCCCACCAGACCTCTCAGCGTGTCTGCGCTTCGCAGGGTGGTGGATAGCCTTGACTCCCGAGGCATCCTGACCCTATACAAGGCACAGATTCGTCCTTGTATGGAATATGGTGCCTTGGCATGGATGTCTGGAGCCGCCACCCTCACTTGGCGTCTGGATGCGGTGCAGAGACGCACCCTCCGCTTGTTGGGGGAAGAAGCGGAGATTCCTGCCAGCATGATGTCTCTCGAGCATTGCCGGGACGTCTCGGCCCTGACTGTCTGTCACAAGAGTCAGGTACTGCGCACTCCCCACCTCACCCAGCTGTGCCTGCCGCTACATCCAGCCCACAGGATGACACGACAAGCACAAACAGGTCATCACCGTGTGATTGTGCCTCTCTCCCACAGTTCGCAGCACCAACGAACTTATAAAGCTCGGGTAGTGCGACTGTGGAATGGCCTCACGGAGGCCACACCTGATGTGACACGAATGTCTACACACCAGGCAAAGCGAGCCACCAACACCTGGAGAGGCACACTGCCCACACCGCTCGTGCCCCTCACGTGAACTGAACGATATATCTTATGTATATACTATGTATATTATTTCATTTTCCTCTGTAAATATGCAACAGAACTTTTGAAATAGCTGTACACGCCAATGCACAACTTAAAGTTCACTGTAAATTACTTTATGTACTAACTGTTTAAATAAAAAAAAGAAAAAGAGAGAGAGAGAGAGAGAGAGAGAGATGGTGAGTGGCTGGAGGAGGTAGGGAGTGGGGGAGGGACGGCCTACTTGGTCTGTTTGTGTATCAAATGGGAGTGGATAGGGACGGAGTGAGGGGGAGAGGGGGAAATACTACCCGATCTGTTCCTGTATTTAGTGCATGAGAGGGAGGCGGGGACCCCGGGAGAGGCTTGTTTAGTCTTCATCAGAACTTATGAGTTTCACACCGAAGTAAATAAATCTTTTGTTATGCCTGTTTTTTTTTTATGCATTTCATGTCTGTGTTTACTTTATACTCTCAAAATGTGAACGATATCTATGAATTATGATGAGATGAGGGGAAAACAATATGTTAAACTATGTTCCTACTCTGGTGGGCCAGGACCAATTTGATTTTTTCATATTACTTTTTAACAATGACTATTGTCTTTTTAGTTATTGCTGGGATGTTAAGGGACCAATTTCTCACAATAGCTGGGGGTTGAGTGTAGTATTTTTTATTTAAAATAAAGTGGAACGGATTAAATGTTTTTACATTAATTTCAATGGTAAAAATTGCTTCCTAATTCGAATTTTTGCAATTCGAACAGCCAAAAAGAATGAATTAAGTTCGAATCAAGAGGTACCACTGTATTATGTATAAGTGAAAAAGCATAAATTATCATTTGTTTGGAATTAGGACCTCACTTAAATAAAAAAAAAACAGGTAAACAAACTGGCATAAAAAGAGAAGTGCCTGCAATACAAAACCATGCTGTCTTGGAGGTAAAGCCTGTAAACAGTTGATGAAAATGTTAGTTTGTGAATATAAATGTATATGTAAGACAGTATTGTATGACAAAATCTACAGTAGTCACCACACTGAAAAACAAGGGGGCCATTACAGTAGCTGATGTGGTGATTGATGTGAAAAACTGCTGATCTGCAGCAGTGGAAAAATGTTATTATAAAAATATTACATTGAAATTTTGGTAAACTCATTGTTTTGCCAAGGTTAGAATGAATTACTTGATTTCTAGGTATCAATAGTTGAACTGTTTAATACTTGAACAGTCATTTGGAATTAATCAAGTTAGAGTATTGAATTTCCACTGTATTAGGTAGAGGCAAGACTATTTCTCATGTTCATTCTTAAGGCTGCTATAAGACAGGATTTTCAGGAACCAAGTACAATCATATATTGAGGAATACTTGTATTGTAAGTCAAATAAGCCACATTTTTGTATACTATCTACATTCAGAACAACATTGTACAATATCTGGGGGAGAAGAGTGCAAAAGGTGCTTCCTCATATATGGTATGAAACATGCAAAATGCAGGATACACATCCTTATGTTGAAGGTGTTCAATCAATCAATCAATCATTGCAGCACAACTGAAAGCAGCGATGCCCTTGAGCAGCAGTTGGTCGATGTGCAACAGGAGGCTGACGAGCTGCGGGTGGAGCTGCTGGAGGTGAGAGAGACAGAAAAGAGAGATGGATGGTGGAGGAGAAGTTATGGAGAAAAGATGCTGAGAAGAGGGAATACTTGGACAGAGAGAGAAGTGATGGAGAAAAGATATTTAGAGAGAAGAGAATGATGAGGGTGGCTGGTGATAAGGAACATTAGGTGGAGAGGGATGTCAGTGAAGTGGGTGGCTGGGGAGAGAGAAAGGATTGTGAACCATGGATGGAAGGAGAGAGTGGGAGGGGGATACTGCCTAAGTCCACATGGAGTGGTGGTCATGTGAGTAATAGTGAAAATAAAGAGAACATAGTTAAAAAAGAAAGCTTTGATCTAATTTTTATTATATATGTAGATTACGTGTGTCACTACATTTATTTTGTGATTTAATTTGAATGGATGTTTCAGTTTCATAATCAGCTTTTCTTTACCTCTTCTGTGCACAAGCCAAAAGTCTTAATCTTAGTGAGTGGGAAGCAGATATGAATGAAATAGACTTGTTGATACACAAATGGTGTGCTGCCATATGTCAGTTTTCATTGTATAGGCATAAAGAGGCTCCCAAGAGGGTTGTAATGATAACATATCTATGATGTCTAAGTTACTTGCTGTGCATTGACCTAATTTGACCTCACCTGACCAAACAAATTTGCAGGTATCCCAGCAGATGGAACAGGTAAAGAAAGAAAATGATAAACTCTGGCAGGAGGTGAAGGATCTTCAAGAACACCTGAGTGAAGTGCTGTTCAGAGAAGGCTCTGATAGAATACTCTTACTGAAGGAGGAGGAGGTGAGGAATGTTGTCATCTTCCCTTTCTTTAATCAAGGAATGTGTAACTGGAGGGTTGAAGTGGACAAGTTCATGTGTAGGTGAGGTGTATGTTCAGGCACTGATAAAAGAAAATCAGAGAAGGTACAAATGGAGTACTGTAGTGTATAAGGAAACTTTAGGAAAGGGAGGGGTTAGTTTTTTTTTTCTTTTGAACAGATTTAAGACAAGTATTCACCAGAAGGAAAAAAAAAAAAAACTAAGCCCTTGTGGACTTAAAGAAGGCATATGACTTGGTAGGGAATGAAGTTGGGGTGTATGGATTTGGTTATAGGTTGTTACAGAGGGTGTCTAGGGGTATCTAATGAGTGTATGAAATGGCCATTGGCTTTGAAATTTTATTATGTTTGTTAGTACTTATTTATGAGATTGTATGAATTTTGCGGACTTTGGGTGAAGTGTTGGGAGACTCAAATTGTAAAGATTATTGGAGAGGTAGTGGGATGAATGTAAGGTTGAATGATTGTGAAGAGGATTGCTTAAGGAATCTTGAAACTATAGTAACAGTGGATGGAGGAGACAGGTTGACACAGTAATGAATGAAGCAGGAAAATTGTTAGGAAGTATGAATAGACTGTTTGAAAGTAGAACACTGAAGCTATAGTGAGCCCATTTTACTGTACAGTGCTTGAATGTTGAGGATATAGGATGTCTCAAGAGTGTGTGTGGAGTAACTGGATGGACAGTAAAAAATGAGAAAGTTGATTTTTTATAGATTCAGAACTTAAAGAAGAGATTGGAGGAGGCAGAAAAGGTACGACAGCAGAGGGTTGAAGGAAAAGAAGAGGAAGAGGAGTGCCTTTCTTCTCCACTTGATGTTATGTCTGAGAGAAGAGGAGAGCAGGGGAGGGTTTCCCAGGACTTTTCACGTGCTCTATCAGAAACCATACAGGCCCTGGAGGAGTCCATCTGTGTTACCACTCCTGGCAGGCACTCCTTTGGGACTTGGATTGACACTCTGTCTCCCACGGACCTTGAGGCAGCTAGGGTGAGTCTTGGGTTTGTTTGACAGTGACACAGGTGTAGGAATTGAATGGCTCTAGTTTGTTGAGGGAGAATGTTTGACTAATTCATGTGTTGACAAGAATTTTTGAGTTATTTGGTTAAGGGAAGAATGGTTTAGAATGGCCATAATTCTTATTTCCAACACTTCCCAATTTGGAAGTGTCATGCTTTTTAATGGCTCACCTTTTCCCTCCATATCTTTTTTTTTCTTCTTTCTCTCATGATCTCTTCTGTAGAACTTCTCAGGCTGCTGTTTGCCTTGTTATTGCAAAAATATGAAAGCTTTGTGGCACTATGCAAGGGTGATCAAACATGGAAGTGTCCTCATAAATGTTAAACATGGCTACTTTCTGATAACCTTCCCCTGTACAGCCTCTGGTGGAGACTGTGAAGGCAGGCCTCTCAGCACTGCAGGAACACATGCAGGTGATGGAGCAGCAGCAGCAGCAGCAGCAGGAAGTGGCCTATGTTACAGACCACTGGTTGCAGGTACTAAAACGGTTATTACTACTTTTACCAGCATTACCATCACACTACCATCATTCCTTTTCAGTACATTGTCACCCTCATTACTGCTAGCCTTGTAAACAGCAGGGGAACATAGATTCTTAAAGTTTGTCTTAAACTTGGTCTCACCTCTTAAGGAGTCTTAAATCTGAGTGTCAGTCTTGGTTTAGATATGCTGAGATAAACTCTCAAGCCTCATTATGATATGGTGTAAGAGCAAAACAGTAAACTCTTATATATCTCAATTTTAAGTTATTACTGTATTTATCTATTTATGTATATTTTATATGGATATGAATGCATTAGTCTGCATATATGTATAAGCTAATTCTATCAAGCACAAAGCACTTCAATTCTGTCACATTGTTTATGACCTTGAATTCAGTTGTCTTGCTTCCTACCCTTTTTTTTTGTTGGTATAAAGGTGATTCTGATCCCTAAGGTCGAACAGGTCAATACAGAAAACCCAAGTGTACCCATGGCAAGATCCCTCATACAGTTAGTATTATGAGGAAACATGTAGCCTGATTGGCTTCACCATTCAGCAGTATAGAAAAACAAAAGAAAACTAAACTGCATGGGGGTCTATTACAAAGCTGGCAGTATAGGCATGAATAATTAATTGATTTTATTTGTTTATTTATGTAGAAAGATAAACATTTTAATTGTTCATCATTTTCCAGATCACTGTTGAGGTGGAAAAAGAGCTCAACACATGGAAGACTCTGGAGTCCTTCATGGGAGACTACATATTTCATGCCATGTCTTATAGGCAGCCAGAACAGAGCAGCACACATGCTTGTCCCTCTCCACCCCATAGGAGCTTGGAGTACGAAGCCAAGCTAGCCACCTTTGAAAATCCAGGTCATTTGAACAGCAAGATTGAAATACTTGAGTATTATTCCCATGAGAATGATGCCCTATCAAGTGTGCCAAGGCAGACTGAGCAGCATGAAGACACCATGCTGGATGCTTGCTTCCTCAACCTTGGCTCTTCCTCTAATAACATGGAGGTTAAGGAGCTAAAAGGACAGCTGGAGCTCCTTACACAGGAAAATAATGAACTTCTGGATCTGGTGAGAGCACTGCAGGATACTATTAAGTCAGCTCCTCTTGCTGCTGCTGCATTGGAGAGGAAGACAAAGACTCCTCCAGACACCTGCATCTCAGAAGCTGTGTGTGATGAGTCTAAGGAGGAGATAATGGAACTGGAGCAGGATCATGCTGGATCAGAAATCTTATCAAGGGAAGAATTTGGAAACCTGCAAGAGTCACAGATTGAAGAGTTGGTCACAGCACCTGAAGAAAAGTGTGCCTTGGATGGTGTGTCGTGGGAGCAAGAAGTAGAAAGTGCAAGTCCATTATCTGAGTTACCTTTAGTGTCCAAGTCCATAGCAGAAGAATTGCAACAAGCTAGAATGAACTTGACAATGCTGAGTGAAACCTTTGAGACCTCAGTGGTAGTTCCTGCAAATATTACCAGTCCCAGTTCAGATGTACTAGTGCTCAGACAACAGCTGTGTGTACTGGAGCAGGAAAAGATTCAGCTGCAGGGCAGTATATGTAGTTTACAAGATACTTTAAGACTGATGAAGGAAAAGAAAAGTTCTATCAATGAAAAATCAGCAGAAGAGAAAGCTGCTTATATTGGCAAATTGGAGAGTGAGGTACAGAGGTTAAAGGAAGAGAGTCTAGCCCAGACCACCTGTGTAAAGACACTTCAAGATGAATTGAATGCCAGGAACTCTGTTAATAAAGTAGAAATCCAGGATTCAACAGCCACTGTCCTGGAGGAAGAAAAATATAAATTAGAATTGAAAGTATACGAACTGGAAGAAAAACTTAGATATCAAAATGAAGGGAAGGAGGTGCAGGAAGAAGTCAACCATGTGAGAGATCAGATCCATAAGCTGGAGGAGGAAAAACTCGCCTTGGAAACAAAGTTGTTGAAGCTTGATGAGAAGTTAAGTTGCATGAACCTGATGGAAGAAGAGTTGCACAGCCTCCACTGGCAGGTCACTACTGTGAAAGAGGAGAAATCAGATGTGGAGAAAGAACTTGCTTTCATGCAGCATGAGGTTGAGAAATTGACAGAGGAAAATGAAAAGCTATCTGCCAAGACTAAGTGTGAGGTTCAATTGGGGTCTGAGAGAGACAAGGAAAGTGATGTAAGCCCAGGACCAGACCACATTGATACTGAAAGTGAGAAAGCAAATATCCTGCAGCAAAAGACCAAGGAATTAGAGGAAGCAAAGGAAGAAATTCAAGTACTCAAACGGGAAGTAGAGGAGATGCAAAGAGTCTTAGAAGAGAGCTGTGGAGACATAAGGAATGAAGATTATGCAAGGGAAATGGAAGAGAAAATTATGGAATTAGAAAGAACCAAGGAGTGTCTACAGGAGGAAGTAGAGAAAATCTCTGCAAAATACCAAAATGAATTGGCTGAAAAGGAGAATGAGCTGGAGATGGTGATAACCAACTTCATGGACAAGGAAGAAGCTTTTGAGAATACAGAGGAGGAGTTAAAGAAAGCCAATGCAGACTTGAAGGACACTCTAGCCAACAAAGATCTTGAGCTTGACAGAGCCACACATGAGCTGGAAGAGATGAGGGTAGCTGTGTCCAACAAAGACAAAATGCTTCAGAATCTTAAGAATAAACAAGAGGAAGAATATTTTGAAGTTACTGCTGAGCTTGAGGACATGAAAGAAGCCTTAATTAAGAAAGATATGAAGTGTCAGAGTCAGAGAGTCAATTCACAGCAGTATCAAATGAAGGTAGAGGCAGACCATATGTCAGATAACAAGGTAATGTCTGACCTCAAGGAAAACCTGCAGACACTCAAACAAAAGTATGGTGACCTTCAATCCCAGAATGAAGAGAAGCTATTGGAAGCTCAGGCAAGCTTGAGAATGTTTGAGGAGAAATACAATAACTGCCTCCAGGACTACATTGTAGTGTCACAAGCCTGTGAAGAGAATGAACTGATGCTTTTGAAGTTTAAGGAGGAGAAGGAAATACTTGAAAGCAAAGTAAAGAGATGTGAAGAAGAAAAAGGAGATCTCCAGTTGAAGTATGAAAATGAACTGCACAAATCTAAGTTTGAGAAGGAAAAGCATGAAAGTGAAATGAAGAAATATGAAGAGGAAAAGGAAAATCTACGACTCAAGTATGAAAATGAACTACACAAATCCGAGTTAGTGAGGGAAAAGCTTGAAAGCAAGCTGAAGAAATATGAAGAAGAAAGAGAAAACCTACGACTCAAGTATGAAAATGAACTACAACAATTAGAAGAGGAGAAAGATAACCTCACTGTAAAATACAAGTGTGAGATACAGAAGCATGTGGAGCAGAAAGAAAACTTGATACTTAAATATGAAAGTGAGATGGCAAGTGCCACTGCTGCTGAAAAATTACAGTCAAGAGAGGCTTTGGGTTGCTCCTTCCAGAGTGCCATGGAGCAGAAACTTGATGAGATAGAGGCACTGAAGGATAATCTGGAGGAAAAAGTGAAGGAGTGTTACTGCCTTAAGGACACTGTGGATAACTTGAAAGTGGTGCTGGCCAAAAAGCAAGAGGAGCAGCTAAAGTTGATGGCAGAGCATCAGGAGGAGGTGGCATTCTATGCAGACAACCTTAGTGAGAAAGAGAAAATGACAAAGGATCTCGAAAATGAGACAAAGAGGAAAAGTGAAGAGGTGTCCCGTCTGACCTCTGCTCTTGCTGCCAAGGATCATTGCCTCCACAGACTAGAGGATGACTTTTCCCACATGCGGAAGGAAATGGAGGACAAAGAAACTGAGTTTCAGGAGGGCATGGATCACCTGAAGAAAGACATTGAGGAACTGTGTGCTGAGAGGAGCAGGATGAGTGAAAACATAAGGAGCCTGGAGGAGGTCAAGGAGACCATCACTTATGAATGCTCCAGTCTCAGGGCACTTCGGGATAACCTAGAGGAAGACTTCTTGCAAATTAAGGAAGAACTTGAGGCAGGGAAGAATGAAATTCAATTGAAGCAGGAAGTTATTTGCTCTCTTGAAACTGCACAGGAGAGACTAAAGGAGCAGTTGGACAATATAAAGGAAAAGGAGACTGAACATCTAGACCAGCAAATGAGAAATTCCCTCAAGATTGAAAAGCTTGTTGAAGAGATTGAAAAGTATAAGTGTGAGATGCTTGTGAAAGAGGATCAGATACTTGCTTTAAATGAAGACTTAGCAAACAAGACAGAAAATTCGGAGAGACTAGTAAGAGACCTACAGGAGCTTCATGAACAGCTGGAAGACAAGTGTAGGGAGGAAAAAGAGGTGAAGAGGAGATTACAAGTGGTGGAAGAAAAGTTAAAGAGATCCATGGCTGAGGCAGACAAGATGCAGGTCCAGATTATGCAACTATCTGCAGCAAAGGATCAGATTTTGACTTTTGAGAAATGCAGAAACCTAGAGATGTGCAAGTCACTTGGGAAACAACAGGGGCAGCAGCCAGGAGAAGATCAGGAAACAGATGTGGTGGAAACTAAAGCTTGCAAGGAGATGATCCATGAAGAAAATTATAGTGACGTCAGCATCATGAAGAAAAGTAGTGGACACAACAAGGTTTGTGAAGACTGCACTCACTTTAAGTCTCTAGTGGAAAGACTGTATAGACTTGTGGAAGAAAAGGAGACAGAGCATGAGAGGAAGATGGCTGAGGTAGCTGTACAGCATAGTAAATCTGTCAATGCATCTTTGTCTGACACATCTGCCAACACCTCAACTCAAGGTATGAAGAAGAACAGGGTGGCACTGATGAAGCAGGAAAATGACAGGCTTTCAGAGCAGCTAATGCAGTACTATGAAAAAGTGAAGAGACTAGAGGAGATGCTTGACAACATGCGGCGAACAAATGGAGTGATATCACTAGATGTGGATGTTCAGAGAGAACTGAGTTGGATGTGGGAGAAGATGCAGGAGGCTGAAAAGAAACTGAAGCTCCTTAATGAGAACTATGACCTCCTTGAAATTGAAAATGAGGAATTGAGGAAGTCCAAGGTGAGGCTGAAAATTGAAAGTGAGGAATTTAGGAAGTTCCAGGTGCAGCTGACCAGAGAAAAGAAAACAGAGGCAACAGAAAATTATGACTCCCTGAAAAATAATCATGATTCTCTGCAAGATGAACTCCACTCACTCCAGAAAAAATACAGTGCACTACATGAGAACTACACCACACTGCAAGAAACCTATGATACACTACAGGAGAACCACAGGATGCTGCAGGAGATCCACAGCTCAGTGCAAGCTGCCCATAATATACTGCAGGAAACACACAATACCTTGCAGGATAAGTACAGTAGTGCAAGCAACAAATTTGAGGCACTGCAAGAAAAATACAATGTTCTCAAAGCACACAGCAGCTTCAGGGATTCATCAAATGACAATACCTTGAGCAATCAGGAGTCCCAGTGTCCTTTAGCCACAGGAAAGCCTCCTGTGGTGGCAGCTGTATCTTCTCACAGTGAGTCTGGTCATCTTAGGGAGTGCCTGGCTGCTGCAGAGCGAGAGAATGATGAACTTAAGTTCCGCCTGATGGCCAATGATGCCCCCTCCAGGAAGAAGGTGGAATTGCTGACAGAAGAGCTGAGGGTTGCAGAGAGAAAGATCTCTCACCTGAAAGGGGAGCTGCGAAGACAACAGGAAGTTAACCGTGGGGACTCCACCATATATGAACTGACTGACCAGTCCAAACCACAGCAGCAAGAGGAAGGCAAGGCCAAGGCAGAACCTGATTACACATCTGGTAACAGTATTGTTACTCAGGTGGTGGTGATGGAGCTGCAGAACAAGCTGTATCACATGGAGAAAAGCAAAAAGAAGCTGGAGAGTGAGCTAAAGGTGGTACAGCAACATGTGGACCACTATCTGACTAAGGCTAGGGAGTGGAAAGGGAAGGCCACCAAGGAGGAACAGGCAGCACAGAAGGCCAGGAAAGAGCGGGATGAAATCTACACTGAACTGAAGAAATATATGGCAAAGGCAGAGGATCTTGATAGTAAGCTTGAGAGACAACAGTTTGAGCTGGGTCATCAGAGGGAGCTGATTCAGAAGATGGAGAAGGTGTCACCCTCTTCTATCTCCGCTGCCTCTGCCACTCCTGGCTTTGTTGAGGTAAACCACACCCCCCATTTCTTGTCTTATTACTATTAAATCTACTCCATAATGTATCTCATCGATTCCCTCATAGTGCTTGATATGGACAAACTGCACTAGCAAATTTTGCAAAAATTAACCAATGTTTTCAGTCACACATCCTTTTCCAGTGAACTCTGTAACCCCTGTCTGCTTCTGTATTTTGGCTTTCCTGAGACTTTAACTCTTTTAAAAGGGAGGTTTCAAGATATTTGTCCTCTAGTTTTGAATAATCCTCTTTGACCTTGATATAA
The DNA here is from genome assembly GCA_020233015.1 of Callinectes sapidus. Taxonomy (NCBI): domain Eukaryota; kingdom Metazoa; phylum Arthropoda; class Malacostraca; order Decapoda; family Portunidae; genus Callinectes; species Callinectes sapidus. The sequence goes on along the minus strand of CM035210.1, from coordinate 2,084,686 downwards.
GAACTACTGTATTTAACGGCATATAAGATGCACCCCATTTCAGCAGGTCTGATTCAGGAAAAAAAGTTTTTAGTGTATTTAAGTATATATTGTTAAAACAGTCTAGCTGTATATTACACAAGCAGAAACATAGCTGAATAAAAGCAATTTAGCAGTACAGGCAAGCAATAAGCATACTCAAAACATCTCAATAGCAGGAAATAATAATGATAATAAAATTAATAATGATTACAATAATAATAAAATTATAATAATAATATAATAATAATAATAATAATAATAATAATAATAATAATAGTAGTAGTAGTAGTAGTAGTAGTAGTAGTAGTAGTAGGAATAATAATAACAAAACATTGGACACTGGGTCATACATCTGGCAGCCATAGCAACGATCATACCATAGTTTTATTCCTCGCCAACAGATGGCATTACCAGAGTGCCGATCAACTGCTGTTTTTAAGTGCAAATCACAGCATTTTGGATAAGATTGCTTTTGATTTTTATGAATTTATTTTTAAACCACTGTAATACAATGTAATACAATGATACCAGCAATAAAATAAGGGTGCATGGAGTTTAGGGTAGGTAAAAGTACTGAGTGTAAGCTGGGTTAGTGAGCATCAGAGAGATTAGCCTAGGCCTACAGGAGGTTTCAAACTTCACTACAATGTATAAAACAGGGCAATTTTTTGAGCCAAATTTTGGAAAAAAATGCGTCCTATATTGCTGTCAAATACAGTAATACCTCATTGGGCCCCACTTTTTTTTTCTAAGAACCAACACCTCTTTGGGCCCACTTTTTTTCTTTCTTTTTTGTTCTTCTTGGCCAGTGCCTCTCTTACTTGAAAGAATAGAAAAAACATGCCTGGAGTGTGGATAGACTAGATATACTGCTTACATCTCAAGCAGATCACTGTGTAATGCACAATTAAATACAAACATGCAGTTCCTCATGCCATCATGTATTCTAATTTTCTCATTTGATCCCAAAGGTATGGTCAACACCTGCATCCAAAGATTCCAGGGAAGTACTAGTAACGCCTGCACTAGCAGCCACAGGTGGAGGAATAGGAAGAGGAATGATGGCAACTCCAGGTGCAGTGGAAGAACCAGGAAGAGAAACTGAAGGAAATGTATCTGTAGTATTAGATGGAACTGACACAGCAAAGGATAAGGATAAACACAAGCAGGATGAGAAGCTGGTCACTCGCCTGCTGGGGCTACACAATGCTCCACTATCCTATCACACCCGGGCTGAGAAGCTCCCCTTCATGAAAGACATCCAGTCTAAGGAAACAAGAGATGAGGTACCCATGTGGAAGAAATCCCGCAAGGAGAATGAGGACATCAAATACAGACTTCCACCAGAGGAGAGGAGGAAACCAAATGAAGACTGCAAGACTCAGTGATGAGGTCTTGTCCTTCACTTCCCTGAAAATCCCTTACTACCACCTTACTCATGGCTATTTTGGGCCCTGGCAGTGCCATGTGACATGATGATGCCATCTATTCCATCCAGGCTCTGATAGCATCCCTGGCTAACCACTGGTGTGGGTTGATGGTCATTGATTGGTTTGCCTCACTGTTGGAGCTCTCCCTCTTGAAAGAACTTGAGTATCACATGTGCAGCCTGGTCAGTCTTTCCTTCCTGTTTGAATGTCTTCAGATTTTGTAGAAAAGTGTATTTTATTTTGTAGGATAATTCAATTTAAACACCATATTTTTTTCTTTTACATATGATTTTACTTGTATTTTATTTTAATAGAAATTCCTTGCTGCATGTCACTGTCCACAGGTTTTCTATAATTTTAGCAGACAAATGTATTTTGTTTGTTTCCATCAAATTTTTCATTTCAGATTTTTATTTTCTACAAAGGTGAATGAGTATGTATATTTATGCAGTGTATGCATGTGGAATCTCAGAAACTATGATAACTATTAAGTTGTTGTACCTAAATGCAAGGTGTTCAAAATAATGTGTAGTATTTTTAATGTTTAATTTTTTGTGACTAAAAACTGAAAACTTAATACAAATTATTATTACAAGGTGCAATGAATTCTGACTCTTGACAGACCTGAGGAAATGCAAGAATAAATACTATAAATACTGGACTATAAGATGAGTTTTTTGCCTGTTTTGAGGCTCTTAAATCAAGGGGTCATCTCATATACTGAGAATGAAACACATACCTTTAACCCTTTGGTGTAAGTGCTAATGTACCACACACGTGTATATATATGAGGCGCCTAGAGCCAGAGTAACGTAAGTGCCGAAACTAGAAAACGGAGAAAAAAGCGATCAAAGTTTTGCAACATTCGGAATGCAATATCTCCTCAATTAATTGAGATAGGAAGTAAGGCTTGGCTTCAAAATGTTCGTTATTTAATGTACTTTACAGCCTGTATCTGGGCATTCAGTGAAATAAAAGCATTCTGAAAGGATGATTGCTTTTTTATCCGGTTTATTTGTGGGAAAAAATAAAAACACTTCAAATATTTTGAGAATCAAGCATGCATGCATTGTTTGTTCTTGTTCTTATGTGTAGTTGTTTCAACATTATGTAGGTTATTGGGATTCACCACCACTGAAGCCTTTCTTGAGTGATGTAGTAATTCTATTAAGCAAAAACGTAAGCGACACTCGTGCACGTACTTCTTAATCTAAACACCTAATAAGGAGAGAATGATCAACGATAGAAAAATAGCAATCCTTTTAATGCCAGAAAATGGAAACAAACATCTAACAAACTCTGAAAATAGTCCATTAGGATAACGGAACAGGAAAGAATAAGAAAATTATCCGGCAGGTGAGTACCGCGCCTGTACTTGACAGCCTGTAGACCTGCTCACGTATGCCTCTCCCATATTCCTTCGTCTTTTACCTAAGTTTTTCTTCCACTCTGCAGGATTACGCATCCTTTTCCTTCCCCTAGAGGGTTCTGGCTCCTCAGGGGGCATGTTGTTGTCTGCCATAATGGCAAAATCATGGGTATTAGTGTATAAGAAAGGCAGAGTGTCATGCAGTTGTGGCGAGCTGGCGGAGGGTGGCCGAGTGTCTGTGGGTAGGTGTGAGGGAAGTGCGCGTCTGTATGTCATGTCACGTGACGCGCATGGCGTGCGTTCATTGGCTCGCTGGCTGCTCGACGGGAGTTAATACACTCTGGCACCAGCCGCTCATCCTCTTGCTTCGAAAGCGACACGAAGGGTCTACAGATAACTTCATTTGGGTGGATTTTTGACCTTATTGCGGTGTACATTATGATTTCTAATCTGCTTCCTGCCACAGTAGGAAGGTGGGGGAAGACAATGGGATAAAAATATTAATTTCGGCCGGAGTGTTGCTTCTGTCACTCTGGCTCTAGGCGCCTCATATATGAGGCGCCCCGTGCTGAAGCGGGGTAAGCGACAGTCGGATCAAAACCGAGTTTTCACGTGCATCTTATAGGCAAATTCTTGCTGTTACACATAGTATATGTCGTTTACCTCAAATCGACTTGGAAATATCCTCAAGGGTTTTATTCTTAAAAGTATCCAGGAGATTTTTGCCATTTTTCCGCGCGACTGTAATCTCCAAGCGGGACCGAGGTAAGCGCCTGGGGGAAGGGTGCGGCCCAATCAGCGGCCGTGTTTGAGGTGCTGCGTCATCACCCGCCAGCCAGTCACCGGTTAGTCCAGCCTCAGTATTCCACCTTCAACACTTACTCTGTGTTGCTCTACTTTTTGCGTGGATTTTAAGGCTCGTACCAAGAGTCACGAAGGTCGAACCGCGTACCTTCCCTTCGACCGTGAAGGCACGGTCTCGGACCGTGCCTTCATTCCTTACCACAAGTCGCTCGGGAAGGTAGAGTAGGGGAAGGTGCGACACGCGTGGGTGTTGGTAACAATGCTGCATGGCTTGAATCCGGATCCGAGAGCCAACTCGTGAAGACCGACAACATAAACACAGCTGCGGCGGTAATTTCGCAACACACCAAGAAAGAAGAAGTAATTTCGCGATGGAGAAGATGAGCGACAGAGCTGTTCCACCCTCTCATGACCAGAGAATTATGCTTCTCAGGCTTGTGGGGGAGCGGAGGGTCTTACAAGACCGCTCCACCAATCCCTCCCTAATATACAAAAAACAAATGGCCTGGGAGGATATAAGAAAAGAATTTACTGCAATGAACCCAGATAGTCAACCAAGGACAGCAGAACAGCTCAAAAGATGTTATCACCGCATAAAACTAAGGTAAATATGCATTTTCTCTTAGTGATCCATATGGTTGAGATAACAAATTTGGCTTCTAATTGATTTAATAGTAATTATTTCTAACTGTATTAATAGGTGGAGCAGCTCGAGCTATTCCTTTGTGTGCAGCATTAAAAGAAACATGACTCACTCAAATTACTTGGAAGGTAAAATTGTAGTTTCAACCAATCTCTACCAACACCCCCCTAACCCCTCAAGCAAGGTTGGGGGCCTGTGGGGAATCGGGTTTTTTTTTGGGGGGGAAGCATATTTGAGTGTTATATGGACTTTGAAAATTTAGGGAAATTCCCTAAATTTAGGGGAAATTTCCCTAAATGTAGGAAAATTTCCCTGGATTTCAGGAAATATCCTTACGCAAACCTAACCAACTCCCCCAGTGAAAGGCCAAAAAAACAACCTAACCTAACCTAACAACCTAATCTAACCAAAACCTAACCTAACCGGGGGGGCTGCGCCCCCCCCACTCTAACCAGGTGAATTTTGTTGATTGGCAGTGGATAACCTCACGTGTGTGCTTCCGTCACGAAACGCATGCGCAGCATTGATAACACACACATGAACACACGCAGTGTTATGTTTATCCAAGGAGAGGGAAGCTCTCTCCGGATTTAGAAAATTTTCGACCGCAGCATATTGATGGACCTATAACGGCGTTTTTACTCATCGACCCCAGGATAACGTGGGTTTAGAAATGCTCCTAACAGTGCAATATAGACGTTCAGATGGTATATTATGACGTGGGGGGTGTTGGTTGAAACTGCAATTAAACCACTTGGAAATACAAAAGTGTGAGCTCAAACTACGTATATCCAGATATGTAGAGAGACTTTTACACAGGGGAGTCAAAGGTTTTAGAATATGCGATGATTGGTACATGTAATACTATTGCTGACATTTTCTCTGTCCTCATAATAAAGAATGATGTTCATGCTCACTCTAGATATCATATCAGTCAGAAAAAAAATCCCACACACGAATTTGAGCCCATAAATAAGGAAATAGGATTTATGACACATGTTCCCATATGGAGAGGCTAGCCACAGAAAGTCAAAGTAAAATTATGAAACAATAAACATTATGCCAGTTGCAGAGTCATTTAGATATGTAATTTAGTTTTTATATTTCTATTCAGTACCTGAAATCATGTAAGGATAAAGGTAAATACCATTTACATCCATTCATAACTTTTATTATATACATCTCTTGGTAATTGCCTGCAGCTTTGTGGAGTTTCATGTTGGTTTATTTTCATTAGTGAGTCTATACCTTCTGTGTCCTCCAGAAATGGGTCCGTGCGAGTCTGGAAACGGCGATGCCGGGGCAGTTCATCCATCAGCTCCAGCTCTCCTAAGTGCGCTGCACCACGGAGGATAGGCCTGAATGCCATACTGTGGGATCTGTTTTAAAGATAATAATGTTGATTGTCTGCACAATCACTAAATTTATATACTTCATGTCTGCTGTAATTATGGTGACATCACACATCTCGGTCTTACTCCCATTCCAGTTACAAAACTACCTTTACATATGCATTTGCCTCTTTATACAATGCTTTTATTCCTTCCATTTGCTGTCCTCCCACACCATAGATCTTCAGAATATTCCAGAGTGCTTTCCTATCAACCCTTTCATATGCTCCCTCTGAAGCCCATAAAAGCAGTATTTTAATTACAAATATTTTATCCACACAACCTCACAATTTTCCAAACCCCCTTGCTCATCACTAACTTTGGTGCAACAGTCTCCATCAGTATTCTCTCATATATTTTTCCTGGCATGCCCAATGGGGCATTACACCCAATTGGCTAATACCCCTATGATTGCTTCATTCATCCGTTATGCCTTTTCTTTTGTGAAGTGACACAATAACAACCTTTCTCCGCGCATCTGTTACTTCTTGTCTCCATGCCAGGTCACATCATAGCCACTGCATTTCCTCCATATTTCACCATTTCTAGAGTTATCACATATACACCTGCAGCTTTACCACATTTAATCTTGGCCATTGCTTTCTCTACCTATACCCTTTTAATGACTCTGCACATACATGGATTCTGGCACAACAAGGTGAAAATAAAATTGAACATTATTTTGTAAGTAGTTTAATTTCATCGGTGTATTTGTCTACCCTATTTTCTTACGGGGAATGAACTGGTATAGTGCACTTAAACACACACACACACCCAACCTTGCCCCCACCTACCAGGTGTAATGCACACAAACAATGAAGCCTAACTTCCACCTACCAGCTATATAATGCACACACAGTGCAGCCTAACATTCACCTACCAGGTACAATACACACACACACACACACACATTACAGCCTAACATGCACCTACCAGGAGTAATGCACACACACAGTGCACCCTAACATCCACCTACCAGATACAATGCACACACACACACACAGTGCAGCCTAACTTCCACCTACCAGGACACAGTGCAGCCTAACTTCCACCTACCAGGACACAGTGCAGCCTAACTTCCACCTACCAGGACACAGTGCAGCCTAACTTCTACCTACCAGGTGTGTTGCATACACACAGTGCTGCCTAAGTTCCATCCACCACATGTAATGCACATACACAAGCAGTATTATTACAGCCATACTATACATACACTGACGTCCTGACCACCTGCTATTTGGCACTCCTTGTTCTCGACTTGGTAAGGCATCTAACTCGCCATTTGTATGTTATCATAACGTGCTCAGTAAAGATAACAATTAATGTAATGTTAAGCTCAGTGTTACTTACCCGTGAAGTGAAATTACAGCAGTAGAAAAAACCAGGAGGGGGGCGGCGACGCAGGTTCTCGCTTGGCGGGCAGCTGGTTCCTCTGTGCGGTGAAGGCTCGTGCAGTTGTTGTAAAAATGACAAAAACATATTCGCTGCAGCTGAACTAGATGACTTTCCAAATAAAAAAAATGTTCTGAGATCGTAGTAACTGAATTACAACTATTTATCACATTAAATTTGGAATATAGATATATTTTTCCTCGAAGGTAAGCGGCAAGACACGGGGGGTACCGTGTCTTCCCTCCGTCGCTCGACCGAACCTTCGTTCCAAAAATGCTACCGACTCTTGGTACCGATCATCCTTCCCTTGTACCTTCGTCGCTCAACCTTCGTGACTCTTGGTACGGGCCATTCTTTCTTGATACGCGCTTCTGTGCGGACTTAAGCTCCAATAGTGCTCTGTTTGCTTCTTCCCTTCTGTCTTTGTGTGTTTTTGCCTTAAGGCTGAGTCTGCCGATCTCCAGGAGGGCTTCCAGCCTTCCGCAGTGGTTGTTTGCGGCGCCGATCTGTCTTCTATTCCGCAAGAGCCTGTGTCGGCGGCTGTGGGGAGTGCAGGTCGCCGCCATGTTGTCAGCCCCGCCTCCTCGCCTGGTGCTGCTTCTCCTCACTCCTCCTCTTCTGGGAGTGGTGCGACACCTTCCTCCAGGAGAGTCTGTGCCTCTACCGGCTGCAGGAGAGTCCTTGTAGGCGTTAAGATTGATCCACATACCGTATGTATTCTATGTCGTGGTGGTGTGTGTCAGGTAAACAGCTGGTGTCGGGAGTGTTCTTCTTGGAGCTCCAAGCTGGTCCTTCGTGCCTTTAAATACCAGCGGACACTGCAGAGGAGGTGTGAGTATAAGGCTAGGAGGAAGGCGCTTCTCTCCTCCTGTCAGTCGCATGGGGATGGGGGCAGGAGCCTCCCCCCCGCGTCCCCTTCCTCTCGTATCTCGGGTTCCGCCTGCGGTTCCGTGGAATCGGAGGATTCGGTGTCTCAGTTCCCCGTGCCTTCTGTGGTTCCTCCGCCTGATATGTCTGCCTTCCTCAAAGGGTTTGCAACCTTTCTGGGGTTTAGTGAAGGGAGTCACAGTGTTTCCTTTCCTTCCATGTTATCTGAGATGGTGTCTAGGGAGGTAGAGAATAGGTTAGCTCCTAATCCTGTCTCTCTTTCAGTTTCCTCTTTACCCTCGGTTCAAGGTACGGTGAAGTCCGTTGCCAACCCCCCCTCCCGGCCCCAGCGCGAGGCAGAGTGTGCAGTCACTCCAAGCTGGTGTGCCGGCGGGGGGGTAACCGGGGGAAGGAGAGGTCCACGGGTGGTGTAGGTTTAGATCAGGTTCCTTTGGATCCTCCTTCCTTGGGTAAGCGATCCAGGCCTCCCAAGGATTTTCCATGGAGGATCAAACGGTCACGTCCTAGGGTGGGGGGAGATCTGGCTCCTACACGTCCAGTATCTCCCTTAGGTCGTGACCGGGGCTGGGATAGGTGTGTGTCTTCCAGCCGCCACTCCCACCCAGCGACCCAGGGTGAGGGTCGAGCTGTGAGCCAGGGCATTTTGACTGAGGACTCGGTCAAGCCCTCACAGCCAGAGGGGGGTGTTACATAGGCCAGGCCTCCATCCCCCCCTCGGTCCACAAGGCACACAGGAGCTCGGGATCTTGCCGCCCCCTCCTTCCATGCCTTTCACCACCATGACCAGTTCCATTTGGCTTCCCCACGTCCTCAAGTGGCGCCTCTTGGATCTGGGATCGGGTCCTTCATGGATCCAGCTTCGGCCCTCCCTCATCCTGGATCCCATGATCCAGAGCAGGATGATCTTGAGGATCCGTGGGATCGGATTTCCGAGGCCGGTTCTGGAGTGCAGTCCGGGGCTCAGGATCCAGTTCCCTCCCCCCTTTTTCAGTCGATGATGGCATACATTACCCACTGTTTTCCAGAGGCTCTTGGGTATGCTGAAACGACTCACCTGGCTGCCCCACCTGGGGCAGTCAGGCCTGAAGTGGAGAAACACATTCGGCTTACTAGGGCTCAGCCCATGGATTTCTCCCTGGATTCGGCCTCCAGCGCTCTCCTCCGGGCTACTGAGGGATCCAGACCGTCTCTTGCCCGCTACCCATCTAACCGGTACAGGAGGATCTACTCTGTTAGTGGCCATGAATCAGCAGGGAAGGCAGCCAAGCTCAACACCGACTTGGCTCTTGCCCTCACCACTAAGGGGAAGGAACCTCAGGTGGTGGTGCAGCATGCCTACATGACTCGCCTTGAAGGTGTTCTAGCTCGCCAACGCGAGGCACAGAATTTTCTCTTTTGAGGTATAGGAGCATTCTATCGGCTCTTATCTTGCAGCCTGGACAGGAGGACAGGCTTCTGGCTGATCAGCTCTTTCGGAGTATTCAGTTGGCTATGGTGGACACTGCCAAAAATTCGGCTTTTGCCCTGGCCAATGTCAAGGCCATGCAACGGGAGGCAATCCTGTCTCGCCTTCCACCTATGTTTAAGTCTGCGATTAATGTGGACTTGAGGAAATCTTCCATTGATTCCGCTTTCCTTTTTGATGAAGCTCGCGTTCAGACGGCCCTTCAGGTTGCCGAGAAGGATGCTTCTATTTCCTTCCAGCAAGCGGCAGCTAGGGCACTGGTGAAGCCTCGCCCTATTTCAGGTACTCCATTGGTGGAGCGTGCTTCCCGCACTGTTCCTGCTGCTGCCCCTTCTTGGTCCTCGACTTCAGCTGGTCGTATGGCTCCTGCTTCCCGGCAGAGGGTGCCTCAGCAGCGTAGGCCTGCTTCCAGGGTTCCTCCATCCCGCCCACGTTCGTCGGGCCCGTTTTTTCGGAAGTAGACCCCCATCTGTCCCGGGTTCCAGTTGGGGGTTGCCTTACCTACAATTTAGAAGGCTGGATCGCGATTGGAGCGGAGGCTTGGGTCCTTGCTGTCTCAGCGAGGGTTACCGGATCCCTTTTGCTACCAATCCTCCGGTCACCCCCCTTCCTGTCGGGTTCCGGTCTTACCCCTCGGGATCCGTGAAGGCCGTGGCATTGGATCGGGAAGTTCGGCTTCTCTTAGACAAAGGGGCGTTGGAGGAGGCCCCATTGACATTTGTGGTGCCAAAGGCCACCGGCGGCTTCCGTCCGATTCTAGACCTTTCCCATCTCAATCGGTATGTCATCACCACCCGTTTCCGGATGGAAACGGTAAGAACGGTCATGTCTGCAATTCGTAGTCACGACTGGATGACAGCTATCGATCTCAAGGACGCCTACTTCCAAGTTCCAGTTCATTCCGACAGCCGCAGGTTCCTTCGCTTCATGTGGAAGGGCCTGCATTATCAGTTCAAGGTCCTTTGCTTCGGTCTGTCCATTGCCCCTCAGGTTTTCTCTCGGATGATGAGTCCGGTTTCAGCGGTTTCCCATCAGCGGGGGATTCGTCTCTTCCGCTATCTAGGCGACTGGCTGCTGCTGTCTCGCTCCACGGAGGGGGCTTTCGAGGCAACCGAGTTTCTCCTCGACCTGTGTGCCTCTCTGGGTATTCAGATAAACTGGGACAAGTCCAGTCTTGTCCCATCTCAATCCCGGACTTATCTGGGGATGGAGATTCGGTCTACTCTTTTGAAGGTTTTCCCGACGCGGGAGCGCCTGGGGAATCTGTGCCGTCAGGTCGAATCCTTCCTCAGTGTCCACTCTCCCCCGGTGAGGGATTGGTTGATTCTGTTTGGCCACATGTCCTCTCTCATCCATCTCATTCCGGGGGCGCGACGGCGGATACGGGGCCTACAGTTACATCTTTCTCGGTCTTGGGACCATCGGTCCCAGTCGGACAGGTTTCCAGTTCCTTGGAGCGCTGGGCTCCTGGAGGATCTTCAGTGGTGGTTGTCGAGTCCCGCTCTGCAGGTGGGTCAGTCCCTGGAATTGGTTTCTCCGGATGTGTCCCTGTTCTCGGACGCATCAACCCTGGGTTGGGGGGCGTCAGTTCTTCAGGCCTCAGTGAGTGGCCTGTGGACCCCGCAGGAGTGGTCCCTTCACATCAACCTTCTGGAGCTCAGGGCCATTCGTCTCGGTCTTTCCCACTTCGCCGAGGATTTTCGCGGGAAGGCTGTGGCAGTGTTCTCAGACAACGCCACGGCTCTGGCGTACCTAGCCAAGGAGGGCAGGACTCGTTCAAGGGTTCTGAATGCGGAGGCTCAGTTGGTGTTCCAGTGGGCAGAGGATCATGCAGTCCAATTAATCCCCCAGTTTGTGAAAGGGTCCTCCAATGTCCTGGCAGATTGCCTCAGCAGACAGGATCAGGTCATCTCTAACGAGTGGACCCTTCACCAGGATGTGTACCGGCGCCTGTGGAGGACTTGGAGCTATCCCACAGTGGACCTCTTTGCCACGAGGCTCAACTGTCGGCTGCCGAACTTTGTCTCACCTTTTCGGGATCCCATGGCAATTGCCACAGACGCTTTCCTGTACAATTGGGATCACCAGGATCTTTATGCTTTTCCACCCTTTCCGTTGGTCAGGAAGGTTCTCAACAAGTTGCAGATGGCGCATTGCGCCACTCTCATCCTGATTGCTCCGTTTTGGCCTCAGAGGGAGTGGTTCCCAGATCTCATCCAGGCTTCAGTGGACACCCCCAGGCGCCTTCCCCTTCGCAGGGACCTTCTCCGCCTGCCACACGTTCGCAGGTTCCATCAGGCCCTTCCCATGCTACAGCTAGCCGCATGGAGACTGTCAAGCGAACCCTCCGTCACCGGGTCTATTCCTCTCGTGTCACGGAATTCCTGGCGGGATCTCGACGGCCTTCCACTCTTGTGAATTACCAGCATAAGTGGAGACAGTTTCGGGAGTGGTGCAAGAGGGAAGGTCACACTGTTTCCAACCCTTCTAGCCAGAAATTTGCTGATTTTTTGGTTTTCCTGCGCCAGGAGAGGAAACTCTCAGTCTCGGCCATTAAAGGGTACAAGGCTATGCTTAATGGTGTGTTCTCCCTCAAGGGATTTGACCTCTCCTCGGATGCAGTTCTCCGGGAGGTTATTAAGACTTGTTCCAGGCAGGTTACTCGGCCACCTTGCCGAGTTCCTTCGTGGAATGTGGACGTGGTCCTTAAGGCCCTGACAGGTCCTCCCTTTGAACCTTTAGGTCAGGCTTCCTTCCGGGATTTGTCTAGGAAGACGCTTTTCCTGGTGGCCCTGGCTACGGCCAAGAGGGTGGGTGAGCTCAGTGCCCTGTCCATGGTCACGGCTACGCAGGGACAGGACCTCATTCTTTCCTACCTCCCTGAGTTTGTGGTGAAGACTGAAACGGGCCTTAACCCCATCCCTAGGGAGTTCCGCCTTCGCAGCCTCTCTCCTATTGTGGGTCGTGAGGATGAGGAGCGACTCCTTTGTCTGGTGAGGGCTGTAAATTGTTACCTTCAGCTCACGTCTCCCTCTTGTCGGCCTAGGAGTCTGTTTGTCTCTGTGCGGAACCCCGACCGACCGATGTCGAAGGCAGCAATCTCCTTCTTTCTTCGGGATACAGTTCGGGCAGCTCATGCTTCCTTTCCTGAGGATGTTGCCACGTCTATGCTGTTCTGGAAGAATTGTTCCATTGCCTCTATTCTCGAGGCGGCCTGCTGGAGGACTCATTCTGTGTTTGTGAACCACTATCTTCGGGACTTCCAGAGGCAAGAAGGTGATGTCTTTTCCTTAGGTCCAGTGGTTGCTGCTGGGAATTTGGTAGGCTAACCCTCGGCATGTTCCTCTCTCAAGGCAGCAAGTGCCTTATCTTGAGAGTGTCATTGGAGGTGTCATAAGTCTGCCCTCTCCTCAGGTCGTTCTCGCCTGTACACTGTTTTTGGTTCTCAAGGAAACCTCCCGAGGGAAGTTAACCGGCCTAATTCCTTGTGTTATTTTCTTTTTTGGTGTTGGCCACGCGGTTGTAGTGGCCTGTTGTTTTGGTCAGGGTGCGCCTTTCCTCCTTTGCCTTTCCTTGTTGTTCTGCAAGGACACCCTGTAGGAGATCAAGAGTATCTACCTGACGCTTGCATGTGATCTCCTTGAACTCGCCATCTCTGGATCCTAGTTTTCGGTGAGATTCGGCAGTTCTCTAGTCTGGACCATTCACCCTTTGTCGTATTCCATACCTATGGTGTGACCCACCTCCTTTAATGTGGGAATCTGCTAATATAAGAAGCAGGTTTTATGTGAAACAAATGACATTTTTAAACATAAAATGTATTTTTTCACTTACCTGCTTCTTATATGTATTTTACCCGCCCATCCTCCCCGCTCCTTGCCATGGCCCCAAGAAAGAATGAGAGTCTCAGCTGCGGGAGGCAGGGTTGCCAATAGTTGCCAGAGGTTGCCAGGGATGGAATACGATGAGTAATTTAAATGTGGTATAGACGGTTGGGTAGATAGGGAGCATTGTTAATGCTAATATAAGAAGCAGGTAAGTGAAAAATACATTTTATGTTTAAAAATGTCATATATATATATATATATATATATATATATATATATATATATATATATATATATATATATATATATATACCTAAATTTGTGTTTCCATATGTATGTAGTTTATTCCTCCATGTACTTTGATGTCATTTACTTTATTTGCGATTCAAAATATTAGTGTCTGAGAAATGGAAAGAATATTACTTATATGGAGATTGCCATTATAGAAAGAAAATATTTTTGTTTTATCATTTATTTCTTTTGAAGCAACACACACACACACACACACACACACACACACACACACACACACACACACACACACATATATATATATATATATATATATAGATATATATATATATATATATATATATATATATATATATATATATATATATATATATATATATAGAGAGAGAGAGAGAGAGAGAGAGAGAGTTATAGATTCACACACACACACACACACACACAGAAACATGCACAGACTGAGCATGGTTGTGTGTATTCACATGTGACATTGACAATGGTCGGTGCCATGGCAACGAGTCGTCTGTGTGTATCCCTCCTGCCACCTCCTCCTACCTCCCTCCCCACACCCCGCTCTCCACAATGGCTTCAGATACTGCCAGAAATCCATTTTTGTGGCGAAAAATGCTCTCTCTGCCGTGAGAGCTACCTGCCTGTCAAAGTTGTCACTCTCAAGACAAACATACCCACATCGGACAATTGTCCGGATATTGACCGAAGAAGTGAAAGTCCGATGAATTGAAGTCTGAAGAAATGAAGGCTGGCTGTGTATATATATATATATATAAACAACACACAGCACAACAAACAATGCAACCCAGGACACGACACCACTGAAAACTTGATGGTCCCTCCTCCTCCTCCTCTTCCTCTTCCTCCTCTTCCTCTTCCTCCTCTTCCTCCTCCTTCGTCAGCCTCAACCCGGAAGAATTTATAAACATTGATACCCCCCCCCACCCCTCTCTCTTTCTTTCTTTTCTTTCTCTCTTACTTGTAGATTAAATAGAGATATTAGACCTGTTCCTCACTGTCTCTCTCTCCTACAAGACAATAATAAAGGGGGTTTTCTTTTCCTTTTCTTTCCAGAGTGAGTGTTGATTGGTGTGTGTGTGTGTGTGTGTGTGTGTGTGTG
>CM035210.1:2056508-2066508 GCA_020233015.1 Callinectes sapidus | reverse complement strand
ATCATCGATGTAGCCGAAAGATCACCAGTAGAGCAGCCTTGATGGAAGCTATACTGGTGATCAGATAGAAGATTGTGAAGTGATAGGTGTTTAAGAATCTTGTTGAGAATATTAAAAACTTAAAATAAACGGGAAATTAAAGCAATAGGACAGTAGTTTGAAGGATTAGCACTTTCTAGGAAGGGGCTGAATGTAAGCAAACTTCCAGTAGGAAGAAAAGGTAGATGTAGATAGACAGAGTTGAAAGAGTTTGACTAGGCAAGGTGCAAGTACGGAGGGACAGTTTCGGAGAACAATTGGAGGGACCCCATCAGGTCCATAAGCCTTCCAAGGGTTTAGGTCAGCGAGGGCATGGAAAACATCATTACAAAGGATTTTAATTGGTAGCATGAAGTAGTCAGAGGGGGGAGGAGAGGAAGGAACAAGCCCAGAATTATCCAAGGTAGAGTTTTGAGCAAAGCTTTGACCGAAGAGCTCAGCTCTAGAGATAGATGAGATGGCATTATTGCCATCAGGTTAAACTAAAGGAGGAAAAGATGAACAAGTAAAGTTGTTGGAGATGTTTTTGACTAGATGCCAGAAGTTTCGAGGGGAGTTATATCTGGAGAGATTTTGACACTTTCTATGAATGAATGAGTTTTTGGCTAGTTGAAGAAGAGACTTAGCATGATTCTGGACAGAAATATGAAGCGCATGAGACTCAGGTGATAGAAGGTTCAAGTACCTTTTGTGGGCCACCTCTCTATCATGGATAACACGAGAGCAGGCTATGTTAAACCAGGTTTTGGAAGGTTTAGGTCGAGAAAAAGAAAGGAATGTACGCCTCCACGCCAGACACTATCACCTCTGTTATGCACTTAGCACACAGAGATGGGTCCTTGACACAGAAACAGTAATCATTTCAAGGAAAATCAGCATAATACCTCCTCAGATCTTCCCAACTAGCAAAGGCAAAATGCCAAAGGCATCTCCGCTTTGGAGGATCCTGAGAAGGAATTGGATAGATAGGACAAGATACAGATATGAGATTGTGATCGGAGGAATCCAATGGAGAAGAAAGGGTGACAGCATAAGCAGAAGGATTAGAGGTTAGGAAAAGGTTACGAATGTTGGGCGTATCTCCAAGACTGTCAGGAATACAAGTAGGGTGTTGCACGAGTTGCTCTAAGTCATGAAGGATAGCAAAGTTAAAGGCAAGTTCACCAGGATGGTCAGTAAAGGGAGAGAAAAGCCAAAGCTGGTGAACATTGAAATCTCCAAGAATGGAGATCTCTGCAAAAGGAAAGTCAGAATGTGCTCCATTTTAGAAGTTAGGTAGTCAAAGAATGTTCTATAGTCAGAGGAGTTAGGTGAGAGATATACAGCACAGAAAAATTTAGTTAGAGAGTGACTGAAGTCGAAGCCAGATGGTGGTGTCATCCTCATTGGCCGGACAGATAGTTAGATTATAAGGCTTAACATTAGATTTAGTATATAAATTATTTCACCCTGTATTTGTTTGATATATTAATATATATCATAATGTGATATTATTACATTAGTAGATTCGTTGTATATATACGGGCATCTAAGTTAAATTCACTTAATGTTTCGGGCAAAACATTATTGGAACCCATCATACCCGAGGTCCGCCATATTCAAAGTACTGACCAGGGTTGCCACTTTGTGGGATTTTCCCACAAAACTGTAGGAGAAACAGCTACGTGGGAGGTGTCGTGGGAACTAAAATTTTGTGGGAATTTCGTGGAATGTTGTGTAAATTCATGGGAATTTGACAAAAATGTTGAATAATGCATAACAAAATTATTATGGAGAGAGAGAGAGAGAGAGAGAGAGAGAGAGTGGTGAGGGGTGGATGGGATGATGGGATGATGGGAGGCCCGGGGTCGGTGGGGGAAGGGGTTGTGTGACAAACACAACATGAGTGATAAGAAATAGTATTCTCAGAGGTACCGGACTGTATGGGAGCATGATTCACGATTCAAAGGTAAATACAAGTAGATGCAACATGCAAATAATAGGTAGATATTTCTTTATCCTTAATTAAATTTGTGGGATTTTTTGTTGGAATTGTTTTCATGAGGGAAATCTGTGGGAGAAATTAAGCCCATCTATGGAAATTGACAATTTTGAAGTGGCAACCCTGGTACTGATAGTCAGCACAACACCTTCATGGATTAATTCCGTCCATTTATAAGCCAGCGAGAGGTCCCGCTAAGTACCGTCTAGGAGATTTATACTTGTGTATACTTTTCTAAATATCTTCCTATTATGATGGTGCTTTAGTCACATCGGCCTCTCCTTAAAGGCGGCGTCACACTAGCACTTTTCCGTCAATTTTTTTCGTCAACTTTCTGAAGACTCAACTTTTGTCGACGATCGCCGTCACACACGAGCCCGCGCTTTCGCCTTCTCCCATTGTCGACTGTAAACAAGCATGGCTCCTCTACCGCCCCAGGAAGCCGCTGCTGCCTTGTATTTCATTGTGTGTAGAGAGGAGGAGACGAGCCAGACTATCCAAGAAACGTTTATGGATGCGTTCGTGGCTGGCTCGTCGAGAAAAGGAAAGCGTTTACCACAGACTATTGAGAGAACTGCGTTTAGAAGACCACGAGACGTTGAAGAACTTCACCCGTCTGGACTGCAAGCAGTACCAGGAGCTGTTGCAGCTAGTAACACCACACATTGCCAAAGCTGACACCAAGATGAGGAAAGCAGTGACTGCAGGGGAGCGTCTGACACTCACCCTTCGTTATTTGGCTACAGGTCAGTCCCAGTATATGTTATTATGTATAATTTGCAGGAAGAAGTTCTCAAGTCGTTTCTGAGTTTGAGCTATTGGTATCACACTCTCCTCACAATGTTAGTATATACTTCTTAGATATATAGTATTATAATCAGTATAATCTTATCCAAACACACCCAAAAAATGTAGTTTTTCTCTCTCATTGATGCTTAAAAGAGCACTAGTGTAGTTTTGCGGTCCCCAGCTGGTTTGAGCTATTGGTATCACACTCTCCTCACAATGTTACTACTTCTTAGATATATAATACCATAATCAGTATAATCTTATCCAAACACCCAAAAAACGTAGTTTTTCTCTCTCATTGATATCCTTCTGAAAAAGTAAAAATACTTGCTTAACAGAGCACTAGTGTGATTTTGTGGTCCCCAGCTGGTTTGAGCTGTTGGTATCACACTCTCCTCATAATGTTACCACTGAACCCAAATAATTGAACATAATGCTGCCTGTGACTTTGAAAAATTTATTGACTTTCAGCTCATTTTGCTAACACATAACTGACATTATTACTGTTCTCTGATATACTAGGTCATTGAGTTTGTAGATTCAGTTCAGAATCATTTAAACATGTTTTACAAGTATGTACTGAAGGACTGCATCTGCATGTCTGTCCTTCAGGATACTGCAACTTAAATTAGACATAAGTAATTATACGGTATATATCCGGTCATTTCACCCACATGTCAATTCGCCCACGCCAAAAGGTCGTTTCGCCCAAAGTTATTTCGCCCACTCTGTGAAGTCAGTTCGCCCACACCAAAAGGACAAACATATATATTAATTTCCTTCTCGTTCCTACAGTCACACTTAAATGGACCAGTGAGCTAATATGCTTTAGCTACATGTCTGTTCACATTTAAATGTAGCAGTCAGCTAATATGTTTTAGTCATATGCATTTTATATGAACCCTGACTGTATTTTTTATTTGTTTTTACTTTTAAAATTAAGACGTAACATTTTCCATACATTTTATTCATTGACCAGTGAGCTAATATGCTTTAGCTACATGTCTGTCCACATTTAAATGTACCAGTCACCTAATATGTTTTAGTTACATGCATTTTATATGAACCCTCACTGTATTTTTTTACTTTTAGAATTAAGAGGTAACATTTTCCATACATTTTATTCATTGCATGATTCACTTAGGTTTTAATAGTTTTTAATACATGATTCTGCATTGAATTGTACTTGTGGGCGAACTGACTCTTTGAGTGTGGGCGAACCGACTCTTGAGTGTGGGCGAATTGACTCTTGAGTTTGGGCGAACTGACTCTTGAGTGTGGGCGAACTGACTCAACTTGTGGGCGAAATGATCGTAAACCAATTATATCCGTATCAATGTTTTGCTCTGTTCACTTACACCCATGTCTTAATTCAAATTTGTATATTATGAAACACAAAGAAATTGGTATTGATGGTGATTGTGAGGTGTCATATACCCACAGATTTCAGATATCTTGCATTTATTCAATGAAATTCTAAAAAAAAATTCAATCTTTTCAGGAGAATCTCATGCTTCACTTAGCTGCCAGTTCCGCATCAGCCACAATTTGATCTCATTGATCATCCCTGCAGTATGTAGAGCCATCTACAAAGTGCTGCAACCAGACCACCTACACCTTCCATCCAACCAGAGTGAGTGGCAGGAGGTTGCCAACAGCTTCTTTGCACAGTGGAATTTTCCAATGTGTATTGGAGCTCTGGATGAAAAGAGGGTGTTGATTGCAAAACCACCTCATTCTGGATCAGAATATTATGATTACAAGGGACATTTCAGTCTCATAATGATGGCATTGGTTGATGCCAATTACAAATTTATGTATGTTAATGTAGGTGCTAGTGGACGTGCAAGTGATGCTGGAGTGTGGGAAAGATGTGGATTGAAAACTGCTCTTGAAGAAAACAAGATCAACATTCCATCTGGTACATTTCTTCCATTCTCAAATAGGCAGTGTCCTTATGTAATTGTTGGAGATGATGCATTTCCTTAAAAAAATATTTGATGAAACCATTCCCAGGAAGAGATCTGCCAGATGAAAAGTTGATCTTCAATTATCGTCTGTCACGTGCAAGGCGTACATCTGAAAATGCTTTCGGAATCTTGGCTGGAAGATTCCGCACTAGCACTTTTACCGTCGTCGACGATTTGTCGTCTTTTTACTGTTCCGTCAACTTTTTCGTCTTGAGTCAGACGAAACGCAGCGTTTTCCTGTAGCGTCGATTTTTAGTCAAAATAAGATCTATGGTTTTTAATTAATACTTTTAGAATAAATTTTTTTTTTGTCAATCAGAATAATGCTATTAGCTTAACTAGGTAGAATGTTATAAGTTTATATATATATATATATATATATATATATATATATATATATATATATATATATATATATATATATATATATTGTTACGAACCCATGTATGGGGGGTGGCCGTGGCCGTGGGTATGTGTGTATGTATGTGTGTGGTGGGCGTGAGAGTAGACAAAGAAGCAACGGGTCTGGGACGGGAAGGAGAGAGAGAGAGGCCGGAGGAGCGACACAAGGGAGAAGGGGGCTTTTGACGATTCAGCAAATAGTTTCTGCCGCCGCCCGGCGACAGGCAGTGAGGGGAGAGAGCAGAGAGAAGAGAGTGGGGGCCCGGTGAGGAGGACAGAGGGAAGAGCTGCTTCGCTTCCCCTCGTTCCTGGACAGATATATTCTGACTGCCATGTAATAGTACCTGCGCGTTGGCAGTGTGTGCGCCTGGATTGTGTGTGCCTAGTTGACATTGTGGAAGCCTGCTGGGAGGCCATGAATGAGGTGTGAGGTGTGAGGAGGCCCGAGCTGCCGCCTTGCTGTGTCGTCTTGCTGAGCGCGCCTTTGTCATCATGTGAGGCGTGTCACGGTCCCCCATGTTACCTGTAGTGCTTGCTGAGTAAACCAGCCAAAGTGAACTCAGTGTGTTTGCTTTGTCCCCCATTTTGAGCTGCTGTAGGTACACTTCGCTACACTTGCCCATCCGAACCGTGTGGAAGTTACGCAACCCCCCTATGCCCTGTTGCCCTGCTTGTGCACTTTGGAGGCCTGTGTGAACCCTGTGGCCTGAGACGTGCTGCTGGGGGCAGAGAGAGGGTGTGAAGGAGAAGAAGAAACAGGGGGGGTGAACGTAACAATGGTGTCAGGAGTAGCGGGATAGTTGATGGTGCAAAGTGAATAGCCGAGTGTTGTAGTAGCAGAATGGAGGATGAACGCAGACAACAAGATGGCGGGGATGGTGCCTCTGTGTCTGTGGGCGAGGTTAGTGACGTCACATTGGCCAGAAAGGAAAGTTCCGACATGATGGCGATGCTTCGAGCCCTGATGACAGAAATAAAAGTGAAAATAGACCAGCAGACGGAGAAAATGGACCAGTGGGCGGAGAAAATAGATAGGCTGACGGAGAAAACAGACCAGCAGACGGAGAAAATAGACCGGCAGACGACGATAATTTGCCAGAATTTGAGGAAAATCGGACTGCAAGAGGTGAAAATGGACGAGCAGGCAGCACAAATTAACCTGGCGGCAGGGAACGTACAAGTGAGGGAAGAAGTTGTGGCAGCCCCATCCCCGGTGTCAGACCAGCAGTTGTGTGGCGTGACTGGCCACTGTGAGCTGAGAGTCTCTGTTGCCGACATGGAAGAACCCTGTCTGTTGGGGCTGGACTCCCTGTTTGGAAATGCAGCATGTGATGACCTCGGAAGGATGCAGCGGAAGGTACGTGGAGAAGTCGTACCACTGGTCCTTGAGGATGCTGCTAAACAGGTGGAGAGCCTCGTGACGAGTTCGGATGTCAAGGAGGAGAGACTGGAGCTGAACTGCGGAGTCGTGAGGGAACGAGAGGCGGCGGACGCCACTGGGGAAGCCTGTGGAGGCCAAGCAGCGGTGGGCAGCTGTGGCGGTGAGGTGAACGGTGGAACGAGGAAGGTGGGCCCCGGGGGAAGTGGAAGCGGACAGAGCGAGGCTGGCCAGCAGCGAGACGGCGGGCAACATGTCCACCCAGTGCTTGGGTTGACGGAGGAAGGTGAGGAGTCGTGCAGGGAGGAGCAGCCGTGCAAGGAGGAATTCTTGCCGGAAAGTCCTGCTACCGAGGACTCGGTGGAGCAGGAGGAGATGCTGCACATACAAGACGGTGTGTGGCGGAGGCGCGTGGAGGAGGCAGCGACACAGCAGGCGTGGCTGCTGGTAAACCCTTTCTTCCTGCAGGTTGAGTTGCTGGAGGAGGCGCATGCTGGCGTCTCTGGTGGGCAACTGGGGCGTAGGAAGACTCTGCGTAGCCTGTGCCGACGCCTGTGCTGGGTTGGCATGAGGTATGAGGTGGAGTGGTGCAAGCTGTACGTCGCCGAGAAGGAATCGAGCGACGTACCAGAGCAGCGCTGAGGTGGTACCAGTTTGGCGCTCCCTGGGAGGGGATGGCGGTGGATTTCGCCGGGGCACGGCCTTGTACGTCCCGAGGTAACCGTCCTTGTACGTCCCGAGGTAACCGTCGCTACCTCCCTGAGGCTACTGGACGACCACCTGGGGAGGAGCGCGTGGTGAGCGTGAGAGTAGACAAAGAAGCAACGGGTCTGGGACGGGAAGGAGAGAGAGAGGCCGGAGGAGCGACACAAGGGAGAAGGCCCCCTCAAAACACAGCCCGTCACAGGTCGTGAGTATTAGTAGTGACCGTTAACTCTGGGCTATCTAAGCTTGTAGGTACTAGGAAGTGTTGTGTAGTGTATATGTGGATACAGTGTGGAGCAAAAGAGGTGGCGCGGCAGCCTTCCCTGGCACTTTCTAGAGAGGCAGGAGTGATTCAGGCCCCAGCTCCGTACAACCACTGCAGAAGTGTACTTCCCTTTAGAGGGCGCCGCACACTGTGTAGTTACCTCCTGCAGCGGTGACCCCTGGTACCTTAAATCCCGATGATGGTCACCAACTGTCAGGGTTCCTGACTATCCACAGCCCTTCACAGATCAAGAAGAAGAGTAGTGACCGTTCACTCCAAGCTATCTGTGTCATGTATGGAGGATTATGATCAGCGGCCCAATAAATCGTAACAAACTTGTTTTATTCGGAGGTGAACAGCGACAATCGGGGATTAGATTCGAAGTATTTATCGAGGCGAACTTTAAATGTTTCAATAGTACCTGATTGGACGACATTCGCTGGCAAACCATTCCATATATTTAAAATACGATTGAAGAAAAAGTGTTTGGCTTCATTTGTCCTGAAATGCTTACCTACAATTTTGAACCCATTATTTCTGGTGTCAAGTGACCGGTCAACTGTTAGATATTTTCCAATTTTCAAATTTGTAAATCTATTGAAAATTTTAAAAAGCGTTATTAAGTCACCTCTTATCCTTCGCTTTTCGAAAGTAAATAAATTAAGTTCCTTAAAGCGTTCATCATAGAATTTGTTTCGCAGCCT
This sequence comes from Callinectes sapidus, assembly GCA_020233015.1. Classification (NCBI taxonomy): domain Eukaryota; kingdom Metazoa; phylum Arthropoda; class Malacostraca; order Decapoda; family Portunidae; genus Callinectes; species Callinectes sapidus. The sequence continues at coordinate 2,058,275 of CM035210.1, read as the reverse complement.
TGGGATTAATTTCGTTAGCCTGCATTGTATTTTTTTATAATTTCTTGATATCATTTTTGTAGTAGGGTGACCAAAATGGAACGTTATATTCGAGACGTGGACGCACGAGTGAGTTATAAAGCGTTAATATTACTTTTTCAGACTTGTATGTAAATGATCTACCAATGAAATCGACTAATTTGTTCGCAATTTTAACAACTTCAGTGCAATGTTTACGTGGCTTAAGATCTCTTGAAACTATGATGCCAAGGTCTTTTTCTTTGTCCACACTCGTCATGGGGATATTATTAATAGTAAATATCGCCTTAGGATTTTGATTTCCTATGTGCAACATGTAGCATTTATCTATATTAAATTTCATTTGCCACTTGTTTGACCATTCGATGAGGGCATTTAGGTCGCTTTGCAAGAGTTGTTGAATCTACCTTGTTCGCAATTTTTGTATCATTAGCAAATTTAGAAATTTTCCATTTAAACCCTTCATCGATGTCGTTGATATATACTGCATAATAAAAAGAATTTGACCCAAGACTGAACCTTGAGGAACACCACTGTTTACGTTAATCCAATCTGAAGATTTACCATTTATTACAACTCGTTGTTTACGGTTTGATAGCCAGTCCTCAATCCATGCTGCGATGTCACCATTTAAACCGTATGCTTTTACTTTATTTATAAGACGCTTATGTGGAACTGTAAGGGACAAGCCCTTACACACGCACACACTTACACGCCCACACACTTACGCGCACACACTTACACGCCCACACACTTACACGCCCATATACGCGCCTACACATTCCTGTTTTCAGTCACGTAGGCCATCCCCTTTCATAGCGAGAGAAGCCTTCCTGCGTTCGGTCACGTAGGCCGGCAGTTGGCTCCCGATTTCTGGTCTGTTCGAACTGATGGTTCGGATGGAGAATCCGAACTGTACCCGAGCTGACGTCCACGCCGTGCTTTCCATGGACTGGCAGAGCAACTCGACCCTTCTTACGGCTTGGAACCAGCTGTGCTCTCATCTCTACCTACCTACCTACCTCAGTGAAGGCTGGAAGCTTCATTGGGCAAGAGCTTCACCTCTCACCATACGTCCGTCTGCTGACGTTTTTCTCTCTCGTGACCAGGTTTGAACTTATTAATCTAGTGTCTCTTCCCTCCATATGTTTACGTAGTTTGTTGTTCCTCCCAACTAAAGTTTGTTTTATTGTTTTCTTACGTCCCTTGTATTTCTCGACTCTGTCCCTTTTTATATTGCCTTTATTTAACTTTACCATAACTTTTGGTAGACGCTAGACGAGTAAGGAAGCCGTACGTCCGAGTAGGGCTGACTAACCTTGTTGTTTATATTTGGTGCTGCAGTTTGCCTCATCTGCCAGCTGTTCTGTGTGCTTATTGTTCTTTTTGATTTGTTTTAATATATGGTGTTGGTTTTTTGTTGTGTTTTGCCTTTCCTCCCAGTGTTTCCTCAGACTTTGCCTGACCCCCGTGAACACGGCGTTGGGCTATTTAGTTCAACACCACCCGTGCCCTCACATATAAAGTGGCGACCTCGCCAGGATCCAAGCTGAGTTTACCTGCGAGGATTGTTGTCTAAGTCGCCTGGAGCGCGCCCTTGTTGTCTTAGCCCGGAAGCAAGGTATTTTTCTTCCCTGTTAATTGTTGTTTTTAGGCTTGCCGCCTTTAACAGTGGAAGTGGCCATCCGCGCCAATTGTCCTTTTTGTGGCCGTCCGCGCCAATTGTGGTCTTTTGTGCCATTATATATT
>CM035210.1:2045722-2048839 GCA_020233015.1 Callinectes sapidus | reverse complement strand
GGAGGGAAGCTGACCACAGGCGACGGCAGCATCCAAGGGGTGGGCCGGGGGGCACATCAGCAACAAGAACCTGCAGATTGAGACCGCGAAGCATAGAAGAAACAGACCTGATAAGCCGGCGACCAGGGGGCAGGAGAGGAGGAACTGGAGGAACGGGTCCGAGAGAAGCCCTGACCAACGCTGTGAAGTGCGGCGAGAGGTGAGGAAAGTGGAGGCATTTGACTGCAAAACAAGAAACATTAGAATATATTCTTTCAACCAGTGACGGGAGCCGTAACTCACGTTGCATATTAACAATCCTGGTAGACACAGGGCAACCAAGAATGACCCTCATCGCTCTATTCTGAAAAACTTCCAGGGGCTCTAGAGCAGAGCGAGGAAGCTGAATCAAGGCAGGGGAGAGGTAATCAACAACAGAGCGAATGAAAGTGATATAGATAGTCCTGGCCACAGGGATGGAGATACCAGAAGAGTTGTCGGCGAGCCACCGAAGAGGACGAAGCCAACGCTGAAGACGATCCAACAGGTCACGGACGACGGGATGTGGCTGACGTCGGGCGGGTAGAGCTGCCGAGATTATCACCGGGGAACCAAGATAACAGTACTGGGAGCACAGGGGGATGATGCTGCCACCAACGGTGAAGTCCGGCAATGTAGCAGGAGGGCGGCAGGAGAAAACCCTACTCTTCACTGGAGAGACAATAAGCCCACAGGTAGCAGAAGCTTGAGAAAAAGATGCGAGAAAGAGCTGGAGAGAACCCGGAGAGGTTGAGTGCACACACAAATCATCAGCATAGCAGGTAATCGTAACCCCAGGAACAACAGGCAGGGCCGTGAGGAGACGGTGCATCAACACGTTAAACAGAAAAGGACTGAGGACCCCCCCTTGAGGCGTACCAAGGAGAAAACTGCGGGAAGAACTGTAAGCACCACTGAAGAAGACACGGGAAGACCGGTTACTAAGATAACCCCGAATCCACCGTAACAAATTACCCCGTATCCCAAAAGCAACAAGCTGATCTAAAATAACATCCCGATTAGCAACATCAAAGGCACTCTTTAGGTCGAGAAAAGCCACAACACTGTCCCGGGAGAGACGAGAGTAGAGGTCGACAAGGCAGTGCTGCGTGCTACGCTGGGGAAGAAAGCCGAAGAGACGTGGAGAGAGGCGGTCCTGCAGACGGTACATCAGGCGGGTGAGCAGTATCCGTTCCAACACCTTACAGAAGCACGAGGTAAGGGAGATGGGCCGAAACTTAGCTGTACCGGGCTTAGGAATGGGAATGATAGTACTTGTAGTCCAGGCAGTAGGCACACAACCAACACGAAGACACATATTGTAAAGGCGAAGAAGTGGGCTGCCAGGAACCCGGTGCAGTAACCGCAACACAGAATAGGTAATACCATCATCACCAGGGGCCGAGGCCTTACCTCGGAAAAGAGCACGTCGTAGTTCATCCTCCGTGATTGGCACAGAGTCCTCGTCATCCTGCTGCAGCAGAGCACCAACTAGATGGAGACGACGAAGAAGAGCGCCAGAAGAGAGAGCATCTTGAACAGGAGCAGGAAGACTAGCTGGATCGGACTGCGACGACCACTCATCAACAAGCTGCTGGGCGAATACGGCGGGGGCATGGTGACGGGCAGTGGCGGGGTTCCTCTTGACCACCCGACGAATTAGGTGCCACATGGAAGCCACACTAGTCTGGTGATTGATGCTGTCTGTGAATTGCTGCCAGGAATCAGTGCTTACACATTCCAGGAGCGCCGTCAAGTCATCCCTCGACCGCTGGTAGTGATGGAGCAGCTCAGGAGATGGATCAGCCTGGAACAGGAGGCCGACACGCTCCGCTTCATCCCTTGCATCCTGTAAACGGGCGTCCAGAGACCATGAGAGAGCAGCAGGACGACGCTGAAGGTGGGGCCTCAACACGTAAAGCCTGTAGAAGTCATGGGTGGCAGAGACAAGGCTGGAGTACAACTGATCCGGGGAAGCACAGGCAAAGGTGGGCAAGAAGCGAGTCATGTATGATATGTAGGTCGGGCAGTATTTAGGAGGCACAGCAATCCGAAGACGTGAAGCAGGAGGCGGAGATACAGCAGGAAGGGAATAGTGAAAGAGAAGGGCGACATGATCAGAAAACAGAGCTGGAACCGAGGAGCACCGGACGCGGGACGACACCAAGCCGGAGGTGAGGACATGGTCCAGGGTACCACCCCGGGAATGAGTGGCGCCACCAGTGTCCCAGCGGGTCAGATGATGCCTGCGGACGAACGACAGGAGAAGAACACCAGGACGATTAGAGGCGCCAGGGCGATCACCCAACTCAGGATGCCGAGCATTGAAGTCCCCCGCATACACCGTGCCCCGTACAGTAGGAGGAGGAAGATCATCAAGTTGAAGGCGAGCAGGAGCAGAGTAAACATTACAGAGCTGAAGGAGTCCACCACCAACCTCGACCTCGAAGAGTTGAAACGTCACGTCAGGGCCAGTAGAAGTGCGGAGAAGACGGTGCGTCAGGGAACTGTGAAAGTAAGCCAGGAGACCATTCCTTACCAGGTGGACGTAGGGAATGTAGCCGGGAAGGGAAGGAGCCTGCGGGGCAGGGTCAGGCCGGCCCGGAAACGCCTCCTGAAGAAAGATGACAGATGGGTGACGAGAGAACACAAAGGCCTTGAGTTGAAGAAGCTTGTCAAACCTGGTGACACCACAGACGTTCCACGAAAGTAAATTCAGGTGGGAATCAATGACGAACACGAGTCCTGGAGGGAGAAGACCGGAGAGTAGAGGAAGAGGGTCGACCTGGGGAAGACCTGCCAGGACTGGGGAGCAACCCACACAGCCTGTCAAGGCGAGAGGCCACAGCATCCATCCTCTCAGCAAGCGTAGACACCGACTCGACGACAGCCTGCTGGGCCTCCACCAAAGAGGAGACTCGAGAGGCAGTAGCAGCGTGAGCAGTGACAAGTCCCTCAATCGTGGCATCAAGGGAGGCGAACCGGTCCTCGAGCGCCGCGCACCGAGCCTGGAGGGAAGTAACAGCCTTATGGAGGGCAGCGTCCGATGGAGAAGTCGAGGAAGTGGCAGGAACTGGTCGGGGAGGAGGCGGCGGCTGG
>CM035210.1:2023222-2040722 GCA_020233015.1 Callinectes sapidus | reverse complement strand
TCACACAATGTTAACATGGTAAAGTTGACATTATATTATTTTGTTGCCTTATGTCGTTCATAACCACATCATTCCATATAAATTGCATAATCGTATTTCTCTGCTTCACTGCATCTTTGCTTAAGTCATAACCTCGGAAACCACAGCCCGGTGGTAGGGGTAGGGAGGTGGGGGTTGGGGGGGATTTCCGCCTATAGTGACAGGCAGAGGGAGAAAGAGTGGGAGGGGAGGAGTGGGATTGGGGTGGGAGGGAGTCAGGAGACTGAGAGTATTGGCTATAATTACACATTGCGTATAATGGAACGGTGCAGAACACTCGTAATACCATATATTATTGCTGCGGTTATTTGGTTGACCAAATATGACAGCATGCATTAACCTTATAGCGCACACATACATCTTTACAACCATTAACAGCTGGATTGTCATCCTTCCACGCTCTTCTGGCCTTCGTCTGGTTTCCATGCTTATATATATATCAGTGACCGTGTGAATAATAGCAAAGTAGGGTAATTAACATGCATGAATATATATTTCTGTTTAATATAAGTAACCACAGTAACATACACCATATACCGGTACTATATGTGGGTGTTTTGAGGGAGACGGGGAGGGGGTGGGTGAGGTATTAGGGTATGGAGGGAATAGTCTGGGGGTTGGTAGGAGTGTTGGAGGGGCTAGACGAGTACCCCACACTTGTTCGAATGTGTATAAGACCTTAGTGACCATGCCTGGATTCGACTTAAATATACACGAGTAAACTCCTTCGTAAACACATATAGCAATATGCTATGTGGGCCATAAATTAGGTAGGGGTGTAAGAGGCTTTGTGTTGAAATACCATACTGTTCCGACAATTCGTTTCGGAATTACTTGCGAAAAACAGTGTAACACGGCCAGTGAAAGCCATAGTAGTAGGGTTCGAACCTATGCCACGGTGGTCACCACAGACTCGGCCCCCTTTACCTCTGATCCATGAGGGTATGTGTGTGTGTGTGTGTGTGTGTGTGTGTGTGTGTGTGTGTGTGTGTGTGTGTGTGTGTGTGTGTGAATGATGCCAACGACGACGACAATAGTAACAATCATAATGCTGGTGATAGTTATTCTAATTCATTGCATATCATAAAAAAAGCAAAGAGGAGCCGGTGTTGCAATACAGTGAGTGCATGTGACTCTAATCTCTTGGATCGAAAACAAAGGTAGAAACTCAAAATTACGTGAAAAACAAACATGAACATTTCATGAGGACCTACACAAGCATGGAGGAAAACTGACCTATACACATTCTTAACTCCGAGGAGGTCAACGTTCAATATCACATTTGATAGCAACGCTTGATGACGATGATTACTATCAAGTGATTCTGAGCGATCAGGTAAACAGCAATCAGCTAACATTATCAGTGTCAAAGGATTGACATACTGTAACTATCTCCACCCAGCTGTGCTATGAGCTGGAAAGGAAAGGAAAGGAAAATTGGTCTCGTTCTTAAATCGGTATTACGTATCATAGGATTAAATCCTATGTCCCGCAGTGGCAGGTTGTACTGTAATTTGTTCTCTATCTATGTAAGAGGATCACTGGCCACAGGCATCAAAAATTTTGAAGAACAGGGCTACTTAAATACCAGTTCCCATTGCGATGCCAAACACGTAGAAAAATCAATAATGTAGGATAAGTACCATCTTCAAACTTCCTTCTTGGAAGAGTTCAAGTTGTATGAAGGAGGAAATGCAGAAACCAACTGGGAGTTCCAGAGTTTACTAAAGAAAAGGATTAATGAAGAATACTGATTGCATCTTGCATGAGAAGGATAAACAGAATAGGGATGAGAAAAAATAGAAAGTTTAGTGCAGCGAGGCTGCAGGAGGAGGGAAGACATGCTGTTAGCAAAATCAAAAGAACAGTTGGCATGAAAATAGCGTAGAACATAGCAAGAAATGTAATATTGCGGAGATAAGAAAAAGGCTGAAGACAGTCAATTAGAAGAGAGAAGTTGATAAACCGGGATGCTTTTGACTTTGTTAAGAATCGTGGTGATTTATTATCATAGAAATCAATAAAGTAACAATTATTATCTCTTTTGAACGAATAGTTGAACGATTGAACCTTAAAGTTAAATCAAATAAATTGCTAGAGTAACGGTGTATATGAGTGAAGAATAATGCATTTACCACTCACAAGAAAGGAGAAGGATAAATAAGTGTTAGAGAAAGCTAGATTGGAGTGATTCTGTAAATCTGTCCATAAGATTTCGAGTAAGAGGCGTCCAGAGAACACTTCGCATGATCTGTAACCTGGCACTCCATTGGCCCCTCATGCCAAAAGCGAAATGCCACATGGTACTAGGAAATTTTCATGAATATTTCTCGTGATTTTTTAGTAACTTAATGAATATCAATTACAAAATAATGATGATAAAATGAGAAGGCTATTAATCTTGGCCGTTATTTTTGAGAATAGTTCTCATGAAGAGTCCAAAGCGTTTCAAAGTATATCTAAACTATATTACACTGTACGTATATCAAACTATGTAAGATATAGGAGAGAGGGAGAGAGAGAGAGAGAGAGAGAGAGAGAGAGAGAGAGAGAGAGAGAGAGAGAGAGAGAGAGAGAGCAAGCCACGTGAGGGTAATATTATATAAAGAAAGAGGTTACGAAAGTGACAAATGGGCTTGCGCGGCAGCGGATGAAGCGAGCTAGCGCGGCAAGATGTGTGGGGCCGTGTGGCGGCGGTCAGCCGGCAGGTGGCAGTCAAAGAAGGAGCAGTGGTGTAACTCCAGCAGGCACAAGACGGCGGGCTGCTCCTGGGTCACGCAGCTCACCCTACCCCGTGACATTCTTCCTGCACCGTCAGAAATACCTCCTGCTGGGATACGCTGCACTACACGCACACGCACGCACACACACCAGCAGCCAGCTTCGCACATACAAGGTCCATGTTGTGTCTGTTCATCTGTGTTACTTTTACTCCAGAAGGCAAACACTTACGAAAACTATTAACTTTACTTTAAGTTGATTTTCTTCTTATATGATGAAATTGCTTGGAATATGTATCGAGGAGGTGTGTGTGTGTGTGTGTGTGTGTGTGTGTGTGTGTGTGTGTGTGTGTGTGTGTGTGTGTGTGTATTCACTGTTGTGGTCACCTGCTGGTCACCCAGCCAGCCCTACGGAGCGAACTCAGACCTCATAGACCGATCTTCGGGGTAGAGCTGAGACCACATTACATACTACACACCGGGACAGTGAGGCCACAATCCTTCGAGTTACATCCCGCACCTATCTGCTCCTGGGTGAACAGGGGCTAGATACACATTATAAGAGGCTTCCCCATTATCCTCGCCGCGCCTGTGATTAGAACCCGGCCCCTCTCGGTTGTGAGCCGAGCCGTGCGTGCTAACCGCCACGGTGTGTGTGTGTGTGTGTTGTGTGTGTGTGTGTTGTGTGTGTGTGTGTGTGTGTGTGTGTGTGTGTGTGTGTGTGTGTGTGTGTGTGTGTGTGTGTGTGTGTTATTTTTTTATTCTTTTATTTTTTTGGCCATCACCCCATCATGGGTATTAGGCCTTTTAATTTTTAAATTTGGTGAATTTGTTTTGTTTATTTACAAGTGTAATTATTTTATTAATTTGTCTTTTTATTGTTTTCTATATATATATATATATATATATATATATATATATATATATATATATATATATATATATATATATATATATATATATATATATATATATATATATATATAGTTTTGTTTTGTTTTATATTTTATATACAAGAATATCAACAAAAACAGCAACCAAAAACAACAGCAACAACAACAACAACAACAACAACAACAACAACAACAACAACAGTCACACCTACACACACGCTTCATTCACACAGGGTACCTATACCTACTACTAAGCTGTTGTCCTTTGTCAAGGCCGGGGAAGGGGGGGGGGATGCAACACACAAACACACAGTGACTACGTAGTATTACTACGTATTGCTTTTATTTAAAAAAAATAATAAAAAAAATAAAAAAGAAAAGAAAAAAAATAAAAAGAAATAAATAAACGGTGGAAAACATTTACATCAAATCACGCTGGATAGAATCATACACACTTTCATACTTTTATTTACATATATATATTGAAGTGAAAAATATACATAGTGCATCATACGGAATATATACACATAAATCACAACTTTCTGATTAAATTAGTCTCAGTCAGGTAAACCATTAGTGTATCGACCACATCCGGGTGTAGGTCACCCAGAAGGATGGTCTGCGTTAGCGAGAGGCCGCGACTCCGGCAATACGCCGCCAAGGGCCGACTCTCCTCACGATAACGATATACGATAACCCATTGTTGATGATGGGCGTTAAAGTCGCCTAATACTAGCCTGTTGTCTGGAAGCTGGCTAATCAGTGATGTAATATCGTTATCAACAAAGGGGGTATTGGGAGGCAAGTAGAGGGAATAGATAGTCAGATACGTATTGTTGAATCTTACCCTGCACGCGATAGCTTCCAGACGTTTATTGAACGTCACTTCTGTTTGTGTTAGTGTGTATGTATATGGCAACACCGTGGCCCTCATATCTTCTATACGGATGGTAGTGTTTTAGCACTGTAGGATCAGGCTGATCCTGCAGTCTCGTCTCCTGTAGACAAATAACAGATGGCCTGTGTATGTTCACTAAAAGTGACAAATATGAATCTTTGTTCCAGATACTTCTGCAGTTCCACTGTAACACCTTTTTTTTTTTTTTTTTTTTTTTTTTTGCCATCACCCAGACATGGGTATTAGGCCAATTTTATTATTAGATTTGTGTATTTGTATTTACAAGTGTTTTTTATTCATTTGTGTTTTTTTTTTAAGTTTTATTTATTTATTTATTATTTTTTTAATATAATAACATCAACCACAACAACAACAAAAACAACAACAAAAACAACAGCAACAACAACAACAACAACAACAACAACAAATGTCACACTTACACACACGCTTCATTCACACAGGGTACCTATTCCTATTGCAAAACTATTGTCCTTTGTCAAGGCAGGGGATGGAGGGGGCAACACACAAACACACAAGGTGACTACGTAGTGTTACTACGTATTGCTTTTATTTATAAAAAAAAAAATAAGAAGAAGAAAATAATAATAAAAATGAAAACATTGATATAAAATCACGCTCGATGGAATTCATACACACTTTCATACTTTTATTTATATATATATATATATATATATATATATATATATATTGGAGTGAAAAAATATATACATAGTGCATCATATAGAATGAATACACATAAATCACAATTCTCTCATTAAGCTGGTCTCAGTCAGGTAAATCATCAGTCTATCGACCACATCCGGGTGTTCGTCACCCAGAAGGGTGGTCTGCGTTAGCGTGAGGCCGCGACAATGGCAATACGCCGCCATGGGCCGCCTCTCCTCACGATAACGCACACAGTGAAGCAGGATGTGCTCGACAGAGAGGGTGACATTGCATACAGAACATTGTGGTGGGAATGCGTTGGCTATGTAGGGGAGCATGTGGGTGGGGAGGGTGCAGCCCATCCTGAGGCGTGCGAGGGCAACCTCCTCCCGCCTTGTGGGGCGATTGGAGGAAGCCCACTCGCCTAGGATGGGTTTGATGGTTTGCAGGTGGAGGTTGTCCCAGTGACTCTGCCAGAGGAGTTTTGCTGATGATTTAACAACTGAGAGACATGACTGCAGATCCCGACGCAGGTTCCACGCTCCCTCGAGCTCTGCGGCAGACCGAGCTAGCATGTCAGCCTGTTCATTTCCGCGAATATTGGAATGTCCAGGCACCCAAATCAGTGAGGATTTACGATTTGAATCTAATTTATTAATGATGTTGCCCTGGATTTCATTTGTATTCGTACGGCCGGACTCTATTGCCTGAAGGGCTGACATAGAGTCCGAAAAAATTATAATTGATGGCTTTGTCAATGGCAAAAATTTCAGCGGAAAAGACCGATGTATGAGTCGGCAGTCGGAACCTGAGGGCACATTCACACGACCATACACTTGCACCCACACATTCATCCGTCTTGGAGCCGTCAGTATATACTCGTATATGTAGGGATGGAGGGAGGCCAGCGATGAGGGCCCGGAAGCATTGATGGAGCTCAGCCTCGGCAACAATAGCCTTCTTCCCCCTTAGCCATGATGTTATGAATGATGCTGCTTGTTTCTTCCATGGGGGAAGGGTGGGCAGCACGAGGCGGTCCGCCTCGTCCAGTCTCACGCCCTGACAGAGACTGGACGGAGGACTGCAGTGTGGACTGTGGAGGTGGTGGTGCTGCCAGACGATCTTGCTTGCTGTGTTGCCGAGGGTCGCTTTCCGGGCGGTTTTTATCCCATAGGATAGGAGTAATGCATCGCGACGGTGTTGCAGCGGTGGTATGTTGGCCTCAACCTCCATCCTTGCCACACGAGTGCAGCGCAGGGCTCCAAGACACATTCTCACACATTCATTCTGCAAAACATCCAACCTCCTCAATGTTGGTTCCGACCCAGACCCATACACCGGTGAGCCATAGTCTAAATGAGAGCGAATTAAGGACTTGTACACCATTAATAAAGATTTTCTGTCTGCTCCCCATGAAGTACCACGGAGGTATTTGAGGACATTGATTTTTTTACGGCAACGGATAAGTAATTCATTAATGTGGGTCTTCCAATTGAGTCTGCTGTCAAAATGCAGACCAAGAATTTGACTGAATTTTGAAATGGTATCGGCTGGCCTTGAAGAGTTAATTGCAAATCAGGTACGTTACGTCTAGTAAAAACAACACCGATACACTTAGCAACGGAAAACTTAAATCCCCACAAAGAGGCCCAATGCTGAACGGAATCAAGAGCGTCTTGAATCCGCCCCGCTGAGAACTGAGCGTTAGGCGAGGAGTGCCATAACGCACAGTCGTCAGCGTACAGTGAGTATTTAAGATTCCTGGGGACGGGAGTTGTGGACAGAATATCATTAACCATAATACAAAATAATATAGGACTAAGAACACTACCCTGCGGCACCCCGTTCTCCTGGACGAAAACGTCCGAGATTACGTTACCAGGAAGCTTGACAGAGAATGTTCTGTCCTGTAGGAAATTATAAACAAAAATGGGCAAGTTACCTCTGAAGCCATGAGCGTAGAGTTTCGTGAGGATACCGTGTCGCCATGTCATGTCAAAGGCTTTGTAGATGTCTAGGAACACCCCTATCATGAATTCGTTTTTTGGCAAATGCCTCTGAAATGCAATGCTCCAGGTGTGTTAGGTGATCCATCGTGCTTCGATACTTACGAAACCCCGACTGCTCATCACCTAACAAACCCTTCGCTTCTAAAACAAAAAGCAGCCTTCGCTTTACCATACGTTCCATGACCTTACATAGACAGCTCGTGAGCGCAATAGGGCGAAACGCACTGGGGTCCGTAAGGCGTCCAGTCTTTTTGGGGATTGGGATGGTATGAGCAAAGCCCCCAAGACTTAGGAAACCTGTGGGTGGTCCATATTTTATTGTAGAGCAATAATTATTTAGTGATAGAATGGTGGCCGAGATGTTGTAACATGATATATGAAATATTATCTGGACCTGGACTGGAGCCTTTACAGTATTTCAGGGTAAGAAGGAGTTCATCCAACGTAAACTCTGTGCTGTAGTCCGAGTTTACGCCTCCCGTGGCAAAGTTTAGGACTGAGAGTTCTGCCTCCTCCTTGCGGGGAAGGAAGGCAGGGATATAGTAGGCGGAACTGCTAGCGTGATGAAAATGTTGAGCTATTGTATTGGCTACTTCTTTTTTGTCATCTACTACATTATTGTTTATTTCAAGAGTATTTATTGGTGTATAAGGCTTTTTATTATTGAATATGTTTACTGTCTGCCACACTTTCGAAAGGGGTGTTGTGCGATTTACTGTTGATATGAATTCCCTGAACGAGTCAGTTTTTGCATTACGGATGACTTTCCTTGCCTGAGCCCTTGCCTTTTTATAGGCTATGAAGTTTGCTTGACTGGACTGCTGGCTGAAATGCCTGTATCGCCTATTACGCTCACGAAGTGCTTGTCGGCAATCCGTTGTCCACCATGAAACTCCATGTTTAGTGTGAACTGTAGAAGTTTTCGGAAAAGAAGCCTCGGCGGCATGTAATATGGATCGTGTTGCGTTGCTGACCATCATGTCAATGTCCTCGCCAGATATATCCACATCGGCAATCCCACGGAAGGTTGCCCAATCTGCTCTCTTAAAGTGTAATTTTGGAGTGCGGGGGGTGGGCAGGATGTCGCGTGAGTAAGAGATACAGATGGGTAGACGGTCACTTCCGTGGGAGTCGTCGATGACTTCCCAGGAGAAGTCAGGGAGTATACCCGGCGATAACAATGACAGATCAATGGCAGACGCGTTACCAGTCCGATCATCTACACGAGTCGCACTTCCATCGTTCAGAAGACAGAGGTTTGTCTGCAACATAATGTCAACTATCTGCTCCCCACGTACACTTGACCTCTCACTTCCCCATTGCTGATGATGGGCGTTAAAGTCGCCCAGTACTAGCCTGTTGCCCGGAAGCTGGCTAATTAGTGATGTGATGTCGTCATCAACAATGGGGGTATTGGGAGGCAAGTAGAGGGAACATATAGCCAGATACGTGTTGTTGAATCTCACCCTGCACGCGACAGCTTCCAGAGGTGTATTCAACGTCACTTCTGTTTGTGTTAGTGTTTTGTGTATGTATATGGCAACACCGTGTCCCTCATATCTTCTATACGGATGGTAGTGTTTTAGCACTGTAGGATCAGGCTGATCCTGCAGTCTCGTCTCCTGTAGACAAATAACAGACGGCCTGTGTATGTTCACTAAAAGTGACAAATATGAATCTTTATTTGAATACTTCTGCAGTTCCACTGTAACACCTTGAACATTATGGCTTAAGAGTGGAGGTGGCGGCCGTGTTTCTTGGTCCTTTTGCGCTCAGAGGAGCTGCCGGGGGACCTCTCCCGGCCCTTACTAGTGGTGACATCCATTGGGTCATCAATCGTTAACTCCCAGGAGCTCGTCGAGAAGGAGCGAGCGTAAGAACTCCTCCTCGAGGGCACGGGAGATGCGACGATATGAGAAGGGCGAGTGCGTTCTAGTTTTGTTAAATTTAGTTTATCAGCCTTGTCAATTTTTCACCCTTACTGGGAACACGAGAGATAGCGGACAGATATGGAGCAGAGGAAGTGATAGCAGTAGAAGTTTTAATGGAAGTGTTTAGTGGAAGTGGATGACCATAAAGTTGGCACTTGAAGCAACGGAGAGGATTCGGAATGTAGGGACGAACAGAAACCAACTCGTATCCTACATGAACCATATTTGTCAATTTAGCAGCACCGAAAGTTAAAATGACAGATGATGTGCTCCTTCTGGTGCCGTCAACATTCTTAGTTATCTTACGAGCCTCAATTACATCCTGGTCAGCCATGCAATCAGTAATCTCGGCCTCATCCATATCCACAAAATCGCGGTGGGAGGCAACTCTCCGACACGAGTTCATAGACACTGGAATGAAAGCCTCGATCTCGATGTTATGGATGAACCGGAACTTTAACAATGATTTTACTTGACTTACGTTAAGGGTCTGAACTAGCAAGTCACCACTGGCAATTTTTAACATTACCAACGTTTCCGATATTACAATCAATGACTTCCTTTATAATAAAAGAATTAACACTTGATAGGCGGGTGGATGTCTTAGAATGTAGAGTCACATATGTCGCTTTATCGGGGTCAATGTTCAGTCTGGCAGTCAGGGGTCGTCCATCAGTATCCTCCCTCCCCCTTGGAAGGGGGAGGGGAGGAGAGTCCGTCCGGTATGGAGGGGGTACACCCCCCTCCTACAGGAGGAGAGTGGGACACAAGTGGGAGGAGGTCAGGGAGGAGATTCCTATGGTCAGATTGTCCTGCCAAACCACTCTAGGGGGGCCGGACGGTGTCAATTCACCCCAAAAGCACGCTCACTGAGGCGGATCCTCCGTAGGTGAGAGAGGAAAGACAATCTGAATCGGTGGCAACAGACACCTTCTGTTGCCGCTAAGGACAAGGAAGTGAACAGCAAAACTCAAATTCACGAGGCAATGGGAAACCTAATTTTATTTAACCTAGGCCAGATGGGCGTACAAAAATATCCACACGGAGGTGGTAGAAAGACAGAGCTGCAGAATGTGTGTTTCCAGCACGGTATCTGGGCTCAGTCTGTGTGTGTTTTTTTTTTTTTTTTTTTTTTTTCGTTTTTTTTTGGGGTGGGCCTTCACCCAATCATGGGTATTAGGCCATTTTTATTAATTTTGTGTATTTGTTTGTTTATTTACAAGTGCATTTTTTTTGTTTAATTTATTTGTGTTTTATGGTTATTTTTTTATTTATGTTTTTTTATTTATTTATATAATAACATCAACAACAACAACAACAACAATAACAACAATAACAACAATCACACTTACACACACGCTTCATTCACACAGGGTAATAGTGTATATGTTTTCCCCTGATGTTTTTATTGTACTGTTCGAACATCTGAAACATTATTCGAGTAGCAGAGAGAGAGAGAGAGAGAGAGAGAGAGAGAGAGAGAGAGAGAGAGAGTTTATTAATTTTGTGGGCTCCGCTAGAAGTGTCTGGTTTCTTATGCAGGAACAATGATCGAGTGAGTATTAGGTGATGGCTGCTTTGAGTATGGGTAATGATTCAGTGTAATGGTGATAGTTTGGAAGTAAATCATAGAAAATTAAGTCGCCGGAGGTGTGTGTGTGTGTGTGTGTGTGTGTGTGTGTGTGTGTGTGTGTGTGTGTATTATGCAGTATCTTATATGGCAATTTTGTTCACAAGATCAAGTATATGAACTCCACCTACACACTCCACTGTTAAGCACACTCCTCATTTCCTGTGACACACTTCTTCCATCTTAGATGTGAGGCAAAGATTGTCTCGGTAGTCGAGATAAGCCCCTGCTGTTGTGCTCGCTCACAAGCGGGGACGACTTCTGGTGACTAGGCTACCACTCAGTGACAGATCCAAGGAGGCAGAGACTGATGTGGCTCGAGCCCGGCAAAATTTTTGTTTATTTGCGGTGATGTATATACAGTATATGGTGCAATTCAGTCACATCAATAAATTATTAGTACTCTTATTAAAGAAAAACAGGCCTACATATAGCTTAAAAATCCTCTCAAGGGGTTAAGTTTTCAAACCTGGGATGGCATCCACAAAGCTTGTCGGTAAGCGTGACGCTAATAAAAACACGGTTAGTCAACGACAGACCTGGGGTGACATCCACAAAGCTTGTCGCTAAGCGCGTCGCTAATAACGACACGGTTAGCTGATACCGACACCCGCGAATCGGTATCCACAAACATTGTCGATATTGCGGGGTGGGTGTCGCTAACTCACATAAGAGCCCTCATTGGCTATAGGGAGACAGCTAACCACAAGGCAGCTTTGGATTCTCCCTGGCCGAGGAGTTTAAAGGCGTTATTATTATTATTATTATTATTATTATTATTATTATTATTATTATTATTATAATTATTACTATCATCATCATCATCATCAACATTATAATTAATAAGATTACTATTATCATTACCATTAATATTATTAGTATTCTTGTAATTTGTCTGTGCTGCTGCTACTACTACTACTACTACCGCCACTACTACCACTACTACTACTGATGATGATGATGATGCTACAAATGGAAATGATTCCATTAGGCGCCGCAACAGCTTAGGTCATATGGCACCACTAGGGTTAACGGGAGAGCGCTACATCTCCCACTGGGCAACTAGGTTTGGCAAGGATTCGAACCCGGGCCGCCAGCGCCGGAGGCCCAAGCCTTAAGCAACTATGCCCAGCCCCTGCTGCAGCTACAACAACAACAACAACAACAACTACTACTACTACTACTACTACTACTACTACTACTACTACTGATAATAATAATAATAATAATAATAATAATAATAATAATAATAATAATAATAATAATAATAATAATAGTTCATGCCAAGGAAAGCGTTATTTCAGTGCCTAGAGGTTAAGGCAATCCTCGTGGCACGATCATATATCCGTACAAAGATAACTTCCATTACAGCAATCAATAGTAAAGTAACAGGAACATTACAAAATTGTGGCTGCTGGGCTTGCCTCGCCGATCAGCGGCGCAGCCAAATTTATTCCCTCCTCTCGATCTTTATTTTGGCAGTTCCATGCAAAATTTTATTTTGTGCCTCCCAATATCATGTTTTTTGAGTGGTGAAGTATGGATGAAGTAAAAAAAAAAAAAAAAAATTGTGGACAAAAATATTTATATAACAGATAACGATGTTTTTATTACATCTCGGGAGGTGTCGTTATTAACGTCACGAAAATGGAGTAAATAACGACGTCCAAACGTTACTCGATGCGTTTGTGGATACCGTTTATCGTTGATAACGATCAACGCTTGTCGGTAGCGCGTCGTTAAGTTTTGTGGATGCGGCCCCCTGAACCCTACTGTTGATAATAAGACTCACCACCAATCGCAACGGGTACAGGAATTCAGGTTAGCCCCCAACCCAAATTTTTATCCTGGATCCGCCACTGCTACCATTCTGTTATAACTGAATACATTAGTTGGAATCTATATTAAGTACTTCTTAGTCACCACTTTTTTCTTTTTTTTTAAGGATGGTAAGATTAGGTTAGGTTACGATACCTAACCTAACCCGATATAAAAACAACTGACATTTATTCTTTGTGATGCATGGCTTTCTTTCATATTGTAATAGAAATGTTATAATGGAAATATTTTATTTATGTGTTGCATGTTCGTTTAATTTCATAAGTTAAGAAGTACTCTGGGAGTGAATATTAACGAAGATATTTAATAAATGAATAAGTATTTGTTGAAACTAAATGCTGTTTTGTTTAATTCTTTACAGGAAAGTGATGGGTGCGCTATAGCTCACCAGGATACACACACACACACACACACACACACACACACACACACACACACACACACACACACACACTCTCTCACAATGAACGTGTCAACGAACAAAACGCGGTGTGGCGTCCCAAGATGTCTAGGTAAGAGTGTGTGTGTGTGTGTGTGTGTGTGTGTGTGTGTGTGTGTGTGTTTCTTTCAGTGGACTGGCCAAACAATGGAACGCTCTCAAAAATATTTCGTTGTCTTATCCCAACAACGCATTTTTTAATCTGAGCGTATTTCCGTGTATGTATTTGGTGAAGGCTTATCAAGGTTACCGATCTTCAAAAGCGAGGGATGGGGGAGCGGGGGATGCGGATACCTTTGAGAATCCTGGTAATTACACAGGCCTGCAAAAATTGGAATTTCCAAAAACTGTTTTAAATATGAAATGTGTATTTAAACATTTCGAGGGTGCTGGATCAAAATATCATCACAGTTTTTCCCAACCACGTAAGGTTTAGGCACACATTTGTAGAGCTCATAATAAATAAAATAATAGAAAATTTGCTTTATCAATTATCTATTTAAAGAAGATTGATAATTTTAAAATTAGAATCTTTTCTTCTTGTCTTGAAAACTACGTTTGTAGGCATTTTGTGAAGTCTCCCGGTGCAGCATCCAGCAGTAGTCCACTAATATACTATCGTTCCACCTTCCTTGGTACCTTCTTTCCATCTCCTTTATGTCCTGGTGGAACTTTTCCCCCTCTTCTACACTCACGATTCCTTAATTTTCTGGGAAATGGTTAAGATGCACATGTAGAAAATTAACTTTAAAACTCATGTTGCATCCCAAAGCTTTGAACTTTTCCAGCATTCTTCCTACGGTATCCCTGTAGTCTGGACTCTTGTGATTGCCCAAGAAGTTTTTAATCACATCTCTTAAGCTAATCCAATCATCTTTTTCTACCTCACCAAGACAGCTCTCGAAATTTTCATCATTCATGAGCTTTCTTATGTCCGGGCCAACAAATACTCCCTCTTTAATCTTGGCGTCCGAGAGACCAGGGAACTTTCTGCACAAATACGTGAAACCATCTCCTTCCGGTGGCAAAGCCTTTACAACTGTTTCATGGGACCCAGTTTAATACGCAGTGGTGGCAGTAGAGCCTTTCTTGGATCCACTAAATTCTTTCGCAAGATGTTTTTTGTCCCTGGTGTGAGTGAATCCCTACTATACCAACGTTTCTGAGTCCAATGCAGATTCCTCGCTCTACTGTCTCACTCACACAAAAATGCATGGGAATTTCGTGTACGCTGCTTGCTGCACCAGCAACATACATACAATCTTCAAATCACTATAGATCATCCAGGTGTGATGTATGTAATTGATTGTGTCTAAAAAGAACCACCAAATTTTCATAGGACTCTTTCATGATCACTGAGTATCCCACAGGAATTGAAGCATACTTATTGCTATTATGCAAAAGAACGGCTTTAAGACTTCTTTAAGATGAATCAATAAAGATTCTCCATTCTTCATGGTTATAACATATACCAAACTTTTCTACGAGTCCTTTTGGTTCAGTGCAATACACTAAGACATTTTCCTGGTCAAAATAAGGAGCGAACGCTTCATCACGATGACGATACCAGGAGAATGATGTACTATGAGCTAACAAATTCTTAGATTTAAGGTTTGAGCCTATAAGCTCTGCTGATTCCTTTGCCAGTCCTAGATCCCTCATCAGATCATTTAGTTCACTCTGACCAAACAAACACTTGAGGTTCATCTCCATAGCAGAAATTTGATTCATCGTTGCTGATTTCAGAGACTGAACTTAGTTGTCCAGATATGTTGGAGGTGATGGGACTAGCACATCTGGACCATGAGGAATAGGTCGCAATGCTGCTGGAAGATTCGGATAGGCAATATTTTTCCTTGTCTTCGAGCTGTACCGTTTGACTTTGCATTTGCAGAAATAGTAATCATCACTGTTTTTTTTGCTCCCGCCATATCATCAGAACACCAAAGCGCATGGACTTCTTACCTTTCTTCCACTGCCTCAATTTTTCCATACATTTTGACCAAACTATATGAGGAGCACAGTCCTTATCGTGGTCACCTAGCTTCACTTAAAAGTATGTTTTTTTGACGAAATTCGTAATATTTCTCCGCTGCTATTTTACAACACATTCTCTACAGACATAACAATAGCTATTCGGACTTGTTAAAAGCAACCTCTAGAAGCCATCTTACATGCTATTTATGGATATAAAGAGGCTTAGTTACTGATTGGTGGACGGGAGGCTACGCTTTCGCATTACGTTTAAATTTAATAATTCGCTATCAAGGGGTTTAGCTCAAAGCTAATAGTGTTAAAAGATAGGTAATGAGTTTTTACAATGCATATATGAAGTTTACAGAATGGGGAGACAAGGGGAAATAAGATATAGATTAAATTCAAATTGAAATGAAACTATGCGGGATAGACAGATACAGATAGATATCTATCTATATCTGTCTATCCCGCACAGATCTGACAAGTATTCATACTTATAGTCATTGATAGTCCAACATATTAACATACATTATTTTTCTATTTCGGAATATACAGTACAAGTATGCTAAGACACGCCAATACTCGCGCCACTTGGCTACACTTCAAAAACTGTCTCTCAGACCCCAGCAAATACTCAGGGCTCATAACAATAGCAATAATCAAGGTGAATAAGAACCGCATAAAACAAGGCACATAAGCAGCACACTGTAGAAATAATAAGATAATAAGAAAAGCTATACTGAGGCGAACGGAGTTAGTTCATGGGATGCAGGATCGAAGGAAATACAAAATTGGATATTGTGAAAGAAAAAAAACTTGATGTCATACAGCAATTTCAGTGGTAAATTTGAAATCAGTCTGTGATAAATTATAAAACTCATCTATTAAATTTGAAAAAAAAAAATGGTTGCAGGCCTGTGTTATCACCGTGAATTGATGATTTTTTCTTGCAATAGCTCGTTTCCAGGGTTGATGGTGTGAAGTGTCGCCCATCTAGTTTTCGCTAGGTTTTATCTTTTTATCAGTATAAACATAAGTTGTGAGAAATTCTTGTTCTTGTTGTCTGTGTAATACATCAGTATGTAAATGAAGTTCTGATGGTGGTCTGGCTTTCCTTACTGAGTCTTAGTCATACTCTTTTAAGAATCATGGTGAAACATTTCCTACTACCGAGGTTCTCTCTTTTTAGACATGAAAACGTGGTGGTGACAACTGGCTCCCTTATACTAGAATACAAATGCAACAAATACAAAATAGACAAAGACAACGATAATGATACTCTGCTAGGAGGAAAGCAAATAAATGTTTGAATCGCACTAATTGAACAGTATTCCTTTTTTCTAAATTGCTGAAGGCCCCAGGAATGTGAAGGATGTACGTCAAAGGTTTGTTCTAATGACTCTCTTTGACTCCATTGAACACAAAGGAAAACACTACGTAGTTCATCAATAACAAAGGTAGAAGAATAGTGGAATATGTAATAGGAAGTAGATAATCCGATTTGGATGTCTCTTTCGAACTTTTCGAAGACAACTTAGCGGGCCTCCGCTTCCTTCATCTCTCTCTCTCTCTCTCTCTCTCTCTCTCTCTCTCTCCTCTTCTCTCTCTCTCTTTCTCTCTCTCTCTCTTCTTCTCTTTATATTTTTCTATCATCTTCTATATTCTCACACATTTCAGTACTTACCTTATCTACACAAGTTTAATTCACTGCCTCTTTCTTTATCAGTTCTTCCTCCTCTTCCTTCCTTCCTTCCTTCCTTCCTTCCTTCCTTCCTTCCTTCCTTCCTTCCTTCCTTCCTTCCTTCCTTCTTTCCTTCCTTCCTTCCTCCTTCCTCTCTCTCTCTCTCTCATCGACTTCAAGGGAGGAGGAGAATGATAAGAAAAACGATGAGATCCCGGAGGCAAAAAAGGTAAGAAAAATAAAAACTGCTCTGGGAAAAACTCATTAAATTCGACTCCCCCTGAATCCCCCAGGAGAGGAAGAGGAGGGAGGAGGAAGGGGAGGGGGGTGGAGGGAGGGGGGGCAGGGAATAAGAAGTGGAGTCAGGGGGTTGCAAGTTTCCTGGGTGTTGAGGTTTGGTGGGGTTGGGGGGGGGGAGAGGAAGGTGTTTGGAGGATGCGAGGTTTTGAGGGAAGGAAGAATGGACGAAGGGAAGGAGGCAGGAAGGGAGGGAAGGCTCGTGGTCAGGAACAGGAACAGGAACAGGAAGGGAAGGGAAGAAGACAGGGAGGGACAGAAAGGAAAGGAAAGGAAAGGCGGGAGAGAAGGTAGAAGAGGCAAGGAAGGCGGGGAGGGGGGGAGCAAGGAAAGAAAAGAAACGGAACAAGTGGAGAAGGAGGAGAGGGAAGAAAAGAAGTAGGTAATGGGAAGAAAGAATTTGGGAATGGTGGAAAAAAAGTGGAGGAGAGAGAAAAAAGGAGGTAGATAATGGGGAAGGAAGAAGAGGGAAGGGAAGAGG
>CM035210.1:2008859-2018980 GCA_020233015.1 Callinectes sapidus | reverse complement strand
TTTTTATGCGGGGGTTCTCTCTCTCTCTCTCTCTCTCTCTCTCTCTCTCTCTCTCTCTCTCTCTCTCTCTCTCTCTCTCTCTCTCTCTCTCTCTCTCTGAAGTGGATGTGGTCTCTTCTATTGTCCGTCTTTTCTTACTTATTTTCACAAGTTCCAAATGTTTAACCGTTTCCTTGCTTCACTCTCTCGGGATGGCACCGGTACGTGCCCCCTCCCACCACCTCCCCCACCCTGAGGGGCCCACAAAGACTCTGAGTTGAGGCATTTTTCTTAGCATCAGAGGGAAGAGAGATCCAGCTCCCCATTCCCAGATGCCATATGTTTTGTGACCCCGAGTACATTATGTGTGCTCTTCCTTAATCAATATTGATGCTGTTATTTTTGTCTACCATTCTTTCAAGGGATTATCCGGTTTCACCAAATTCATTGACTGCTTTAATAAGAACCGAAAAAGGGATTCTGCAAAGATTTGCTCTCTCTCTCTCTCTCTCTCTCTCTCTCTCTCTCTCTCTCTCTCTCTCTCTCTCTCTCTCTCTCTCTCTCTCTCTCTGTGTGTGTGTGTGTGTGTGTGTGTGTGTGTGTGTGTGTGTGTGTACACACACACACACACACACACACACACACACACACACACGTGCACGCACATATACAAGTGTCTTTCTCATCATTCTTACACTATAGCTTATTCTTTCTGTGAGGCAGCAAAAGTTCTATAACACACAAAAATACAATTACGAAAAACAATACCATAACACAAAAGCCATTAATTTTTCATACTACCTCCTCTTCCTTCTTGTCTTTCTCTACTTGCTGCATTTTATCTTGTTCTGCTTCTCATAATTACTCCAATCATAAGTATATACATGTATGTGTGTGTTTTGTCAGGTGCCGCCGTCTGCAGACCTCGTCCAATCTATTGGTGATGAATCTAGCGATGGCTGATCTCCTAATGATGTCCAAAGCGCCCATCTTCATTGTAAACTCTTTTGCTCAGCGGCCCTTCACCGGCCGATTAGGTAAGTTAGTCTCTCTCTCTCTCTCTCTCTCTCTCTCTCTCTCTCTCTCTCTCTCTCTCTCTCTCTCTCTCTCTCTCTCTCTCTCTCTCTCTTAACATTCGTCTTCCTAAGGAATGCAAATCTAGTGCATCTCGCTTCATACAGAATATTCTTCACCACTTGTATCCTTTCTGCCCTCTTTTATGCCATGTGATTTCCAAGTGTTTTTCCTTATAGGATAAGTCTTTTGAAGACCTTTTTTAGTGATAACAAAATTATTGCTCCAAGACTAAAAATGTGACTATTTTTCTATGTCAAACCTCCTCTGGGGAGATTTCAGTCGAGGCAAAAATTTGGTAAAGGGATTGGATTCCAATCAACCTGCCAGATTCCAGCCCATCATAATATACAGTTTCCCTCTGAGTTCCAACCTAGGTTAGAAAAATTCAACGATATGCATGTTCTACATTAAAAGAAGTATTCTAAGATTAAGACTTTTCATTTTCAAGTGGAAATTTATCTTACTTGATGTTCGTCTTGAAAGAACAGCAATGGAAATGTTCTTTTTTGGTCGATCTATGGCTGGATGCCATTGTGCCTGCAAAGTCTCACCCGCTATGAGTTATCAGTTTTGACTACCTAGATCGCATGCATACATTTTTACGTAGTATATTGCATAACCAAGTCAGGAAACAAACAAACAAACAACAGATAAACTAAATCAGCTGAATGAAATAATAAAAAAGAAAGTTCTGTTTTTCTAGCTAAATCACTTTATTACATGCATCTAGGCGAATAATGACATAATATCGAATTATAATTGCGACAGGGTGTGAGATATATGGGTTCGTGTCTCTAGTGGCGGGTCTGTCCGCCATCTGGTTCCTCACAGCCATCAGCCTGGAGAGGTACCGAGTGGTACGCCTCTCCATCACCCCCACCATGTCCTCCAAATCCCAGGTGAGTTTGTTGTGTTATGAACTCCTCGATTACTTATCTTGTTTGGTAATTATCTGAGAACACTTTAATGCATTATAATACTTGTGACACACTGCGTATAGCATCACTTATGATTTACTAGCTTTAATGTTTATTCCTTGGATGTACTTATGAAACCATCCCCACACACATCTTGAGTTTTGATGGCATCACCTTTAATCTTTAGTAGTTTTATGAAATCTCTCAGAAAGTCACCTGGGTTTTATTATTTTTTTTTCCAGACACGAGTGGTAGTGTGGGTGGTGTGGATGACCTCCGGAGTGATGGCCACTATACCATTGCTGGGATGGAACCGTTACGTGCCTGAGGTGAGCGATGCCATTTACGCTCTCTCTCTCTCTCTCTCTCTCTCTCTCTCTCTCTCTCTCTCTCTCTCTCTCTCTCTCTCTCTCTCTCTCTCTCTGATTCGGAGCCATTCATCTTCCTACCTCCTCTTCACCTCACCCAAGTCTAATAGTTTTTTTTTTTTTTTTAATGGTGCAGGGCGTGTTGTCTGGGTGCACTGTGGACTACCTGTCAGAGCGGTGGCTGGATCGCTCTTTCGTGTTCTTGCTGCTTCTTGTGGCCTGGACTGCCCCCATGGCTGCTGTTCTCTTCTCTTACGTGTACATTGTCTTCAAGGTAGGTCGTTTTACCAGAGAGAGAGAGAGAGAGAGAGAGAGAGAGAGAGAGAGAGAGAGAGAGAGTGTGTGTGTGTGTGTGTGTGTGTGTGTGTGTTTTTTATACCAGGAGTGTAATCGTTCCTGAACTTTTAGGATACCTCCGTCTTATTTTCGCTGATTTTCATCCATTTTTTTTTTTTTTTTTCATCCAACGTTCCTCTGTTCTGACTATAACTTGTTTTTAATAGTCATTCATATTTTCATATATGGCCTTTTTCATTACACAGTGACATCACTCGTACGCCTTCCTCTCTTTTTTCACGTCTATCACTACCCATTCTATCAATCTTCTTTTGTAATTGTAGTACCTTTCCGTTCACCTTTCCGTTCACAAGAATCATTGGCAGCAGCAAAAAATCTATAGTTGCTTTTCTCAAGCTTCCACAATCCATATTAAAGAAACGTGATTACAGAGCACTTCTACGTGACCAAGAAGAGAGGACCAGCTCCATAAACCCTCTTCTTAACCTCAATAGGACTTAGGATTCACTAAAAAGCCGTACTTCTTGTCCACAGGGGAGGGGGGGAATTCCTTACATTTCGAGGATTAAGCATCCCTCTTGTATCTTTGATATTGGATGGAACATTTATGTCGACTCAGCGTAGCTATTATGTTGCTTCTTTCTTATTGAGACTGGTGCACTCATATACGACAGCCATGTTTACTGATCCCCTCAAGTAGTGTACAAAGAGTGTCGTATTCTTGTCCCAAGTTCCCTGCATCTATTTTGATCGTCTGTCACTTGATGTGCGGCTTGTCTGGCATGGTTACTTCTCCCTACGTTCTACTTGCCACAACTTTAATCTAAAACTGTCTTTTTTTCATAAGATTTTGTCCTTATCCCCATTTCCCGTTGCTGTTCCCCGCACAACTCACCGTTTCTCTTTTTCCCTCACAGGTAAAACAAAGCAGAGAAGAGCTGCGGCAACTCAGTAACCAACATATTGTCTTCTCTACCCCAAATAGAAAAGTTAGTGGACTGTTCCCCTTGCACTGTGGCTTCCCTATCTATTTGTTATAAGTAAAGGCTTATTCTCTCTCTCTCTCTCTCTCTCTCTCTCTCTCTCTCTCTCTCTCTCTCTCTCTCTCTCTCTCTCTCTCTCCGTTCCATGTCCGCTTCCTTGTGAAAATGCAAAATCTCAAAGCTTTTGAAGGAATATTTTTACTTATTGATTATTACAGTCTTGTTGTCATTAATGAATTTAGATTAATAAATATTAAGAATCCATGAAATAGCAGAAGTGCACTTATGTTGTGTGTGTGTGTGTGTGTGTGTGTGTGTGTGTGTGTGTGCAGGCGCGAGCCACAAATTGAGTAGTGTGTTGATATGATCATATTGTATAGACAGATATATGAAAGTATGTCATACGCTAGGCTACGATGGTGTTGGTGGTGGTGGACAGGTGAGCCGGTAGGCTTTCTCCCAATTCCTAAACAAAATAGAGCGCATAAAGTATCTATGTATAATAAGAACAAATCTCAGGAGAATTTTTAGTATTAACCTCCCGAAGACCTCGACTGCCGATTCTATAGTTTGTATGACTTGTAGAGATTGCTCTCTGCTTCAGACTGGGACACGGGTAGCTATGCTGGTGGGGCTATGGGCGATATCATGGACGCCTTACGCCCTAGTGGTGCTCGTGTCTGTGACCTTCAGCAACTCTGTCCTCACGCCCCTGCTATCAACCATGCCCTCGGTGTTCTGCAAAGCTTCAGCTTGCCTTAATCCCTATGTGTATGGCTTGTCACTTCCAGGCTACAAGTAAGTAAACCAAGAAAAGTATGAAGGAATCACTCTGACTTCATCGCAAGAGCGAAAAATCCTTAGTTTTGAGACGCTTTGTTTTCATAAGGACCTTCAACATCGCTAAACACCGGCAATCCCTATCATAAACCTTTTTCTCGGAACGCGCGCGCGTGTGCGCTTGTGTGTGTAATTCAATGTCGCCGTCGCCTGCCTGGTCACCCAGCCAGCCTTTACCCTACGAACCGATCAGAGCTCATAAACCGATCTTCGGGTAGGGCTGAAACCACATCATACACTACACACCGGGACAGCGAGGCCACAACCCCTCGAGTTACATCCCGTACCTATTTGCTGCTTAGTGAACAGGGGCTAGATACACATTAAGAGGCATGCCCATTTGCCTCGCCGTGCCCGGGACTCAACCTGGGCCCTCTCGGTTGTGAGCCGAGAGTGCTAACCACTACACTACACGTTGTGTGTGTATGTGTGTGTGTGTGCGTGAGGTGCCGATTAAGTCCGGAGCTTTGGTGCTCCGAAACCATAGTTAACACATCTCCCATTATTCAATGGAATTTGTTTATCTGTAAGTTATGCTTTTTTTATGTTGCTCTACCTTGCTTTCACATTGTTTTTACATTGCAACATTGTGGAGAAAGAGGCTGATGACAGACAGTCAGAGAAGTTAATAGTGTTAAGTACACCCCCCCCCCTCCTCTTTCACACCCTCTCTCTGCCCCCAACAGCACGTCTCAGACCACAGGGTACACACAGGCCACAGGTGCACAGGCAGGGCAAGGCAGGGCACAGGGGGGATCGCTTAACATCCACACAGCTCGGATGGACAAGTGAAGCGAAGTGCACCAATAGCAGATAAAAATGGGGGACAAAGCAGACACAGAGTTCACTTTGGCCAGTTTACTCAGTGAACGTAACATAGGGGGGACCGTGTGACACGACGCCACACACAAGACCGGACACAACAAAGACAGCGCACGCAAGGCAACACTCAGCAAGCCCGCAGCTTGGGCCACCTCACACCTCACACACCTCTTTCAAGGGCTCCCGGCAGGCCTTTACAATGTCAACTAGGCACACACTGCCAACACACAGGCACTATTACAGGCAGTCTGAGGGTATATCTGTCCAGGAACGAAGGGAAGCGAGGCGGCACTTCTCTCTGTCCTTCTCACCAGCCAGCAGCTGCCTCCGCTCAGCGTCTCTGGTCTCTTTCCCGTCTCGGACGCGTCCCTTCTATGTCTAGACTCCCAAGCCTGCCATGCACATACAGACACACATACACACGTACACGTTCCCCAAACATTGATTTGTAACACTCCCCCCCCCCCCCCACACACACACACACACCTCTTGCAAAACGGCCAACTTGTCCGTCCTCAACTCCCTACAAAAGAAAATAAACTAGCAGAACAAAACAAAAATAGATAGATAAATTCTACATTTTATCCTACACAAGAACTAAATTTCTACATAGTCCCTTAACCACTGTGGTGGCCTCTGGGCCCTGGTAGTCCTGTTAGTCTCAAAGCCCTGTCATGCCTTGCAATTTCTTGCATGCACGTTGCAATTACAAAATTGTAGGTAAGACTATAAATCATTACTAATAGCCACGAGGTGCGATAATACACACTGTCAAAGTTTTCTCATTTAATGAACTTACACTACTGATTATCTTACTTAATTCAGCGGCTTGCTGATGAACTTCCAACTAAACTTTACACTTAAAATTATTCAAATTTCACCTCATATCTTTCATCCAACTTCAAGTCAAAGTAATACAATCCCAATATCAAGGTAAAATCCACACGGCACATATAAAACTTAACACACGATATTACCAAAGTAATCTTCAATTTCATCAAAATTAATATCAAGAAACTTCAATATCAGCATCAAAATAAAATCCGCACAACACAACAAATCAAGCACAATATCTCAACTCTATACATCCTAACAATATAATATCATGTCAACTATTTCTTCCTTACACATCATGACACAAGAGTTATTTAGACTGCATTACCAACAACAAGCTCTACTTACTGATGCAAAAATTATTTTTTCTATGTTGTTGCTGACTTCTGTCCAGCTAACACCCTGAGCCCTCTTGGCTTCTCCCGTATCTTCTCTCTCTCTCTCTCTCTCTCCCTATCTCCAAAAATCTCTCTCTGTACCCTCTAGTTACATCTTATTTCATACTTAAGTTGTTACACATTTCCATCAGAAAAAACTATTCCTATTCCCAAGGTCAAAATTTTAATATTTTTCACATACTCCACATACAGTAATTACACCTCTTACATAAGACACGCCCCTAGGCGTGGCCAAACGTGACATACCCAGCCTGGGTATCATGGCACTGATCAACATTTAAAACTAGACACACCCACTGTGGAATGGGAGGGCAGAGTTAAGACCATGCATTTTCAAGTTAGGCTTACAATGTCCCTCTCCTGAGGTTTAAGCTCCTTCCGATTTCCCAGAACCAACGTCTCTCTCTCTTCCTTCTCAATTACTCCCAACTCTCTGTGGTTACATCTGGTCCTGCCTGCATTGACACTCCCCTAAACTGGTCAGGTTTGAAACGACCTTTTCTAATACCCTGGTACTGTTTTCCTCTATTTTCTATTGCCTTTTCCCTTACTACTGTTTCTCTCATTTCTTCTTTTCTTATGTCTTCTCTCTTCTGGTCAGGATACCACAGACCTGACTCTTGGCCTCACCATCACTACTGTCATGGCTCCCTTCACCCTGGCCATCACTGTCTAGAGCAGAATCGTCATCACTCTCACTTCCAGGTGAGGGAGGAGTCGGGACAGTGCCATCCTGGCCCTCCCAGGAAAAGGTGGCATCTCCTGCATACCTCCACAGACGGTCTACGTGGACAATTCGCAGCCGATTACGTGTGCCATCGCCCAGCTTGCAGATGATGTCTGAGAGCCACTCAAGGACAATACATAGGCTCTCCCAGTTGCTCTGCAGCCTCAGGGCGAGGCCTCGTTTCTCATGGGGATTGTACAGGCAGACGCAGTCCCCCACCGCATCTGGACGTCCCCGGCGCGCGGCTTATACCAGCGGGTCATGGCTTGCCCCACGAGGCGAAGATTGCTCGACACCTACCGCGTGGCCTCCATCCGCTGCTGCAACGCCACCAGAACCTCAGGCGACGTTTGTGGTAGCTCTTCCCCTGGTGGTCGTCCAGTAGCCGCCGGGAGGTAGCGGTTACCTCGGGACGTACACGGCAGTGCCCCTGCGACATCCACCGCCATCCTCTCCCAGGGGGCGCCGAACTGGTACCATCTCAGCGCTGCTCTGGTGCGTTGCCCTTGTTCTTTCTCATCGACGCAAACGTGGAGCAGCTTGCAACACCACACCACACCACCTATTGTCCTATGCCAACCCAGCACAGGTGTCAACACAGGCGACACAGAATCTCCCTGTGTCCCAGGTGCCCACCAGAGACGCCAGCATGCCCTTCCTCTAGCAGCTCAGCTAGAGCAGCTCTCAGTAGGGAGAAATGGTTTAACAGCAGCCACAAACGTTCGTGCGTCGCTGCATCCTCCACGCCCTTCTGCAACAGCCGTCTTGTACGTGCAGCGTCTCCTACTGCTCTACCAAGGCCTTGGTAACAGGACTTTCCGGTAAAAATTCCTCCCTGCACGGCTGCTCGCCTTCTTCCATCCACCCCAACACAGGGTCATACCGGCCGCCGTCCTGTACCCACTGCCGTCCGCTCCCCAAGGGGTCCGCCTTTCCCGCGCCGTCACCCACCTCTCCACCGCAACTATTTACCGCTGCATGGCCTCCACAGGCATCGTCTGCTGCCTCACCGTCCCTCACGACTCAGCAGTGCAGCTCCAGTCTCTCATCCTCGACATCTGAACTCGTCACAGGGCTTTCCACCTGTTTAGCAGCAGCCTCAAGGATCAATGGTACGGCTTCTCCGCGTAACTGCCTCTGCATCCTTCTGAGGTCATCACACGCTGCCTTCCGAAACAGAGAGTCCGGCCCCAACAGGCAGGGTTCCTCCATGTCGGCCACAGAGACTGTCAGCTCACAGTGGCCAGTCACGGTACACAACTGCTGGTCTAACATAGGGGCATCTTGGGCTGCCGCAACTTCTTCCCTCACTTGTGCCGCCACCTCCTTTATCTGTGCTGCATGCTGGTCTATTTTCACCACCTCCTGGCCCAATATTGTTGTCACCTGCTGGTCTGTTTTCGCCATCAGGGCCCGGAACATCGCCGGAATTTTTCTCTCCAGCCAACGTGACGTCACTAGCCTCGCCCACAGACACACAGGCATCATTCCTGCCATTTTGCCATCTGCGTTCGTCCTCAATTTTGCTGCTATAACACTTGGTTAGTCACTTGACACCATCAAACATCCCACTACTCCTGATACCACTGTTAAGTTAACCCCCTTTCACACCCTCTCTCTGCCCCCAACAGCATGTCTCAGGCCACAGAGTACACACAGGCCACAGGTGCACAGGCAGGGCAAGGCAGGGCACAGAGGGGTCGCTTAGCATCCACACAGCTCGGATGGGCAAGTGAAGCGAAGTGCACCTGTGGCAGATCAAAATGGGGGACAAAGCAGACACAGAGTTCACTTTGGCCAGTTTACTCAGTAAACAGTACATGTAACACAGGGGGGACCGTGTGACACGACGCCACACACAAGGACGGACACAACAAAGGCATCGCACAGGGACACTGACACTGAGCAAGGGGGCAGTTTGGGCCACCTCACACCCCACACATCTCTTTCACGGCCTCCCGGCAGGCCTTCACAATGTCAACTAGTCCAGCCACACACACCGCCAACACACAGGCACTATTACAGGCAGTCAGAGGGTATATCGGTCCAGGAACGAGGGGAAGCGAAGCGGCCATTCTTTCTGTCCTCACCGGCCAGTAACTGCCTCCGCTCGGCTCAACACACTGGCACTATTGCAGGAAGTCAGAGGGTATATCGGTCCTGGGGCCGCATCCACGAAACTTAACGACGCGCTAGCGACAGGCATCTGTCGGTATTAACGACAAACGGTATCCACGAACGCAGCGGGTGACGTTAGGACGTCGTTATTAGTGTCATTTTCGTGTCGTTATAGTATATAGTAAAGTTATAGTATAGTAAAGACATCGCTATCTCTTATATAAATATTTTTGTCCACAAAATGATCTTTTTTTTTTTTTTTTTTTTTTACCTCATCCATACTTCACCATTCAAGAAAAATGATATTGGGAGGCACAAAATGAAATTTTGCATGGAAAAGCCAAAATAGAGATCGAGATGAGGGAGCAAATTTGGCCGCGCCGCCGATCGGCGAGACAAAGCCAGCAGCAGCAGCAGCCTAGTGACTGATGTAATGGAAGTTATCTTTGTACGGATATAGGATCGTGCCACGAGGATTGCCTTGACCTCTAGATACTGAAATACCACATCCCTTGGAATAAACTAATAGTAGTAGTAGTAGTAGTAGTAGTAGTAGTAGTAGTAGTAGTAGTGGTGGTGGTGGTGGTGGTGGTGGTGGTGGTAGTAGACGACAAATTATAATGCTGATTATATTAATGATAATAAGATAATAATCTTAATAATCATAATGATGATGATGATAGTAATAGTAGTAGTAGTAGTAGTAGTAGTAGTAGTAGTAGTAGTAGTAGTAGTAGTAGTAGTAGCAGTAGTAATAATAA
>CM035210.1:1997139-2008839 GCA_020233015.1 Callinectes sapidus | reverse complement strand
TGTGATTGGCTGTCTCCCGATAGCCAATGTGCACTCTTATGCGAGTTAGTGACACCCACCCCAAATAGCGACAATGTTCGTGGATATCGATTCTCGAGTGTCGCTATCAGGTCTGTCGTTAGTTAAGCGCGTCGTTATTACCGACGCGCTTAGCGACAAGCTTCGTGGATCCCAGGAACGAGGAGAAGCGAAGCGGCCATTCTCTGTCCTCAACTGCCTCCGCTCGGCTCACCGCTCAGGGGTCTTTTCTTTTTCCCGTCCCGGTGGCATTCACGAAGCTTGTCGCTAAGCGCGTCGCTAATAACAACGCGCTTAATAACGACAGACCTGATAGCGACACCAAAGAATCAGTATCCACGAACATTGTCGCTATTGGGGGTGGGTGTCGCTAATTAAGAGCGCTTATTGGCTATCAGGAGACAGCCAATCACATTTGTATTCATTATTATTATTATTATTATTATTATTATTATTATTATTATTATTATTATTATTATTATTATTGTTATTATTATTATTATTATTATTACTATTATTATTATTATTATTATTATTATTATTATTATTATTATTATTATTATTACTATTATCATCATCATCATCATCATTATTATTATTATCATTATTATTATTATTATTATTATTATTATTATTATTATTATTATTATTATTATTACTATTATCATCATTGTAATTATTAAGATTACTATTATTATTATCATTGATATCATCAGTATTATAATTTGTCTGTAGCTACTACTACTACTACTACTACTACTACTACTACTGCTGCTGCTGCTGCTGATGCTGCTGATGCTACTGCTGCTGCTGCTGCTGCTGCTGCTGCTGCTGCTGCTGCTACTGCTATTACTACTACTACTACTACTACTACTACTACTACTACTACTACTACTACTACTACTACTACTACTACTATTAGTTCATGCCAAGGGGACTGGTATTTCAGTATCTAGAAGTCAAGGCAATCCTCGTGGCACGATCCTATATCCGTACAAATATAACTTCCATTACAGCAGTCACTAGGCTTCTGCTGGCCTTGTCTCGCTGATCGGCAGCGCGGCCAAATTTTGCTCCCTCATCTTGATCTTTATTTTGGCTGTTCCATGCAAAATTTCATTTTGTGCCTCCCTATGTTTCTTGAGTGGTGAAGTCGTGTGAAGTGGTGTCGTTATTAACGACACGAAAATTATGTAAATAACGGCGTCCTAACGTTATTCGCTGCGTTCGTGGATACCGTTTGTTGTTGATAGTGACAGACGCCTGTCGGTAGCGCATCGTAAGTTTGGTGGACTCGGACCTCGGCGGACACGTACCTTCTTTGTCTAGACTCCCAAGCCCTCAACTCGCATACACACACACACACACA
This sequence comes from Callinectes sapidus, assembly GCA_020233015.1. Lineage (NCBI taxonomy): Eukaryota > Metazoa > Arthropoda > Malacostraca > Decapoda > Portunidae > Callinectes > Callinectes sapidus. The sequence goes on along the minus strand of CM035210.1, from coordinate 2,007,452 downwards.
CACACACACACACACACACACACACACACACACACACACACACACACACGGCCTCCCAAATATTGATTTGTAACAATAGGATGAACAGCTTTTTTATTTTACCCTGTCTATATGAACAGTATGAGTGGAAATCTGAGATATCTGTGAAGCATAATCCATGTATGGATGGATAAGGTCCCTGTACAGAGTTAGAAGTTGGTGAGAAAAACAGGTAGAGACGACTCAGAACGTCTAACCTCATAGAAACTGTTTCAGCTAGAGGTGAGTTTCCAGTTAAGATTTAATTAAAGGACACTGAACATATTGGTGTACAAGAACGGAACAGTTAGGTGTCACAGAAAAAGAGTGGATTGTTATCTGGAAGGTTGTGTTGAATTAACAGATGGAAGAATTAAGTCTTTGAGACATTGAAAAATTTTGAGTCTGCTCTACCCCAATATGGAAATATCAAATCATTGCATTGGAAATTGGAAACTTTCCTGTACTTTCGGGAAAAAAATAATGTATTTCAATTTGAAAAAGCATTGCATTTTGTCCAAAAATAAACAGCCCGTATACCTCAAAATTATTAGGTGCAGCTTATCTCTATAAAACCCAGTATCCATATTGTTAGTTACTAATATGCATAATTACTCAAATAGATTTTATTTATTTATCTATTTATTTTATTTTATCTCTCTTTTTTTAGGAAAGAGCTGAAGAGATTCCTGCCAAACCTGGTGGGTTATCATGGTTCTTCAACCGCAGTAAAGGAGGATGACCAGCCCTTGCCTGCTTGTGTCAGCACTCACCTTGACCACATGTAAGATATCTTTAGTTTTTTTTATTTCCTGCTTCTGGACGACCTTTCTATTGAGTAAAACACTTCAAGACAATTACCCAAGTAAAATAATACCAGAAAAACCCAAGTAGGCTACATGCTAACTCACAAATTTATAGGCACATGAATTAATCCTGTTTCCAACCTTATATAACCTCATTAAAATCACAACAAATACGCTGCCAGTGTCACATGGGCGTTCATAATAACAAAATTTATACATTAACATTTTGGTACCTTTTATGAGAGGACATCGATTTTTCTAGCCCAAGATACTGTCATCGAGTCTTACTAAGAGGACATGGCCTTACCAGGTCCCTGGTAACCCTGCAAAAAGACAGTTGTTCACTGTAGAGCTGTGTTTACACCAAGGATTCTTAGATGGATGCCAGACAGTGAATTATACCTTGGAGGAAAGATCCTGGCGCCACAATAACTACTATCGCAATTAATAATAGAAGATGGAACCCATTTTCTCTGTTTTAGAAGGGATGTCTATATAGTTTTATTTTACTCTTCGCCCTCCTTTTCTTAAATATTTAGTCGTACAATCACTCACTCATTGGTACATTGGTAGATATACATATAGATTAATACTGCGCTTTATATTTCTGCCCGGAGTCATGCCAAGTCTGTTCTTCAACTTGCCAAAAACTCCTTCATTCATTGAACGTGTTAAAATCTTTCCAGATATAACTCACCTTGAGACTTCTGGCATCTAGCCAAAAACATCTCCAACAACTTTACTTCTTCATCTTTCTCTCCATTAGTTCAACCTGATGGCACCAATGCCATCTCATCTACCTCTAAAGCTGGGGACTCTTCCCTCAGACCTTTGCTAAAAACTCTACCTTCGATGATTCCGGGCTTGTTCCTCCTTCTCCCCCCCCCCCCCCCCACTCTGACTACTTCATGCTACCTATTAAAATCCTTGGTTATGATGTTTTCCATGCCCCCGCTGGCCTAAACCCTCGGAAGGCTTATGGACCTTGCTTTAGAGCCATACTTATAAAGAAATGATTTCGCCTGAGACGATCAGCTATTCATCTTAAGCTATCAAAATGGTGGATGCGCGTCCTAAATCCTGTGAAAACGCCGTAAAAGTCGAGCAATCCGCGCCTGAGACGCGCGCAAAAGTAATGGCAGGGTGGGATGTGGAATACGGACTTACGGCGAGGCCTGAGACGCGCTCACGACAGCAAACAAACATGGCCGTGGCAGCAGTTGAACATCGTCCCAGAGTTTTCCATGAAAAGAGAGACGCCTTGAACGACTTCAATGATGCCGAATTTGTCAAAAGATACCGTCTGGACAGTGCGAGATGCCATTTCAAGGGAAGAAAGTTAATAAGGTGATCCCTCCTGAGATGAAAGTCATTGCCATCCTGATATATCTCGCCACTGGAAAAATTCAACAGTGCAGCAGTGATGACATTGGGCCCCTCACAGCAAACAATCGGTGCCATTATAAAACAAACAGTTTATGCCCTCACAAGCTTGGATGTAATGTGAAGCGGTGACTACCACCAAATAAAGGATTCTTGGCACGCTATGACATGCATGGTATCATCGGTGTCATTGATGGTACTCGTGCGGCTGTTTCCCTACAAGCTCAGTGGGACGCGATCATAAACAAGCTATAACAGGTAAGTTTATATTAATTACAGTTGAAATTATATGATTTCAATTTTAAAGACCTACATTATTATTTCTCTTCTGTATTTATTAATTGTGACACAATGGTGCTTCCCATCCAATTTCTCCAATGCCCCCACAAGCATTAACTTATCTAAATCTAAGGGCTGTTCCCTTCAAATCTAATTAGCATTTAATTAATTAATAACTATGGTGTGATAAAGTTTGAAACATGTTACATACTCAAATTATAATGCATTTCCTTTATTATAGAGACCACAAGTAGAAATGTTATAGAAAATACTAATGTTTTACTTTTCTGTTTTTTTAGTAATGCACCTCATCATAGGGAGGAAAATGCAGCAAACCTTCACTGAAGTAAGTCAACAAACTCATTACCACATACCAATAACATTACCTGAGACAAAAACGTCATTACCGAATACCATATACCTTAAAGACTTTGTTTCTTGAAATGAAGTATGGGGGGAGATTAAAATATAATTGTAACATGTATGAATACATACATTTTTTATTTTCTTTTATTTTACATGGTGGTAAAAAAATTCATCCTTTTCTTTTTGTATGATCAGCAGATCCATTTCTGCCCTCTCCTTCTCCATCTGTACCTTGGCTGCCTCTGCTTCTGCCTTGGCCTCGGCAGCATATTGCTCTGCCTTGGCCTTGCTGGCATCTACTTTTATGCTGGAGAACCTTTAATTCCAGCACCTGTATCCTTTGCAGGTGCTTCTCATCTGTGATGATGAAGCAGGGAAGAGTGTTGGAGCCCTCATCCATGTCCTCCGCAGTGGTCTCCTCCAGCATGAGCGGATGAAGGCTGCCATGATTGTTGTTGGCTCTCTCATCTTCAGCGCTGGGGAAGGGGCTGATTATGTAATGAAAATTAATGTAGAAAATGTCAAGTGAAGGAACGTTAATATACAAAGATTATTTCTTAAGGTGTTATACCTATCATGAATGTAATAACTCCCCCAAACATGTAACAGGACATTTAATAGGTATAAATGGATAGTTTCCTTCCTTTGAAAAAGGATAAATACTTATGAAAATACTGACTCATCATCACCATCTTCATGTCTATGATGTATAACGAATTTGTTGTTCACCATGATGCATGTGTGTACAATAATAATTTTTATAATATATATTATTTTAAGTTAATTTTGTTATATGTATAATACCTTGTGAGTACTGCAAAATCACTTACCTATATATATAACCAAATCAAAGGATATAAAGCCAACCAAAATTATATAATTATACAATCCTAACATTAAATAATGTAACTAAACCAATCCAAACTTATCTAGCCAACAATCATAAGCCAACACAACCTACACCTACCAAATGAATCTAACATGACATGATGTTACTAAAATTAACCTAAATGATCTAACCAAATAATATTCCAAACTCTGACCACATAGATGGGTGACTGCCTTGTCATCATTACTAGGACATATGTTGTGTAAAATTTTCTTACCTGACGTTGCACAATTTCCACACAGTTGATTTTCTTGTTCAAAATACATGGAGAAGGAGACATACTCCCTCCAGCCCCAGAATTCTCTGTGTTTCAGCTGGGGAGGATCTTTTGAAGTAGTCGCCATTCTTCAATGTTTATATTTGCGTCGGGCATTTTGTCGACAATACAATAAAAATTTATTTATATTACGTTTTCTCGTAAAAGGAAAATATTCTTTAAAAAATATAATTATATAAATTGCATTTCTCATCAGAAATTATACATTTATTGGGTGATTTATTGAGTAAAAACAATGTTTTTTATACATGGACATTTGCTATGTCTAGCGATATCTTGACATGTTTGACGGGCGTCTGAAACGAGCACTAAGATGAACACCATAATTCCGCGCCCTAACTAGGGCGGATTTAGGGCGAAGCCGTAACTCTTTATAAGTATGGTTCGATGGGGTCCCTCCTATTCTCCGAAACTGTGCCTCCGTGCTTGCACCTTGCCTAGTCAAACTCTTTCAACTCTGTCTACCTACATCTATCTTTCCTTCTTGCTGGAAGTTTGCCTACATTCAGCCTATTCCTAAAAAGGGTGACCGTTCTAATCCTTCAAACTACCGTCCTATTGCTTTATTCTTCTTCTTATCTAAAGTTTTTGAATTTATTCTCAACAAGAAGATTCTTAAACATCTATCACTTCACAATCTTCTATCTGACCGCCAGTATGGCTTCCGTAGAGATCGCTCTACTGGTGATCTTCTGGCTTTCCTTATTGAGTCTTGGTCATCCTCTTTTAGAGATTTTGGTGAAACTTTTGTTGCAGCTCTAATCATATCAAAAGCTTTTGATAGAGTCTGGCACAAAGATTTAATTTCCAATTATCCTCCTACGGCTTCTATCCTTCTCTCTGCAACTTCATCTCAAGTTTTCTTTCTGATCGTTCTATTGCTGCTGTGGTAGACGGTTACTGTTTTTCCCCTAAATCTATCACCACTGGTGTTCCTCAAGGGTCTGTCCTATCACCCACTCTCTTCCTATTATTCATCAATGATCTTCCAAACCAAACTTCTTGCCCTATCTACTCCTCTGCTGATGATACCACCTTGCACTTTTCTACGTGTTTCCATAGACGACCAACCCTTCAGTAAGTACAAGGCTCACGCAGGGAAGCCTCAGAACGCCTAACTTTTGATCTCTCTAAAATTTCTGATTAGGGCAAAGCAAACTTATTGTTGTTCAATGACTCAAAAACTCAATTCCTCCACCTGTCAACTCGACACAACCTTCCATAACTATCCCCTCTTCTTCAATGACACTCAACTATCACCTTCTCCTACACTGAACATTCTCGGTCTATCCTTTACTTGTAAACAAAAATGGAAACTTCACATCTCCTCTCTAGCTAAAACAGCTTCTTTGAAGTTAGGTGTTCTGAGCCGTCTCCGCCAGTTTACTCACCCAACTGCTAACTCTATACAGGAGCCTCTTCTGTCCATGTATGGAGTATGCTTCACATGTTTGGGGGGGCTCCACTCATACAGCTCTATTGAACAAGCTGGAATTAAAAGCTTTTCGTCTTATCAATTCCTCTCCTCTGAATGACTGTCTTTAGCCTCTTTCTCATCGCCGCCATGTTGCCTCTCTTGCTCTCTTTTACCGCTATTTTAATGCTAAATGCTCTTCTAATCTTGCTAAGTGCATGCATCCCCTGTTCCCGCGGCCTCGCTGCACAAGACTTGCCTCTTCCTCTCACCCCTATTCAGTCCACCTCTCTAATGCAAGAGTTAACCAGTATTCTCAGTCTTTCATCCCTTTCTCTGGTAAACTCTGGAACTATCTCCCTGCTTCTGTATTTCCACCTGCCTATGACTTGAACTCTTTCAAGAGAGAGTTAACAAGACACTTATCCCATTCTTTTGACTCATGAATCTGAACTTCCCCAGGGACTGGCACTTCAGTGGGCTTTTGTCGTTTTATTTTTGTTGACCTTGGCCACTTCCCTTTTACATAAAAAAAAAAAAAAAAATTCATTGTGTAATATCATTTACATAAAGTCAATAGTCATAATGAATAGATTAACTCTGAAACTGTAAACAGATTTTTAATGCCTCCTAAGCATTGAATTACATACTACCAATGTTATGACAAAAATTATTACTATTGAAGAAATATGTGAAAGATGTTAATATCATCTATATAGTTGATATAAAATTCAAATTCAACACACACACACACACACACACACACACACACACATATATATATATTATTATATATATATATATATATATATATATATATATATATATATATATATATATATATATATATATATATATATATATATATATATATATGCGCTGGCCCCCGTCCACACACAGCTTCCACAGCCGCGACAGGTACTCTCTTATCAAAAGTGTCAGCACAGGATGGGCAGCACAGACACAAGGATGCTTCTAGGCGAAGGTTCGTGTCTAGCGAGGGGAAGCGAGGTAACAGACCTACAGATCGGACTTACTCAGAGAAGCAGGAAAACAGTCAAAGGCACGGCACAACTTCCTTACTTTACTGGCCCACAACAGGGTAAATACATGGGGAATAATATTATAGTGGCGCACAGTACTTAGCTGGGGAAAGACAAAGCAGGGCAGGGGTGCATCCTCTGCTGGCGCAGATAATAATCTCTTCTCAGAGAGCGAGTGGGAGCAGGAGACGTCCTCTCTGAGTTCAGTCGTGGTTCAGATGAGAGCGCCCGGTGATCTGCCCGCAAAACAGGCGGTAATCCGAAAGAACATTTTCGGTCCGCTCCTAGTTGGTTCATCACTAGCCAATCAGGCTCTTCTGGATGTACCACATCCGAGCGTGGGAACGACACCTCCGTACCCAACACAGCGCCGCCAAAATCACCAGTGTTGCTAACGCCACCTCCTCACACACCACTGCCGCAACACTGCCCTTCCCCATAAAAAATAATCGACCCGATTATTCACGGTCACTTCCACACTCGTTCTCTGTCCACCACTGAGGTCTTTTCCTAGATCTGAGGGGTGGCTCACTCACAGGTCTGTCCCCTGGGTCCTTCCGCGCACTGACAACACATCCTGCGACATTGTCTATTTGCCCCTCGTCCTCCACCTCACTAATGATCCCCACCTTACTGTCTGGCGTCGAGGGCGGGCGCTGCCGACCCCACGTGAAGTGCCCTTCCTCCACTGCAGCCCACAGGCGATCGATGTGGACGATGCGAGGCCGCTTACGTGTGCCATCAACTAGCTTGTAGGTGACGGTAGACAGTCCCTGCAGCATGGTGTACGGGCCTTCCCAGTTGCTCTGCAGCTTCGGAGTGAGGCATCGTTTCTTGCGAGGATTCTACACCAGACGCGGTCCCCCACCGCATACAGGGTGTCCTTCGTTCGCGACTAGTACCAACGAGTCAAGGCTTGCCCCGCGAGGCGAAGGTTACTCGCCGCGTGGCCTCCATTCGCTGCTGCAGCGCCACCACAAACTCAGGCGACATCTGTGGTAGCTCCTCCCCAAGTGATCATCCAGTGGTCAGGTCCAGCAGCAGCTGTATCTCCCAACCGAACATCATCCTGGCGGGAGTGTAGCCTGTAGCCTCCTGCGCTGACCGGTATGCCATCAAGGTAAATGGCAACTACAAGTCCAGTCTTGCTGGTCAGAGCTGCAGTACTTGGCCAACTCTTCCGCTAGTGTCCGGTTAAAGCACTCCACCATGCCATCGCTCTGGGGGTGGAGTAGAGTGGTAGACGTCTGGTGGACTCCCAATAACTCACAGCACTGCTAGAACACCTTTGATTGGAACTCCCAACCCTGGACCGAGTGCAGCTCTCCTGGAATACCGAACCTAGTAAAAAACTCTCTTACTAGTACTCCAGCTACAGTTTCTGCCTCGTGGTCTGGAATCCCATATGCCTCTGGCCATTTAGAAAAGTAATCCATGGCCACCAGGATGTAGCGGTTACCTTGGGGCGTACACGGCAGTGGCCCCGCGATATCCACCGCTACCCTCTCCATGGGAGCGCTGGACTGGTACAGCTGCAACAGTGCTAGTGTGCACCGCGCCGGTCCCTTCTTGGCGGTGCAAGCGTAGCACAGTTTGCACCATTCCTCCACATCCCGTTTCATACCGATCCAGTACAAGTGTTGACGCAGATGGCACAGAGTCTTCTTGCGCCCCAGGTGCCCACCAGAGACGCCAGCATGAGCTTCATCTAGCAGCTCAGCTCGCAGGGAGAGAAGGACTGCCAGCAACCACGTGCGCTCCTCCTGTGTCACTGCATCCTCCCATCCCTTCTGTAATACGCCATCCTGTACGCGCAGCATATCCTACTCTTGACACCACTTACGCTGGCCCCCGTCCACACACAGCTTTCACAGACACAACACATACACTCTTACCACAAGCAGCAGCACAGGACGGGCAGCGCAGACACAGGGATGCTTCTAGGCGAAGATTCGAGGGCTAGCAAGGGGAAGCGAGATAACAGACCCACAGATCAGACTTATTCAGAGAGGCAGTAAGACAGTCAAAGGTACAGCACAACTTCCTTACTTTACTGGCACACAATAGGGTAAATACAGGGGGAATAAAGAGCGGCACACAGTACTCACCTGGGCAAAGATAAAGCAGGGCAGGGGTGCGTCCTCTGCTGGCACAGGTGTAGTAACTTCTTTTCAGAGAGCAAGTGGGAGAGGGAGACGTCCTCCCTGAGCCGAGTTGTGGTACAGATGGGAGCGGCCGGTGATCTGCCCGCGAAACGGGCGGCAACCCGAAAGGACACCTTCGGTCCGCCCCTGATTGATTCATCACTAGCCAATCAGGGTCGGAGTATCCACCTGCACAAGCTCTTCCGGATGTACCACACCCAAGCGTGGGAGCAACACCTCAGTACCCAACACAGCGCCGCCAAAATTACCAGCGCTGCTAACGCCACCTTTATATATATATATATATATATATATATATATATATATATATATATATATATATATATATATATATATATATATATATAGATATATATATATATATATATATATATATATAAGAAAAACAAACAAACAAAAAAAAACAGTGTATGAAAAGGGGGGAGATAAATTGATGATTGGAAGATTGAGAAAGATTGGAGATTGAGAAACTGAAAGGATACGTGAACCAGAACACGCATCTTAGACTTGAGTTATCAAATGCAATCCACTGAAAATGTCATTATCAAGCCAACAAACAGCAGCATAAGTAAGTCAACTAGTGGCAAATCCATTAAATCCTTTTGGAAAATGCTATTTTTTTCCAAGTTAAATTCACTTGGCAACGCCAGCCAGAGCTAAATAGAATATTTTTTTTTGGGGGGGAGGGGGGAGGGAGCGACGATGTAAACTCAATCAGCTTGATGTTTTGAAATGTGAACCATGAAAATTTTTCACTTAAAAAATAAATGTATTCAATCACAAGGATCCACAAAAAAAGCTATTATACAGAAATCCTTAGAGAGAGAGAGAGAGAGAGAGAGAGAGAGAGAGAGAGAGAGAGAGAGAGAGAGAGAGAGAGAGAGAGAGAGAGAGAGAGAGAGAGAGAGAGAGAGAGAGAGAGAGATTTTTGTTCCTCCACCACAAGGGAAAATATGTGAAATATACCCACATGCAAAAGAAAACAAGTTATTCCCACCATTACAGCAACCAAACACAATTTCCATACCTTTTTAAGATCACATCCGGGCATAATCTCAAGCATGATACATAATCTATCAATGCAGGATATAAAATATGAATAATTAAGCACAATTCCCACACAGTTTAACATAACATTCAAGCAGTACAAAGCATCCAATAAGCATAACATCAAACATAAGGTATAAACATGCAACATCCTTTTGCATAATATCAAACATAAGGTATAAACATGCAACATCCTTTTGATATAAGTCCAGTACATAATAATGTTCATGGCTCTCAAAAGTTCAAACCAACAAACTATACTGCACAAATTTCTGCACAAATATTTAAAAGGGCGGGTTATTATAAAACAATACAAAGATGAACTTTAAAAGAAAAAAAATAAATACACAAGAAATTATCCAAATATCTATTCATCAATCTATATACCAAAGGTTTTTCTACTGTAAAATGTGGGTAGCCCAGGCAAGGCAAAACTTAAGGATTTTGGGGAGCTTATATACTCTCCTCCATCTGCAGTGTGCCCAGTGTTTCCACCTACAGAGGAGGGGATCCACACCCCTTTCACTGGGTTTTAGATAAAAAGAAAAATTAATCAAATTAAAAGCATTATTAACTATTTTTTTTTTCAAACCCTGGAGCACCTATGCATCATGTCTTACTTTTTG
>CM035210.1:1963122-1984906 GCA_020233015.1 Callinectes sapidus | reverse complement strand
TATATATATATATATATATATATATATATATATATATATTAAGGTGAAAAATGTACATAGTGCATCATACAGAATATATACACATACATCACAACTCTCTGGTTAAGTTGGTTTCAGTCATGTAAATCATCAGTCTATCGACCACATCCGGGTGTTCGTCACACAGAAGGGTGGTCTGCATTAGCGAGAGGCCGCGACTCCAGCAATACGCCGCCAAGGGCCGCCTCTCCTCATTTGACTGAATTTTGAAATGGTATCGGCTGGCCTTGAAGAGTTAATTGCAAATCAGGTACGTTACGTCTTGTAAAAACAACGCCAATACATTTAGCAACGGAAAACTTAAATCCCCACAAAGAGTCCCAATGCTGAACGGAATCAAGAGCGTCTTGAATCCGCCCTGCCGAGAACTGGGCGTTAGGCGACGAGTACCGTAACGCACAGTCGTCAGCGTACAGTGAGTATTTAAGATTCCTGTATAGGTCCTCTGAGCGCAAAAAGACCAAGAAACACAGCCGCCAACTCCACTCTTAAGCCATAATGTTCAAGATGTTACAGTGGAACTGCAGAAGTATTCAGAATAAAGATTGTTATTTGTCACTTTTAGTGAACGTACACAGGCCGTCTGTTATTTGTCTACAGGAGACGAGACTGCAGGATCAGCCTGATCCTACAGTGACGTTGAATACACCTCTGGGAGCTGTCGCGTGCAGGGTATTATTCAACAACACGTATCTGGCTATCTGTTCCCTCTATTTGCCTCCCAATGCCCCCATTGTTGATGACCATATCACATATCTTATTAGCCAGCTTCCGGGCAACAGGCTAGTACTGGGCGACTTTAATGCCCATTATTAATAATGGGGAAGTGGGAGGTCAAGTGTACGTGGGGAGCAGATAGTTGACATTATGTTGCGGAGAAACCTCTGTCTTCTGAACGATGGAAGTGCGACTCATGTAGATGATCGGACTGGTAACGCGTCTGCCATTGATCTGTCATTGTTATCGCCAGGCATACTCCTTGACTTATCCTGGGAAGTCATCGACGACTCCCACGGAAGTGACCGTCTACCCATCTGCATCTCTTACTCACGCGACATCCCGCCCATCCCCTGCCCCCCCAAGTTCAACTTTAAGAGAGCAGATTGGGCAACCTTCCGTGGGATTGCCGATGTGGATATATCTGGCGAGGACATGACACGATGGTCAGCAACGCAACACGATCTATATTACACACCGCCGAAGCTTGTATTCCGAAGAATTCTACATTTCACATTAAGCATGGAGTTTCATGGTGGACAACTGATTGCCGACAAGCACTTCGTGAGCGTAATAGGCGGTACAGGCATTTCAGCCAGCAGCCCAGTCAAGCAAACTTCATAGCTTATAAAAAGGCAAGGGCTCAGGCAAGGAAAGTCATCCATAATGCAAAACCTAACTCGCTCAGGCAATTCATATCAACAGTGAATCGCACCACACCCCTCTCAAAAGTGTGGCAAATAATAAAAAAACCTTATACACCAATAAATACTTTTAAGATAAACAATAATGTAATAGATGATAAAAAAGAAATAGCCAATACAATAGCCCAACTTTTTCATCACGCAAGCAGTTCCGCCTACTATACCCCGGCCTTCCTTCCCCGCAAGGAGGAGGCAGAACTCTCAGTCCCAAACTTTGCCACGGGAGGCGTAAACTCCAGTCCCGGACCATATAATATTTCATATAATATGCTACAACATCTTGGCCACCATTCCATCACTAAATTATTATTCTTGTACAACAAAATATGGACCATCCACACATTTTCTAAGTCTTGGGGCTTTACTCATACCATCCCAATCCCCCAAAAGCCTTACGGACCAAAGTGCGTTTCGCCCTATTGCGCTCACGAGCTGTCTATGTAAGGTCATGGAACGTATGGTAAAGATAAGGCTGCATTTTGTTTTAGAAGCGAAGGGTTTGTTAGGTGATGGACAGTTGGGGTTTTGGAAGTACCAAAGCACGATGGATCACCTAACACACCTGGACCATTACATTTCAGAGGCATTTGACAAAAAAGAATTCATCATAGGGGTGTTCCTAGACATCCACAAAGCCTTCGACATGACATAGCGGCAAGGTATCCTCATGAAACTCTACGCTGATGGCTTCAGAGGTAAATTGCCCATTTGTTTATAATTTCCCATGTTTATAATTTCCTACAGGACAGAACATTCACAAGCTTCCTGGTAACGTAATCTCGGACGTTTTCGTCCAGGAGAATGAGGTGCCGCGGGGTAGTGTTCTTAGTCCTATATTATTTTGTACTATGATTAATGATATTCTGTCCACAACTCCCGTCCCCAGGAATCTTAAATACTCACTGTACGCTGACGACTGTGCGTTATGGCACTCTTCGCCTAATGCTCAGTTCTTAGCGTGGCGGATTCAAGACACTCTTGATTCCGTTCAGCATTGGGCCTCTTTGTAGGGGATTTAAGTTGTCCGTTGCTAAATGTATCGGCGTTGTTTTTACTAGACGTAACGTACCTGATTTGTAATTAACTCTTCAAGGCCAGCCGATACTATTTCAAAATTCAGTCAAATCTTTGGGTCTGCATTTTGACAGCAGACTCAATTGGAAGACCCACATTAATGAATTACTTATCCATTGCTGTAAAAAAAATCAATGTCCTCAAATACTTCCGTAGTACTTCATGGGGAGTAGACAGAAAATCTTTATTAATGGTGTTTAATTCGTTCTCATTTAGACTATGGCTCACCAGTGTATGGGTCTGGGTTGGAACCAACATTGAGGAGGTTGGATGTTTTACAGAATGAATGTATAAGAAATGTGTCTTGTGGTCCTGTGCTGTACTCGTGTGGCGAGGATGGAGGTTGAGGCCAACATACCGCCACTGCAACACCGTCACGATGCCCTACTTCTATTATATGGGATAAAAGCCGCCCGGAAAGCGCCCCTCGGCAACACAGCAAACAAGATCATCTGGCAGCACCACCAACTCCACACCGCGGTCTATCGTCCAGTCTATCAGACTTAACGCTCTATGGCCACAAACGGGCGTGAGAGTGGACGATGCGGACCGCCTCGTTCTGCCCACACTTCCCCCATGGAGGAAACAACAAACATTCATCACATCATGGATAAAGGGGAAGAAGGCTGTTGTTACCGAGGCGGAGCTCCACCAACGCTTCCGGGCCCTCATCGCTGGCCTCCCTCCATCCCTACATATATACACTGACAGCTCCAAGACGGATGAATGTGTGGGTGCAAGTGTATGGTCGTGTGAATGTGCCCTCAGGTTCCGACTACCGACTCATACATCGGTCTTTTCCGCTGAAATTTTTGCTATTGATAAAGCTTATCTTTAAATTCATCTCATCATTCAATTATCATTTTTTCTGACTCTATGTCAGCCCTTCAGGCAATAGAATCCGGCCGTACGGATACAAATGAAATCCAAGGCAACATCATTAATGAATTAAATTCGAGTCATAAATCTTTCTCACTCATTCGGGCGCCTGGACATTCCAGTATACACGGGAATGAACAGTCTGATATGCTAGCTCGGTCTGCCGTAGAGTTCGAGGGAGCGTGGAACCTCCTTCGGGACCTGCAGTCATGTCCGTCAGTTGTTAAATCATCAGCGAAACTCCTGTGGCAGAGTCACTGGGACAACTTCCACCTACACACCATCAAACCCACCCTAGGAGAGTGGGCTTCCTCCAATTGCCCCACAAGGCGGGAGGAGGTAGTCCTCGCACGCCTCAGGATGGGCTGCACCCTCCTCACCCACGTGCTCCCCTACATAGCAAACGCTTTCCCATCATAATGTTCTATATGTAATGTCACCCTCTCTGTCGAGCATATCATGTTTCACTGTTTGTGTTATCGTGAGGAAAGGCGGCCCTTGGCGGCGTATTGCCAGAGTCGCGGCCTCTCGCTAACGCAGACTACCCTTCTGGGTGACGAACACCAGGATGTGGTTGATAAACTGATGATTTACCTGACTGAGACCAACTTAATCAGAGAGGGATGATTTATGTGTATATATTATGTATGATGCACTATGTACATTTCCCACGTGAACATATGCAAATAAAAGTACGAAAGTGTGTATAATTTCCATTTTTTTATATTATTATTCTTTTATTTGTTTTCTTTTATAAATAAAAGCAATACGTAGTAATACTACGTAGTCACCCTGTGTGTTTGTGTGTTGCCAAACCCCCCCCCCCCTCATCCCCTGCCTTGACAAAGGACAATAGCTTTGCAGTAGGAATAGGTACCCTGTGTGAATGAAGCGTGTGTGTAGGTGTGACTGTTGTTGTTGTTGTTGTTGTTGTTGTTGTTGTTGTTGTTGTTGTTGTTGTCATTGCTGTTGTTGTTGTTGTTGTTCTTGATGTTATTATATATAAAAAATAAAAAAATATATGAAAATAAAAAAAATAAAAAAAATAACAATAAAATACAAAGAAATAAAAAAATGCACTTGTAAATAAGCAAACAAATACACCAAAATAAAATAAAAATGGCCCAATACCCATGATTGGGTGATGGCCGAAAAAAAATCAATAAATAAGAGGTCTTGCCATGATCTCTCTTTCCACCTTATTACAATGGGCTATTTATGAACTTCAGCCACCAGATGGCTCTACAAGTTATGCGATAACCGAGCCAAAAATTACTTCATCCTTACCGTGATTTACCTTCGGTTATAAAAGCAGTTACTTGTCAAAGTAACTTCATGCACGAGTTGGGTAATGAAAAAGCTTCGCAAGAAAAATATAGCATAAGAGAAAACATTTCTCTCCTTAATGTATTTTCCTGAGATGTGAAGCCAAAGTTGACAAACTGGCACTCTCATCTCACCTTTTATGGCGTTTATAAACAATAAAAATGCAAGATCAGCACTTCCAAGCCTCTCTAGATACTTGATTCACATTAGAGTATGGAAAATAAATATAGGTTTTAAGAGTCAACTTCTCTTTTGGCGGATATTTAATGTTAATAATATTGAATAGTTCAACAGCGGATATCCGAGCTCAGAGACCGTCAGTCATCTGAGATCAGATATGACTCATATTTGTTTTGATTTCATCCGAGGAGGACCTCATCACGGCGCTGTCTGCTGTTATTCCCACAGACCATCGATCACTTCATGCTTCAATATCCCCGTTTCCACACACCCCGTGTGGTCCTGCGTTCCCAGCACCCTCCCGCGTCCTCCCGCCCTCCAGCTTGAAACACACCTTGCTGCTGGTCTTGGATTAGGGACAGTCTCGTGAATCTTAAGTGGCAAGATTTGCCTCACTTTGATATTCGTCAAAATAGAGATTGATACACTCTAAACGAGTACTTTTCTAGCTGAATAGTGCACAGTGATTGTGCTAAACGGGTGAACAACACAATATTAGTTTAATCTTATTCATAATCGTAAGAACAATGTGAAATGGAATTGCCAGATGTTAAACATTCTGGCCCTGGTTTCAAGATACATCACGGTAAACGATTTCCACTGTAATGCTATTATATTACTTCACTTGTACTTCACTTGTACATAATAATACGATGCCACACAGCGATATTTAATATCTTGCTTGGCTCAGCTATTTCTTAACCGGCAAGTGACATCTGGTGGCCGCCAATTTCATAAATAGCCCATTTGGTGACCCGGGTGTGGCAGACCCACCCCATTCCATGGCCGACAGTTACCGGTGCTTACCAGGGCACTCTTCTCCCAGTGGAGGGACCTTAACCTTCGGGTTTATTCGTCTAGCCATTCCTGTTCCAAAAAAGCCCACCTCCATTTGGGGTTCGTGGGTTTGAGGAACAGGTCAGGAGAAAACAATCGCTGTCTACCAGGGCACTCATTCTAGTGGAAAGATCTAAGCCTTCGGGTTTATTCGTCTAAACACTCCTGCTCCAAGAAGGTCCACCTCCATTTGGGGTTCGTGGGCCTGAACAGGTCGGAAGTAACTCAGCCTCTCCATCCGGAGTCCTGCCGCCGCGCCCCTCCGTCCCGGAGTCCTGCCGCCGCGCCCCTCCGTCCCGGAGTCCTGCCGCCGCGCCCCTCCCCCCCGGAGTCTTACCGCCGCGCCCCTCCGCCCCACAGTCCTGCCGCCGCGCCCCCGTCCGGAGATCTGCCCCGCCCGAAGACCTGCCGCCCCCCACCCTCGCCCGCAGTCCTGCAGGTCCCTCTTGAGTCTTCATCATGGCCCAACAAGAAGCTGCATCGGTCTGCTCAGCTGCTTTCCGCGCTCCTAGATTTTGTCACCAGGACCCGGACATGTGGTTTACCCTCTTGGATTGCAGTTTCAGAGCTGCCAAGATAACTGCTGAGCTGACTAAGTTCTCTCATGCTGTGACTTCCTTGCCATCTGACGTCCTCTCTCAAGTGTCTGATGTCATATGCAAACATATCTAATACACCATATGAAGATCTGAAGACAGCCAGCATGACACGCCTCCGTTCCTCTATCGAACTTCGCCGCAAGGAACTCCTGTCTTAAGAGGAACTTGGTGATGAGAAGCCTACGGACCTACTACGTCGCATGAAGAGGCTGCTTAGTGACAAATACATTGCCTCTGACGCTGATCTCTTCAAGCAGCTGTTTTACCAGCGTCTGCCGACGTCCATCCAGCAAGGTCTTTTCACAGTTAAGAGTAAGACGCCCAGAAGCTGATAGACCCACTCACTGAACTCTCCACCTTAGCTAAGACAAGTGGCGTAAGCACCCTGCTGTCTGCCATCAACCCTGAATACCAGTTTGTTGACATCCTGAAGGCATACCCAACGCTCCTGCGACCATACTCTCCAAGTATGCCGGTTCGCCACAACGTGATGCACCACATCGAGACCACTGGACCTCCTGTTCACCCCCAAGTTAGACGCCTGGGTGTTACAAGCAAGTTAAGCAGGAGTTTGAGCCCTTACTTGCGCAAGGCATCTGTGGTGTTAATGGTTATTACAGTTTGTAAGTTAAGTAGGTGCTTCATGATACCTTTCAGTTATAGTGTGTTCGATGCTTTTGTTTCGTCGTGTATTGTATCGAAGCTACGAACTTGTAATCGACTGTCTCTATATAGTTTTCTTGTTTCTTGCGGCTTCTCTAGGAAGTCAGTTCACTCCAGCCTGTCAAGCTATACACTCATGTAGCTCTGGCTTATTCTTGAGTAAAGCCTTGGGTTAAGGTCTTGTTTCTATTGCCTGAACACAATTAACTCAGCAATAGTCTAACTACTTTAGCTGGAGATGGAGAGGCTACTACGACCAGAACGATTTGATGACTCCCAAGATACCACCTCTACACAATGGACTCATTGGCTGTGCACCTTCACCAACTTCGTCCAGTCCATCTCTCCTGCACCGAATAAGCTTAAACTACTGTTCAATTACATCTCTCCTGAAGCTTATTCTCCCATCACTGACAGCACCAGTTATGAGGACGCCATCGCTACTCTGAAGTCTGTTTACGTGAAGCCAAAGAACGTCATCTACGCAAGACATCAGCTAGCTACCCGCCGGCAAGTATCCAGTGAGTCAATCGACAGTTATCTGCACTCGTTCAAGATACTAGCTAAGGACTGCGAGTTTAAGCAAGTGACTGCTAACGTCTACACTCAGGAAGCGATTCGTGACGCATTTGTCTCTGGTCTAGCCTCTCCTGCTATACGACAAAGACTACTGGAAAAGGAAACTCTTATCCTGAGCGAAGCTGTCCAGCTGGCCCGAAGCCTCGATTCTGCTCAACGTAATGCTGAGGGCTACTCTCCATCTTTGGTCCCTGGGACCCTAACAACCACTACTGCTGCTGCTGCTGCTACACCTCTCGACTCTACTTTCGAAACCTCTGCTGCTACTTCCCGTGGAGCAACCTGCTTCTTCTGTGGAGGCTGGCGTCATCCCCGGTCACGATGTCCTGCTAGATCCTCTACATGTCACAAATGTGCCAAGACGGGACATTTTGCCAATGTTTGCCGATCCAACACCAGAGGGAAACCAAGACGGGTCTCGTCTACTGCTGCTGCTACCACGATGGATTCTACTGCCCTGACCTCTGCCCAGCCCTGCAACCACTGTGATTCACCCGTGACTGCCAGTGTCCCTGTCCTGGCTTCTGCTTCTACACCTACTAGCTCTACCATTCCTGTAAGTGTTAATGGAATGTAAGTGAATTCCCTCATCGACAGTGGAAGTTTAGTTAGCTTCGTTCATCCCGAGGTTGTTAGAAGTTTAAATTTGAAAATGTATCCTTCCAAAACTGATGTTATCCTTGCTTCATCTGATATATCCACCACTTTAGGACATTGTTTAGTGAATTTGATTGTGAATGATCATTGTTATCCCCAAACTAAATTCTCTGTTCTCCCTCAGCTGTGCTCCAGGATTATTTTAGGCCAGGACTTTATGGAAAAGCATAAGGCTGTGGAATTTACTCTAAATGGCTCTTTACCGAAACTGATTGTTTGTGGAATAGCATGGATGAACATTAGTCCTCCCTCTCTGGTTCCCAACTTAACTTCAGATATCAAGCCTGCCACTACACTTACACGAAAGTTTTCAAAGTCAGACAAAGATTTCATTCATACTGAGGTAGAGTCCCTATTACAAGCTGGAATAATAGAAAAGAGTCAATCTCCTTGGAGAGCCTAAGTGCTAGTTACTAATGATGAGAGGCACAGGAGACGCATGGTAGTTGACTATTCTAGGACCATTAACCGCTTCACACAGCTTGATGCCTATCCTATGCCTCGAATCCATGATTTAGTACATAAAATGGCCAAATACAGGATTTTCAGTAAAATTGACTTGAAGAGCGCTTATTACCAGTTACCTGTTAGAGATTCAGAAAAACAATACACTGCATTTGAGGCTGAGGGACAATTATTTCACTTTAATAGAATACCTTTTGGCTTAACTAATTCAGTTGCTGTTTTCCAGAGAGTCATGGATTCCATCATTGGTGACTCTGGTTTACAATTTACTTATGCCTACATTATTGATGTAATAATATGTGGGGAGCGACAGGAGGACCATGGCAGGAATCTTCAACGCTTCAGAGAAGCAGTCTCTAAGTATAATCTCTCTTTGAACTTGTCAAAATGCCACTTCAGTCAAAACGAAATTACTTATCTAGGGTATTGCATATCTAATGGTTCCCTATGACCCGACCCAGATCTCATTAAGCCTTTGATGGACCTGCCTGTACCTACTAATTCATGTTCCCTGAAGCGAGCTCTTGGTCTCTTCTCATACTATTCCATTTGGATTCAAGACTATTCGAGACGCATTCAACCCATTTTAATAATACTTCCTTTCCACTTTCTCCTGAAGCTATTAAGTGTTTCAAAGCACTTAAAGCTGATATTTGCAAAGCTTCATTAGCTGCTTTTGACGAGTCCCTGCCACTACAGATTGAGACAGACGCTTCAGCGGTCTCCATAGCAACCACACTATCTCAACAAGGACGGCCTGTGGCATTTTTCTCCAGGACGCTCACTAACTCTGAAAGACTGTAACCTGCTTTGGAGCGAGAAGCGGCCGCAGTAATAGAAGCGGTGCGTAAATGGAGACTCTTTGTTATCGGCAGAAGGTTTATTATAGTCACAGACCAACAAGCTATTTCATTTATGTTTAACCCTAGTCAGTCTTCAAAGATTAAAAATGACAAAATCATGAGATGGCGCCTTGAGCTCTCTGAATATCAGTACGAAATTAAGTTTCGCCCAGGTTCAGAAAATGTTCCTTGTGACGCTTTGTCCCGCGTGTGTTCTGCTGCTACTGAAACTGGTTCTGTCTCTTTGGAGGAAATACATAGTACTTTGTGTCATCCTGGAATCACTAGATTGTACCATTACATATAGATCAAGAACTTGCCATATTCTCTTGAAGATGTTAAGAAAGTTTGTTCCCATTGTGTAATTTGTTCTGAACTGAAACCTACATTCTTTAGACCTCCTGCAGGTAAACCAGTCCGAGCTATGAAACCCTTTGACCGAATTTCTGTTGATTTCACAGGTCCTAAGCCCTCTATTTCTAAGAACAAATATCTCCTTGTCATGATCGATGAATATTCAAGATTCCCTTTTGTCTTTCCATGCTCTGATATGTCTGCTCACACTGTTACGGCTTGTTTCCGCAAACTGTTCTCCATATTTGGCTGTCCCTCCTCGGTTCACTCAGACAGAGGAACTTAATTTATGTCTCGGGAAGTTTCTAATTTTTTATTAAGTCACGGTGTTCTCCTAACCCACTCTACTCCTTATCATCCAACTGGTAATTCACAGTGTGAGAGAGAGATAGGTACAATATGGAGAACTGTTCGTTTGGCTCTAAGGACACTTAAATTACCTGAATGTCTATGGGAACAAGTCTTTGATCATGTACTGAACTCGATCCGGTCTCTCTTGTGTACATCTACCAACCAAACTCCTCACGAAAGAGTCTTGTCATTCCATAGGAAATCTTCTAATGGCTACTCTTTACCATCTTGGCTTGCAATACCCGGACCAGTACTACTGAGAAGGTTTGTTCGATCTTCCAAGTCGGACCCGCTGGTAGAGGAAGTGGAACTGGAAAGTGCTAATCCTTTCTACGCTCACATACGCTACCCAGACGGACGACAGTCTACAGTGTCTACCTAGGATTTAGCTCGGAGTTCTAAGGATCCCGGGGCTCAGGAGAGCTCCCATCCTCCTGCCGCAGACACTGTGCTGGCATCTGAAGAAGGCCATCACCTCACTCCTGGGAAAACCTTCAGTGACAAGGAGCTTGAACCTCCGAACGTCGAGGAAACTGTAGACAGCTGTTCACCTGACAATGATACGTTCTCTGAGCCTCAGGGTGAACCACTTCGACGTTCCACTAGAGTTAATAAACCACCTGTTAGGTTTGGGTACTGATAATATAATGTTTTTTTTTTTTCTTACTTGTAAGATTTACTTCTAAGAGGGGGAGATTGTGGTGTTAATGGTTATTACAGTTTGTAAGTTAAGTAGGTGCTTCATGATACCTTTCGGTTATAGTGTGTTCGATGCTTTTGTTTCGTCGTGTATTGTATCGAAGCTACGAACTTGTAATCGACTGTCTCTATATAGTTTTCTTGTTTCTTGCGGCTTCTCTAGGAAGTCAGTTCACTCCAGCCTGTCAAGCTATACGCTCATGTAGCTCTGGCTTATTCTTGAGTAAAGCCTTGGGTTAAGGTCTTGTTTCTATTGCCTGAACTCACCACAGCATCATTCGTCCCAGCAGCAGCAACTGGCCATCAGCACTCCACGTCGTCGACAAGAAGAATGGAGACATAAGGCCGTGTGGAGACTACAGAGCTCTCAACGCCATGATGAAAGAGGACCGTTATCCTATCCCCAACATCCAGGAGTTCTCTTCTCAACTCCACGGTTCTATCATCTTCTCCAGAATTGACCTCGTCAAGGCCTTCCATCAAATTCCTGTCCACCCTGATGACATTCCCAAGACTGCCATCATCACCGCGTTCAGTGTCTACGAGTATGTGAGGATGCCGTTCGGCTTACGCAATGCTGCCCAGTCGTTCCAGCGCTTCATTGATGAAGTTCTGCGAGGCCTCCCCTTCTGCTTCGCATATATTGATGACCTCCTCATCGCTAGCAACGACGTGACAACCCACAAGCAGCACCTACAGCAAGTTTTCACCAGGTTACAAGACTACGGCGTACAGATCAATCTCGACAAGTCAGTCCTCGGTGTTACGTCCATAGATTTTCTTGGATACACTGTCATACCAACAGGGGTCACTCCACATCAGTCACAGTGTGAGTCCAGTATGCAGTTCCTGAAGCCACCTTCTTAAAGGAAACTCCAGGAATTCCTTGGGATGATAAACTTTTACAACCACTTCATCCCACACTGCTTCCTCTTGCTACAACCACTGTATGCCATGCTCAAGCCATCTAAGAAAGGCCAGCATGTCACCCTCTCATGGACTGAAGAGGCTGACGCCACCTTCCTCGCTGCCGAGAAAGCTCTCATGGACGCCACAGCACTTTCCTTCCCTGTTCCTGATGCCGAGACATCCATTGCAACAGACACATCGAACACTGGAGTCGGTGCAGTCTTATAGCAACACGTGGAAGGATGCTGAAAGCCACTTGCCTTCTTCTCACAGAAACATAACCCAGCGGAAGCGAAGTACAGCGCCTATGACCGAGAACTTCTCGCCATCTACAAGGCCATTAAGCGCTTCCGTTACTAAATCGAGGGCAGCCGCTTCCACATATTTACCGACCACAAACCTCTGGTTACCATGTCCTACACCCCACGGCAGTTACGCCACATGGACTACATTGGGCAATTCACGACCGACATCCGTCACGTAAAGGGCACTGACAACACTCCAGCCGATGCTCTCTCCCGCAACATCTGCTGTCGCCTCCCCTACCATCAACTACACCGCCATCGCTGCAGACCAAGTTTCTGACACAGAACTGCAGTGCCTCAAGGACAACAATTCATGGGTAATGGAAGAGGTAAAACTACCAGATAGTGGGATCTCTCTCTATGCTGATGTCTCAACAGACTCTGTGCGTTCCATGTCCCTCGTCAACAAAGGCAGCAAGTATTTCTTCAGCTCCATGGCCTCTCCCACCCTGGAATTCGCGCTTCACAGCAGCTAATTGCCTCACGCTTCATCTGGGAGGGAATAAATAAAGACGTCAGACTCTGGATGTGTACTTGCATCAAGCGTCAGTCCTCCAAAGTGACGCGACACACTCGCTCTCCTGCAGCCACCTTCACGCCTGTCTCCGAGAGGTTCCATCACATCCACCTTGACCTGATCGGGCCTCTACCTGTCTCCAACGGTTGCCGCTACATCCTCGCCTGTGTTGACCGCTTCTCACGCTGGCCAGAAGCCGCACCCATCGCTGACATCACTGCCGACTCCGTCGCCCGTGCATTCATCACGACGTGGATGTCGAGGTTTGGTGTTCCTCACAGCATCACCTCAGACTGCGGCAGTCAATTGGAGGGGAGCAAGCTGACGTCTCTCCTTGGCTGCCCCCGCTACAGGACTTCCAGCTACCATCCACAGGCCAACGGCACCTTTGAAAGGTTCCACAGACAGCTCAAGGCTTCCCTCACTGCTGCTGCCCAGAGAGAACATTGGTCGCTCGCCCTTCCCATGGTACTACTTGGCATCAGAACTTCCCTCAAGACAGACCTTCACTGCTCCTCCGTCGACCTAGTTTACGGCATCACACTACGCCTGCCTGGTGAACTACTAGTTCCTGCCCCCAATGCTGCACCCTGCAGCGCACAGGACTTCGCTGCCCTCCTGAGACACGCTATGTCCGACCTGCAGCCAGTCCAGCCTCGCTCTTCCCACGGCAAGACGTTTATTCACCAGGATCTGGACAAGTGCACTCACGTCTTTGTCCGTGTGGATGCTGTCAGGAAGCCTCTCCAGCCGCCTTACAAGGAATCATTTGAAGTAATTAGGAGGACTAGGAAGACTGTCACCATAGACCGCAATGGCATTCCTGATTCCATGGCAGTGGATCGGGTCAAACCCACACACCTACTACACGCCATCAACCCTACAATTCCGCCCTTCACCACCACCTGTACGTGTGCAAGCATGACCCATTAGGCCAAGAAGATTTCGTTCCTCCTACCTCGTCCGGGGGGGGGGGGGGGGATATTGTAGTGTTTATCATAGTCACCCTTCTAACTACAATCACCCTTCTAATGTTTTCCGTCGAGTAACTACAGGATATACTCAACAAAATGTTATTGTATACTCGTATGCGTATATGCACACTATTGTATAGTATTGTATATTGTATAAATGTTTGTCATCAAAAGTTGATTTATTATTTGTTTTTAAGTATAATTATAGTCAAGGCTATTTTAGATATATGCTTGTAAGGGTTGAGTATTGTAAGTAATAGCATATTGCTGGTACACGTGTGTCGGGTGTCTTGCATAAAAGCATGAGCCCCTGGATTTTTCCGTCGATGAATAAGAGGTCATGCCATGGTCTCTCGATGAATAAGAGGTCATGCCATGGTCTCTCTTTCCATCTTATTACAAAGCAATTACAAAGCAATCCGTGGAGGGACGAAGCAGCAGGATACGTCCTCTCATCACAGGAGAGAGGGAGAGAATTTGTTTTTTTATCAATTCATTACACTCATAGAGCAACAAGCCTAGTGCATTAAGTATTGCATTATATACATAAATGTCGTGTCACACAGGACACCCTGGAAGGTACAGTGAGGCTGTACAAGAAGGAAAACACAAGTAAAGACATTTGCACTTCAGCACCCATCAAGGTGTGGGTGCTAGACCAAAACAGTATCTAAGTTACTTGAGATGAATATAATATGTGGATGATGACGACCTATGAATATAATATGTGGATGATGACGACCTATGTATGTCTTGAGGGAAGCAAGTTTAGAATAATTTCTGATTCCACAGGCGTTCCAGGAGATCATATAAAGCTGCATTCTGCTATCGAGGTCTGCCTTTAGGTTTACAGAATGCTGGTGGGGACTATGATGTCGCGGCGGTGCCGCTCTGAGGTGTGTAGTCGTGTTGGCTCCTTGAGAAGGTAGTCACTGAGCTTTTCAAAGCCAGCGGCGAGGTATTCGATTTTTTCGAAGATGGTGACAGTAGCAATGACAGCATGATGGGACTCGATAAGCAAATCAAGGGTGCGTTAAGTGGTGGCTTGCTGGGCTACCAGGCTTTCGATGCGCGACTCAATGCCATCAAAACGCGCTGTGATGGCTGCGCATCGTGCCGTCAAATTGGTAACGGCCTCACAAAGGGCAACTTGTGGGGAGTCAGTCTGGGTAGAGGTTGGAGGTAGTGAGGCAGCGCCTAGTCGCGGCTGTGGTGATGGTGGTGGCGGTGGCGGGGGGAAGGGGTGGGCGGGCAGCATGCGAGGATGGGGGCGTCTCATACACCCGTGCCGCACGTTGACTCCAGGTTCGTGACAACGGGGGCATTTCCACATCGCTGTGTCTGGGGCAGGATGGGAAGACTGCTAATCTAGAAGCAGCATCAGCGGAGGTGGGTTGGGGTGCTTGCAGTGTGGGCAGGTGCGGGAGGAGTGAGTGCCGGAACACCAGCCACACTTCTCGAAGGCTGAACAATACCGAGAAATATGTCCAACACCCCAACACTTGAAGCACCAAGGCTGTTCATCTTTCATCCTTCCAAGCTCGCACGGTGGAAGGCAAGGAAAGAAGCTGAAGCAGAATGTAGGTGGCGGTAGTTCAGGGAGACTCCATGTGATAATGAGCTGTTAATGGGCGTGCCGTACTGGTAGAAACGACTCGCGGTGTATACGCCAGGAAGCTCA
The DNA here is from genome assembly GCA_020233015.1 of Callinectes sapidus. Classification (NCBI taxonomy): domain Eukaryota; kingdom Metazoa; phylum Arthropoda; class Malacostraca; order Decapoda; family Portunidae; genus Callinectes; species Callinectes sapidus. The sequence continues at coordinate 1,969,555 of CM035210.1, read as the reverse complement.
TTGGCCAAGGAAGAGTCCACGCCGACTGGGTATCGGGTGATGAGATATGTGTGGAATTTCTGAGGCCTCTCGATCGAGTCTTGAGCATCAAGCTTCAAGGACAAGAATTCCTCTTCTGTGGCCCTTTGTATGATGTCAGTACGCCGTCGTGAGATGTAGACGAAGCTGTAGGTGACAGCGGACATTTTTACCTCAGCCAGTTCCCGATCGAGGCAGAATGTCCTGGTGACATCAGAGAGCCATTGAATCTTCACATCCACACTTGGGTTGTCCCGGAACATGAGCTTGACATACGAATCTCGTGGAGCAAATGCAGGAGGGACATGAGTAACCTGAGGAGAGGAGAGAAAGGAGGTGGGAGCCGTGGAACGAGATTTTTCTGTGAGCTTGGATGACTTAGGAGCAGATGATGATGGTTCAGTCGAATTGGAAGCCTGGTCCATGGGTGGCTTGGTACAGGTGACGGGTTGGGTGACAGGATGGGGGGCCTCAGCTAGGGATTGAGAGGGAGTAGAGCCAGAATGTTGAGTGTGGAGCGCCATTTGTAACCAATGTTTATCTGAGTCATCCTCGTCGTCGCTGAGGGGACGATCGGCCTCAACGTCAGCGAGGGAGCCAGGTCCAGAAAACTCCACATCGCCCAAATAATACGAGTGAGTCGGCAACAAACTTTAGCGAGGGTATAGTGACTACACTACACTACACGTCAGACTCTTCATACTGCACAGACGGGAGAAACTCTGACAGGAGAGCTCAGCCAAAAAATCAAGTTTTATGGATGATCTTCACTACATTAGGAGAAACGGAGAGGTGGTGGTGCACGACCTCACCTTACGGTGTCTCGGCAGCTACTGAGAGAGAGAGAGAGAGAGAGAGAGAGAGAGAGAGAGAGAGAGAGAGAGAGAGAGAGAGAGAGAGAGAGAGAGAGAGAGAGAGAGAGATTTGATTTGATTTGATTTGAAATTTATTGCGCATATACGTCAAACAAATACTATTAATAAATTTACATATATCTTCAAGCGGAACAAAGCGAAAAGAACGAAACAAGTGACAAAACAACTGAAGCAAACAATTCCCAACAGTTCCTATACACACACATACGCACTTACAGTCACTCAACACACCCACAGGAATACCTACACACACACACACAAGGAATCATGAAAACCCTCCAAAGCGGGGATAACACACTAAAATGTCGTCCAGTGCGTTGTCTGTAAGAAGGTGACGGCAGACAGCATCCAGCGGCAAACCCTGGGGCAGGAGGTGACGGACAGTCGGGCACGCCAGACAGTAATGTTCAATGGTGTTGGCGAGAGGAGCTTGACACAGCCGACACTCAGCGAAAGAAGGCTCGCCCTCCACCCCGGCAACCTGCCACGGCGGACGGTAACCCAGCCGCAGACGAGCGGAAACGACGTTGTGGCGACGAACCATGAGGCCACGGCGACGGTAGATGAACTTGTGACGGCAAACGGACTCGTAGTGGGAGATGGTAACACTGAAGGGCCTCTCGACATCACGACGGCGGTGTTCAGGCAGGAAGGCAGCTGAGCGGACCCTGGAGAGGTAGCACGGCAAGGAGAGGGGACGCCCATCATCACGATGTGGAAGACGGCAGGCTTCTTTCGCTAGGCGATCAACCGTGGCATTATGGCGTAAACCTACATGGGCAGGAACCCAAATAAATTTCACACACAAACCACGATCACTCATTAAAGACAGGAAGGAGAGAATTTGTTGAACAACCAAAAGGTGAGTGGGATGAATTGCAGAAAGGGACAGCAAAGCAGGCTTAGAATCACACACAATAACAGCATTAACCCCCTTCTGACAAACAAGACTAACGGCATCGAGAATGGCAGACAGCTCACACAACGTGGAACTAGAGTGATCACGGAGCCGACGACCCACCCAACCCCCAGGAGGCGGCGGCAAATCAGGCGAGAATACCGCATCACCAGCCGCACCATCTGACTGTAGCGAGCCGTCGGTGTAGAGGCGATGCGGAGCTGTGAGGGACGACGTAACCCGCGCCACGTGTTCCAAGGCCAGTTGCAGCTGCAGAGGAGGCGGATCAGACTTCGCGGTGGGAGTGAAGCTGACCACAGGCGACGGCAGCATCCAAGGGGGTGGGCCGGGGGGCACATCAGCAACAAGAACCTGCAGATTGAGACCGCCAAGCATAGAAGAAACAGACCTGATAAGCCGGCGACCAGGGGGCAGGAGAGGAGGAACTGGAGGAACGGGTCCGAGAGAAGCCCTGACCAACGCTGTGAAGTGCGGCGAGAGGTGAGGAAAGTGGAGGCATTTGACTGCAAAACAAGAAACATTAGAATATATTCTTTCAACCAGTGACGGGAGCCGTAACTCACGTTGCATATTAACAATCCTGGTAGACACAGGGCAACCAAGAATGACCCTCATCGCTCTATTCTGAAAAACTTCCAGGGGCTCTAGAGCAGAGCGAGGAAGCTGAATCAAGGCAGGGGAGAGGTAATCAACAACAGAGCGAATGAAAGTGATATAGATAGTCCTGGCCACAGGGATGGAGATACCAGAAGAGTTGTCGGCGAGCCACCGAAGAGGACGAAGCCGACGCTGAAGACGATCCAACAGGTCACGGACGACGGGATGTGGCTGACGTCGGGCGGGTAGAGCTGCCGAGATTCTCACCGGGGCACCAAGATAACAGTACTGGGAGCACAGGGGGATGATGCTGCCACCAACGGTGAAGTCCGGCAATGTAGCAGGAGGGCGGCAGGAGAAAACCCTACTCTTCACTGGAGAGACAATAAGCCCACAGGTAGCAGAAGCTTGAGAAAAAGATGCGAGAAAGAGCTGGAGAGAACCCGGAGAGGTTGAGTGCACACACAAATCATCAGCATAGCAGGTAATCGTAACCCCAGGAACAACAGGCAGGGCCGTGAGGAGACGGTGCATCAACACGTTAAACAGAAAAGGACTGAGGACCCCCCCTTGAGGCGTACCAAGGAGAAAACTGCGGGAAGAACTGTAAGCACCACTGAAAAAGACACGGGAAGACCGGTTACTAAGATAACCCCGAATCCACCGTAACAAATTACCCCGTATCCCAAAAGCAACAAGCTGATCTAAAATAACATCCCGATTAGCAACATCAAAGGCACTCTTTAGGTCGAGAAAAGCCACAACACTGTCCCGGGAGAGACGAGAGTAGAGGTCGACAAGGCAGTGCTGCGTGCTACGCTGGGGAAGAAAGCCGAAGAGACGTGGAGAGAGGCGGTCCTGCAGACGGTACATCAGGCGGGTGAGCAGTATCCGTTCCAACACCTTACAGAAGCACGAGGTAAGGGAGATGGGCCGAAACTTAGCTGTACCGGGCTTAGGAATGGGAATGATAGTACTTGTAGTCCAGGCAGTAGGCACACAACCAACACGAAGACACATATTGTAAAGGCGAAGAAGTGGGCTGCCAGGAACCCGGTGCAGTAACCGCAACACAGAATAGGTAATACCATCATCACCAGGGGCCGAGGCCTTACCTCGGAAAAGAGCACGTCGTAGTTCATCCTCCGTGATTGGCACAGAGTCCTCGTCATCCTGCTGCAGCAGAGCACCAACTAGATGGAGACGACGAAGAAGAGCGCCAGAAGAGAGAGCATCTTGAACAGGAGCAGGAAGACTAGCTGGATCGGACTGTGACGACCACTCATCAACAAGCTGCTGGGCGAATACGGCGGGGGCATGGTGACGGGCAGTGGCGGGGTTCCTCTTGACCACCCGACGAATTAGGTGCCACATGGAAGCCACACTAGTCTGGTGATTGATGCTGTCTGTGAATTGCTGCCAGGAATCAGTGCTTACATATTCCAGGAGCGCCGTCAAGTCATCCCTCGACCGCTGGTAGTGATGGAGCAGCTCAGGAGATGGATCAGCCTGGAACAGGAGGCCGACACGCTCCGCTTCATCCCTTGCATCCTGTAAACGGGCGTCCAGAGACCATGAGAGAGCAGCAGGACGACGCTGAAGGTGGGGCCTCAACACGTAAAGCCTGTAGAAGTCATGGGTGGCAGAGACAAGGCTGGAGTACAACTGATCCGGGGAAGCACAGGCAAAGGTGGGCAAGAAGCGAGTCATGTATGATATGTAGGTCGGGCAGTATTTAGGAGGCACAGCAATCCGAAGACGTGAAGCAGGAGGCGGAGATACAGCAGGAAGGGAATAGTGAAAGAGAAGGGCGACATGATCAGAAAACAGAGCTGGAACCGAGGAGCACCGGACGCGGGACGACACCAAGCCGGAGGTGAGGACATGGTCCAGGGTACCACCCCGGGAATGAGTGGCGCCACCAGTGTCCCAGCGGGTCAGATGATGCCTGCGGACGAACGACAGGAGAAGAACACCAGGACGATTAGAGGCGCCAGGGCGATCACCCAACTCAGGATGCCGAGCATTGAAGTCCCCCGCATACACCGTGCCCCGTACAGTAGGAGGAGGAAGATCATCAAGTTGAAGGCGAGCAGGAGCAGAGTAAACATTACAGAGCTGAAGGAGTCCACCACCAACCTCGACCTCGAAGAGTTGAAACGTCACATCAGGGCCAGTAGAAGTGCGGAGAAGACGGTGCGTCAGGGAACTGTGAAAGTAAGTTAGGAGACCATTCCTTACCAGGTGGACGTAGGGAATGTAGCCGGGAAGGGAAGGAGCCTGCGGGGCAGGGTCAGGCCGGCCCGGAAACGCCTCCTGAAGAAAGATGACAGATGGGTGACGAGAGAACACACAGGCCTTGAGTTGAAGAAGCTTGTCAAACCTGGTGACACCACAGACGTTCCACGAAAGTAAATTCAGGTGGGAATCAATGACGAACACGAGTCCTGGAGGGAGAAGCCCGGAGAGTAGAGGAAGAGGGTCGACCTGGGGAAGACCTGCCAGGACTGGGGAGCAACCCACACAGCCTGTCAAGGCGAGAGGCCACAGCATCCATCCTCTCAGCAAGCGTAGACACCGACTCGACGACAGCCTGCTGGGCCTCCACCAAAGAGGAGACTCGAGAGGCAGTAGCAGCGTGAGCAGTGACAAGCCCCTCAATCGTGGCATCAAGGGAGGCGAACCGGTCCTCGAGCGCCGCGCACCGAGCCTGGAGGGAAGTAACAGCCTTATGGAGGGCAGCGTCCGATGGAGAAGTCGAGGAAGTGGCAGGAACTGGTCGGGGAGGAGGCGGCGGCTGGACGGAAGCAGCGTCACGAGACGGGGCGCGGCGCCGGCCACAGCCGTGCCACACGGTGACACCCGGCTGTAGACAGCGTAGGCACTTCCACCGCGACGAGTCCGGCGGAGGCAGAGGTTCAGAGGTGGAGGTAGCAGCAGCTGGAGACGACACACGCCGGTCGGGACACTCCTTAGATTCATGTGCAGCAGCACACCAGCCACACCTGGGTGAGGCAGAGCAGTATCTGGAGATGTGGCCCAGACCCCAGCATCTAAAACACCAAGGCTTGTCATTATTAAGCCGACGCACCTCACACGGCGGCAGAAGGGGGAGGAAGTCAAAGGCAATGGTGGGTGGGGGCTGCTCCGGGAGGCTCCACACAATGACAATGCGGTTGATGGGCGAACCGTTCTGGATGAAGCGGCGGGATGAGTGCACTCCTGGATACTGCTCAGCAAGACGGTGATCAATATCAACAGGATAGCGGGTGAGCAGGTAATGGGGGTACTTACGGGGCCGCTCAGGGGAGTCATGAGATAGGAGAGGCATGGACAGGAACTCACCCGACCGAACACGCTCCACGATGTCCGAGCGCCGTCTCGAAACATAGACGAAACGGGATGAGAGAGCCGCCATCTTGACCTCGGCCGCATCCCGCGGAAGATGGAAGGCCTTGGAGACGGCAGACAGCCACCGCAGCTTAACTTCAGGAGACGGATTGCCCTCAAAGGAGAGCTTAACATAGTCGTCCCGAGGAGCAAACGGGGGAAGGGCAGGCGAGGGTCGCGAAGGCAAACTGGAAGAAACACCAGCTGGAGGCAGATCAGAGGCAGACTCACCACATACAGTAGGAGCACCCTTAGCAGTCTTGGCCGCTGGTGGCAAAGAGTCCTCGGTAGCATGGTCTTCCGCAGGCCGCTTGATAGAAGAGGACAAGGTGAAGGGTCGTTTGCCAAGCGGAGGAGCGAGTGACGGCAGCGAAGCACGCTTGGGCAGTTCGGACCAGTGGTCAGTCACAAGGGAAATCTCGTCCTCGGACAAGGCCAAGTCATCCTCCAGGGAGGAAGACCTCTCTGGCCCCGAATACTCCATCGAGGAGGGCGAGGCCCCAGCAAAATCCGGACCCAACAGCAAACACCCAGGCAGAGCGAAGCCGGCAGGAAAACGAGACTGGGCAGGAGCAAGACGTCTGACCACTCCGGTGGTTAGACAGGGAATGAGAGAGAGAGAGAGAGAGAGAGA